>PRKT01000017.1:2026183-2138703 GCA_003671525.1 Saccostrea glomerata | reverse complement strand
GGGGTAGTAAGAGTTATCTGCCATGTATCTAACATACATGTACCTGTGGTATTAATTGAGATTTGCAGTCACATAACTCAATTCAGGCACCCTTTAGCATTTATTGAGATACTGTAGAAGTACTTTTTTCCGCGTGGTATTAATTTACGCTATGTACGCGGTCACAAATTTTCCGCGGAAATTTGTCAAAGCATACTTAATATAAATGTATGGCATATAGTGACAATCCAGAAAACCTGTCGATTAAACAGAAAGTGAGATTCCGCGGAATTATGACCCCGCGGAAAAAAAGTACTTCTACAGTAATTTAAATGAATTGAATGCTGAATTTGCATATCTCCCCCCCCGTTTTGATAAATGACTGCAGGATAATCTCTGGTTGTGTTTTATATCAGCTACCCGACGTCCGGGAGATCCCTGTGATACTAAGGAGTACCAGTGTACGTCAGGGGACCAGTGTGTGCCAGCCTCGTACCAGTGTGACGGAGAAATCGACTGTCAGGACCGATCTGACGAGATTGGATGTGGTAAGGACATCTTGATTATCGTTATGTCCATGATGTGAAAAAAATGTTATACGTCGTGGACTTTTTGGGGAAGAATTTGGCATTATTAGTGAGGGTGTTGAGATAGCTAAATTTAAATATCATTAAAATGAATGCATTTTTTTTGTAATAGCTTCTTTAGTGAGCATTTTAAAATGGCAAGAATTTCATCTCGCTTAAGATAAAATAACAATTTTGAAGGACAATTTGCTTAATTTGTCTCTTGCTTAAATTTCCATTTAATATACGGTATACATGTAAGGGATAAAAAAAAAGACACATGGATTTCATACAATATTTGGTTTTTTAGGTCACCTGAGTAAACTCAGGTGACCTATTGCTATCCGTTTTCGTCTGTCGTCGTGCGGTGTGCGGTGTGCGTCGTGTGTTAACATTTGAACATTTTCAGCTTCTTCTCTGCAACCGCTCAACCAATTTCAACCAATTTTGGCATAAAGCATCTATGGGTGAAGGGGAACAGAAATTGTGAATTTCATGGTCCCTGCCCCCCTCGGGCCCGAGGGGTGGGGCCAAAACCACTAAAATTAGTGCAATCTTTAAAAATCTTCTTCTTTACTCCTGGACATCAAGCAGTCTAACTGTTGGCATGATTGTAATGAGCATTGAGTCCTCTACCAAAATTGTGAAATTCATGGCCGCAGGGTCAGGGGTTCTAGTACTAGGGTGGGGCTATATAGATTATATAGTGAAAATGCATTATTTCTTTGAAAATCTTCTTCTTTGCTCCTGGGTATTAAAAAAACCAACTAAGTACATAATTATGATAACCAAGTGTGCCTCTTCCAAAATTGTGAATTTTATGGCCCCAGGGTCAGGGGTTGTGGTATTAGGGCGTGGCTCTATTGATTATATAGTGAAAATGCATTCATTCTTTTGAAAATCTTCTTCTCTGCTTCTGGGTATTAAATGAACAAACTAAGTACATAGTTATAATGAGCAAGAGTGTCTCTTCCAAAATTATGAATTTTATGGCCCCAGGGTCAGGGGTTGTGGTGTTAGGGCGGGGCTCTATTGATTATACAGTGAAAATGCATTAATTCTTCAAAAATCATCTTCTCTGCTTCTTGATATTAAATAATTGAACTAAGTTCATAGTTATTATGAGCAAGAGTGCCGCTTCCAAAATTGTGAATTTTATGGCCCCAGGGTCAGGGGTTCTGGTGTTAGGGTAGGGCTCTATTGATTATATAATGAAAATGCATTTATTCTTCAAAAATCATCTTCTCTGCTTCTGGGTATTAAATAGACTAACTAAGTTCATAGTTATATTGAGCAAGAGTGCCTCTTCCAAAATTATGAATTTTATGGCCTCAGGGTCAGGGGTTCTAGGGCTAGGGATGGGTTCTATTGATTAAATAGTGAAAATGCATAATTTATTCTCTGAAAGTCTTCTCTGCTTCTGGGTATTAAATAAACAAACTAAGTACATAGTTATGATGAGCAAGAGTGCCTCTTCCAAATTTTTGAATTTTATGGCCCCAGAGTCAGGGGTTCTGGTGTTAGGGCGGGGCTCTATTGATTATATAGTGAAAATAAATTAATTCTTTGAAAATCTTTTCCTTTGCTCCTGGGTTTTATGCCAATGATCCAAGTATGTATATTTATAATGAAGAAAGGTGCATCTAGCAAAATGGTTATTTTTTATGCCCCCTGGGTCTGGGGGGGGTGTGTGTTACAAAGTCTGAAAATAAATTAATGCTTTGAAATCTGCTCATTGGTATTAATCAACAATTTTATGATAAAATTTGCAAAATTTGGAAATACCAGGTATGTGGCGCCAGGGCCAGTGGTTCCTTTGTAGTGAGGTGCAAAACTGGTTATAAAGTGGAAGTGCATTTTCTCTTTGTTACTCTGATATACCTCTGGGTATTAAGTAAATAGAGTAAGCGTGCAAAGTTTATACATGTAATTATGATAAACAATGGTGCCTCTTTCAAAATTGTGAATTTCATGGCCTCTGGTTTAAAACACAAACCAAAGGTAATTGTTTGAAAGTTGTTACACAATACTCAGGTGACCTATAAGGCCCGTGGGCCTCTTGTTTTTATTGTATTTTAAAGGATTCTTTTTTTGTGGTCATTTGAATGAATTTATTTGAATTTATTAGTCATTTGTTTTCTTTGAAGTGTTTTAAAGCCATTTTCTGATGATTAAATTTTCCATTGATATTTTGCAGCTGCACCCACCATTAATGTTGCCCCTCCCCCCAGTATAGAGGTAGAAGTGGGTGGTTACTTCACCATTATCTGTGAGGCTGTGGGTGTCCCCACCCCACTGATCGTGTGGAGGTTAAACTGGGGAAACATTCCCACAGGGGACAGGATTTACGTCTCCAGCGTCAATGGACGGGGTAACCTCACCGTCACGGACGCCAGAGTGGAGGATTCAGGGGCGTACACTTGTGAAGCCATTAACGTGAGGGGAAGCATATTCGCATCTCCTGATGCTATCATTATCGTAAGACGTAAGTATTCATGCATTTAGACTATTTTGAAAAGACAGTCATTTTTGGTGTGCTTTCTGCATTTGACAATTTATAATGTTAGCAAGGGAAATTTTTAAGTTTGAAAATTGAATAACAGTGAAATAAAAAAGCTTTTATATTCAAATTTAAGTATTAAATGAATTGACTTTAATAAGACCTTTTCTTTGAAAACCAAAAATATTAAAAGCATAATACTATGCCTAGATATTTTTCAAAAAAGTTCAGAAAAAATGCAAGGTTGAGGTAAAACAGTGATAAATGTGCTGTAAAATAAATATTTTTTAAAAAATGCAAAAGAAAAATGCCTTTTTTGAAAAAATCTTCACATAACAGTTAGGGGTAGAGTATGTAATGACATTTTCTTTCAGGGTTTGTTGTGGTGGGTGAGAAAAAGGTCACCGACCTTTCTCGCCCCGAGTACCAAGGTAACAGGGGGATGGTCTTATCAGGGTGAGGAGAACATGGCTGCCTCAAAATGCTTTCAAAGTTTTAGTACATGTATTTTATTTTGGTTATTGTAAGCTAGGTTTTAATTTGTGTTGATAGTTCTGAGAAGAAATCTGTGCTTTGACAGGATTGTGGCTACATTTTTAAGAAAGGTTATCTTGTATTCATATTATTGGAGAAATGGATTTGTTTATTCATTATTGTTATACTGTTGATATTTCCGTGCTAAGTGGTTGGTTGTGGTTGCTGGAGATGATCTTTTGGAAATAGTGCAGCTTAAGGTTTTTAATCTTAATTTTTCTTCCATCATATTTATTCAGGACATAGAATGGCATGAATAACTGGTCATACGATCATGTACTCTCCTCAAAGGTACAAAGTCATGTACAATTCAAATAAAATTAAAAATTTTGTAATTTAAGGGTAGAAAAATACTATACATTTGTATTTTTTATGTCAAGTCATTTTAAATCAATATGTAATTTTTTTTGAAAATAGTTTCTACTTTTTGAATGATTACTAATGAAAGGTTTTTATAAAAGTATTGTGTTCTTTTCCTATGTTCAGTAGACATAGGTAATTCATGTGTTAATTTTTTTTAAATGTAAAGTTATAGAATTGTATGGACACATCGGACAAGATCATCATCACTATGATCTTGAACAGGGTATGTGCTGTAACAGATAGCAAAATAATTTAATAAGAAAAACAATACTCTAATATGATTACTGAATGGACATAAGTTATATAAATTGACATCATGTTAGGTTGACTTATTTTGTAGAGAGAGTGAAGGAAATAGTTGGTTATAGTAGATTTGACACAATACGGTGTCTGTCTATACATGGAAAACATCTGGCCTGTAAAAGACTCTGTACCTGGCCTAACTGTAAGAAAGATTTAGCAATGTATTGTATGTAGGACCATGGTTATGCTGCAGGTGATGTGGTTCTTGTTGAAAGACATTAGATATATGCAGTGTACCATGTTGCTGATCATTTTCATTCAGGGCTATCCTTTTGGCTTTGTAAATGTTCCAGACTTGTAATGGATAATATGATTTGAGGATTTGGATTCATGATTTATTTTGTTAGTTATGTGTCATATATGTATACATTCTGGCATTTTGATACAGAGGAACATTGGTAGTTGGTGAATGTGTTATAACAAGGACATCTCGATTTGAGGGCATGTCCTTGTACATAAATGTGGGGTTATGCAGACAGTCATTACCCTTTCTACTTAGTACTCAGAAATATATCTTAATATCCTTTTTTTTTCATGGTGAAGTTGAGGTATAATGGTGGCAAGGTTGTGCTGAGTGGGGAAGATAATGACTTATTTAATCTGCTTTCTATCATTACTAAGACGATGCTTACTTTTATCCATATTCTTGTACAAATATCAGATTTCAGCTTCCATTGGGAAATTAGTTAAAAAAACAATGCTAATGACAATGAAGTTCATACTACAAAGATACCAAATTCTGAGTCCTGATTTTTAGGTACCCCACAAGGTGTTTGTGAACCTCCCAGATTCAATGTGGAAGCCTCCATTGACACGGACTGCATTAACTGCTTCTGTTTTGGCCACACTACCCAGTGTTACAGTTCTGATTTACAAATCACAAAGGTCAGGACCTGTTATACCCTATCTAGATTGTAACATGAGATTTGATTGGTGTGTAAGCTGGGTGTAATTTTTCGTACACCCAGCTTGGAATGGAGACATAATGTGATATCACACAGCAAGTTTCTTTATCCAAAAAAGCAAATAACATGACTAAATCCCCATACAACCTTGATTAAACCTGGATAATTAAATTTACTAAGGAAATAAAGCCCTGATATTTATAATATGCAGTCAGTCTCATTGAAACACTGTATGGATGTTGTAGATTGATCTAGTGGGTGAGCTTACAATGGTGAATGTGAACTCTTCTCTGCCCATTGACACACGGTATGTGGAGTACCTTCCCTCTGGGGAGTATGGTGGCTTCTATCAGGTGGGAGATGGACTGCGACTGGTGCCCCCAGGGATCTACTACTGGTCACTTCCACGAGAGTTCCTCGGGGACAGGGTAAAATGTGGAATGTGTTTATGCTTGTCAAAGCAATTTTGCTCATGAGTTCTTTAGTGTAAGAGTACCTTAAATATTATCATGAATTAAAGTGTGAAATTCTTTTTAGCTTACAAGTTATGGAGGAACTCTGCAGTATGATATTTTCTATTCCCTTGGGAGAGGACAGTCTAAAATTCTGGACCAAGCAGATGTGGTTATGAGGGTGAGTTGTACCTTTTGGAATAAGAAAGAAGGATGTTAATTAATGACTGATAGATTGGTGGAAACAGAGAGACTAGCAGATAATCTTCATGGTTGTATTTTTTTTTTCAGGGTAATGGCATCACAATTTACCACAGAGCGTCAACCATTGCCAGACCAGAGGGCCGAACTCGATTCCAAGTTCCTCTGCTGCCAGTAAGTCTTGGTCTTTTAAAATTATTTTTTCTTTATTCTTAGAGAATCAAATGGAGATTTCAATTTCCTGTAGAAACTGTGGTCCTCAACCATGTATTATATGATGGCTATTTCAGAGTGCCTGGACCAAAGGTGACATGCCCAGAAGAGGGGACACACCAGTGCTGGAATATGCTACCAGAGAAGACTTGATGATGGTGTTGGAGAACCTGGAATACATCTACGTTAGATCTCACTATGACTCCAGCATGGCACTTACTAGGTAGTCAACACAGACAACTCTGGTTGTGTAAACACTGAGACAGAATACCAAAATCTTAATTAAAATCAATGTTTTTGTGAAATGATAACAGAAAGCAACAACAATTAACCCCTCTTAACATTAACATCAGGTTTTACATACTGGGTAGGTTTATGGAATTTGATTTACTGCTTTTAGGATTGGTAATATAGAGCTCAGCAGTGGTGCTAGGGAATCAACGGGACTGGGTAGAGCTGTGTATGTGGAGAGTTGTGAGTGTCCTCCCGGCTATTCTGGACTCTCTTGTCAGGTAGGTCACTGTCAGACAAAGTGCTGTTCGTTTCCTTCACTATTAAGAAAAATGTCAATTTCTATCAGGAAACTCTGGCCTTTCCTTTCAATCAGGCAATGAATCAACCTACTGTCTGAAAGATAGATATTTATCTCATATAGATACATCTTTGATTAAAAAAAGTTAATCTGTAAATTGAACATGTGTTTTATTGTAGGACTGTGCCCCAGGTTACACAAGAGTTCAGCAGGGTCCCTACTTGGGTATTTGTACCAGATGTAACTGTTATGGACATTCAGCCGACTGTGATCCCATCACTGGAGCCTGTAGGGTAAGCTCTCACCAAGGAATCTAGGTCGTGGCTGTTCTGTAGGTTTCTTTATGACTGTAAATGTTCAGTGTATATTATCCAATTTGTTTTAGTTCTGTGATCACAACACTGAGGGTGCCCAGTGTGAGCGTTGTGCTGTTGGTTACTATGGAGATGCCACACGTGGAACAGTTGATGCCTGCCAGCCCTGTCCTTGTCCACTGACCACGCCCACAAACCAGTATGTCATTGTATTATCTGATTCACATACCAATACAATGTCTAACCACACCCACAAACCAGTATGTCATTGTATTATCTGATTCACATACCAATACAATGTCTAACCACACCCACAAACCAGTATGTCATTGTATTATCTGATTCACATACCAATACAATGTCTAACCACACCCACAAACCAGTATGTCATTGTATTATCTGATTCACATACCAATACAATGTCTAACCACACCCACAAACCAGTATGTCATTGTATAATTACATACTAATGCAATGTAATAAAGAATTCATCTATTTTTGTGTGATGATTTTTAAGCTACTGTATACAGTGGACCCTCATTTATCCGGACGCTTTGGTTCCCAAGCAAATTGTCCGGATAAGTGAAGCGTCCGGATATCTGAATTCTATTGATTTCTCTTTCAGGTATACTGTATTTGTAATGTAACTCTAAAGAAAGATAAATACTATCATATAGAAATAATAATTTATTATTTTATAGACAATATCTTTAGTATACATCAGCACTTTTTTCTTTAAGCTGGCGGAAATGCCGATTCGCGCTCACTTTGTCTGCAGTGTAGATATGGTTGTAGCTTGAGAGCAGAATGACAAACATTGGATATAACGCTTCTTATATGGGCAGATTTTTTATTACCCAGCTTATATTTACTTTTTACTTCCTATAAACTGATAAATTCTCTCATTTGCAGCTTTGACTACACCCAAGCGAGTTGTCAGTATCGAGTCTAATCTTAATTTGAACACTCGTCCACGCTAAATCTGACATATTAAAAATTCACGCAGTCATCCCAAGCGAAATCATTGACTGTCTAAAATTATTCAAATTTGATTCAACATGTTGAATGTTCTAAGTTTTTTTTCGATGATAACTGCCACCAATCTACAGATGAAAATTACACAATACCGATTTGTGTGTGCACATGTGTAGACAACAAGATTATGAAACTATGTCGTCCCGTCTATAAATAGAAAAATATTAAAACCAGCTCTATACTAAAATTATAAATATCTCGCAGATAAATAACTGAATAGAAAATTGTTTTCTGTTACCGACACAGTTAATTGTTTTTATTTTCATTTGTGTATCGATCTCTCGTATACTAATTTACGACCATATCCACTTAGAATGCTTAATCTGTGGACTAATCATCGTAAGTCATTCATAACAGGTCACAGGTGATCGTCTTGTAAAAACAATCAATCCGGCCAGTGTTTTGATAACAATTATCAGTCAGTTCAGGCGTGAATGTTGACAAGAATGGAAGTACAAATTAAGATTTACCGTCCGGATAAATGAACCAAATTATAACGTAAAAATACATTTTGTAGTAAAAAAGAGCCGTCCGGATACGGAACGCGGAATTCCCGATAAATGAGTCAAAATTACGTTGAAAAAATCCGTTCCCGAGACAAATCGTCCGGAAGGTGAAGCGTCCGGATATCTGAAGGTCCACTGTACAGGGTTATGTATACAGGGTTATTTTTACCTCATGTTAATTTTGCCCTTTTACATTTTGCAAATAAGAACACTGTTAACAACGACCTTCATAGCCATGTTTGGCTGGAAACTGCTTAATAAAGTGACACGTACACTAAAGCAGGTTTGATGCACTTATAGCTCATGACTTTGTGGACTCATAAGTTTTGGCTGTTTGCATTTTTTTTTTGGTGACATCCATGTTAGGTTACATATATCCTCTGTTACAGGTTCAGTGAGACATGCGTCCTGAGTTCTGATGGCAGACCAACATGTACCGCTTGTAAACCAGGCTACACTGGAAGAAACTGTGAGAGGTGTGCAGAGGGATACATCGGCCAGCCCAGTATCATTGGAAACTACTGTAGGAAAGTCAATTGTAAGTCTATAGCTACACAGATGTAAGAAATCAATGGAGGGGATGAATGTTAGATTCCAAGTAAATTACAATAAGTTTTCCTTATCTCAAACTCAATGAGACTGAGAAAAAAAAAGATATTTGAAAGTTTTTTTAAATGGATAAAGAAAAAGGGGTTTGAACATAAAACTCATTCGCAACATATGAGTGAAATGTGAGATATTGACGAAATACTGATACATTGCAGTGCCTGATATTTGTGACTCCAGAGGCAGCTACAACAGACAACCAGACCCAGTGACCGGTGTCTGTAGATGTAAAGTAAGATCATACACTTGTTGTATTCACTTCTACAAAGTACCAGTTTTAGTCTTTTAGTCTTGCTTCTACCTATATATTACCAATTCTTTGACTTATTTTGAAGCATGTGTGATGTTTTTAAAGCCAGACTAATTGTAAATTGCTTTTCATTTCAGTCTAATGTTGTTGGTAAGAACTGTGACCAGTGTAGAGAGAACACATTCCATCTGGATGCTGCCAATCCCTTCGGCTGTCTGCGATGTTTCTGTATGGGAGTCACCACCCAATGTACCAGCACTTCTTGGAACAAAGCTCAGGTATGTGTAGTCTATTTACTGGACTTCTTGCAATTTAAATTTAAAAACTTTTAAACAAAATGTTGGAGAATTGCAATTCTCATGTACTAACCTTATAATTTTGATGATTTTTGTGGTATTAAAGGCTCTTGTGTATTATACGTCAGTTTAATTCTGAAATTTTTATAAAGATTGAGAGTTAATTGATATTTAAGTTGAGATGAAGTTGTGTTTCTTTAACCTTTTGGTTTGGGAAGAACTTGGGGTGATGGATTCAGATTAGAAGTTATAAGAGTGAAGGTCCAAATGTACATATGATTTTACTTGATGATTCAGTTGTCAGTTAGAGCAGTTTTAAATTGATTCATTTGTTTCTAGATTGGTTCCTCATTCACCAGAAACAGCAATGATTTTGTCCTGACTGACCTGCTCCAAAGGGAGACTATCTCGGATGGATTCACCATCAACAGCAATGTCAGGGAGTTAGTCTACCGGGGCTTCAGCAGCCAGAGAGGCACTGTGTATTATTGGTCACTCCCAAAACGCTTCCTTGGAGACAAGGTAAATTTTGAGAATTTAGATCAAATAAGTACATTGTAAGGAACACTATTTTTTTTAAGCTCCTTGAATATTTCCCCTGAAATTTCATAATTTTTGCAATTGCTTTATTATGTACAGAAAGAAAATAAATTTGTCTGTAAGATCGGAAACTTACTTGAGTGTTATGCATATGTATTTATAGGAGGCATTGTATGGAGATGACTATAATTGAATCTTCTATATATGTATAGGTGGTGTCCTATGGAGGTTACCTGAGGTTTGTGTTAGTGTACAGGCCAGGACAAGATGCCTCACCCAGTCAGCTGGACGGACCTCTTGTGGAAATCATTGTAGGTTTTGTAGTCCTCAGATCTTTAAGAATCATTGAAATATTCCAAATTTGATTTAAAGTATGTACATGTATCTATAAAAAAGAATCCTACTCTTAGTATTTCATCAGGAATTGATATATCATTTATAATCAAGGTATTAAAAATAAGATTTTATACTCTAGGGAAATGGAGTAACACTGATTCACAGATCTACCCAGGAACACCGACCAAACACTCCCTCTTCTTACAGAGTACCATTTACAGAGGTAGGGTTTTGTCAAGTGTAAAGCAGGATTACTTTGTAAATGAATTTGGTTACAGCAAACTTGAAAAAAATATTAAAGCCTTTCAAAACCAAATGTTAAGTGTAAACATAAGATTTTTTGCTAGCCATATTGTCTCTTTTTTCAGCTTATAAATAAAAAAAAAATACACTTAAAATCATGCAAGCAAGAAAATGTAAGAGAGGTGTAAGAGTGTGCTTTACTTATAGAATGCTTGGACTAGTCTTGATGGATCCAGCACATCCAGAGAATTTTTGATGATGGCCCTTGCAGATTTGGATGCTATTTTGATCAGAGCTACATTCACCAGAGAAACGGATCAAGCCAGGTAAGCTATTTTTAGATTTTTTAGGGTGACACATGTGACTTTTTCTGGCTTCTTTTAACAGTTTTTATCTAATAGAGTTTTTTGTTTGTTGTATGTAAACTTTTTCACATTTTCTCCAGACCCATTGTATCATTTTAATGAACTTGCATGTAAACACAGGTGACCATTAATGCCCATGGGCCTCTTGTGAAAAATATGGTAACAATTTCACTGGCATCATCATGATTTATTGAGAATACTGATTGAAGAGTTAGGTTTTTGAGAACTTGTTTGTAATAATGTCTAACCTCACTTTTCAGTATACGTGATGTTGTCATGGATATTGCTGAAGACCGAGTGACAGGTCAAGGTCGTGCGTCCACGGTTGAGCAGTGTCAGTGTCCCAGAGGTTACAAAGGACTGTCTTGTGAGGTGGGAAAATTTATAATTTCTGACTTACGTGATTTCCACTATAGTTTGTCAAGGTTAAGGTGAAAAATTGTTGTCTATCATTTTTGGGGAAGAGGGAATTATACTTTATTTCATTTAGTAAATATGAGAAACTTTGCCCATTTCATGTATTCTGTCATGTGACAGGTTCTCAAAACTCAGACCTTAATTGCAACATATGACTTTTTATTTAATATTTGTATCTTGAATTTCTTTTTTTTACCTTTATTAGGACTGTGATGTGGGTTATACCCGTCGTGGTGATGGTATTTATCTTGGGACCTGTGAACCTTGTCAATGTAACGGCCACTCCAGTGAATGTGACCCTGACACAGGACGCTGCAGGGTAAGTCTCAAAAGCTGCTTATTTAATAAAAGTCCTATTTCTTATGTTGATATGGGTGATAAAAACTGTTGTCACGTGAATTAATTTAACATTCATGTCCATACTTGTAATGATGAAAATCAAGAAAAAAAGAAACTCAAGAAAAGAAAATGTCTTCTGTTAGAACTGCCAACATAACACAGATGGAGATCAATGTGGGCGCTGTGCCACTGGTTTCTATGGTGATGCCACCAGAGGGACTCCTAGTGATTGCCAGCCCTGTCCCTGCCCCCTTACCCAGCCACCCAATCAGTGAGCTTATTGTTTTATATAGATTATATTTCTGATTTGTAAATTGTTAACCAGACAAGTCAATTATAAGAGGTACATAATGAGTTAAATATTTACATTTTCATAGTTGTGATTTAATCTGAATGGATTTGTTGACAGATTCAGTCCCACGTGTGAGTTGGGAAGAAATGGACAAGTAAGATGTACCGCTTGCCCAGCAGGGCACACAGGAGCTAGATGTGAAAGGTAGGGCTATGATTGTCAACTTTTGGTCTTTTTTACAGTGCAAAATTTTCTGCTTGAATTAAAATAAAGTTTCTGTGATTGCATTTGTAAAATTTTATCACACTGAGATTGGTTATTGCAGTGATGCTTCTGGTGATAGCTTGCTTCATTTTTTTTTGTCACAATAAATACATTACATTGCCTTTGTTTTTACAGCTGTATTCAGGGATACACAGGAAATCCAATGCAACCAGGAGATTACTGTAAGATCTCTACAGGTAAGACATTGTCTCTGTAATTTTACAGCCAGGTTTCTATGGCCCAGATACAGCAATAAGATCTCTTAAGACAAACACCATTTCTTAAAAAAATATGAAAAATTGTTCTGAATTTAAAGAATTCACCTTTAAAAATGAAGACTTTTGACATTGATACATTTGAAATATGGTACATTTCACATTTTGGAATGTTACCCATTTCAGGACCAGATTGTCAATGTGACAGCCGTGGAACAGTTCCCAACACCCAGTGTGACGTAGTGACAAGGCAGTGTCAGTGTAAAGTGAGTATATAAATTTTTATGGATACAAAATATATATTATCAATAGGATACCATACAGCTCAATTTATAAATTACCGGTACATGCATGGTAATGTGACCAGTTAATAGTTACAGTAATGTCTATAATATTTCCACTATATCCATTTGAAGAAGAAAAGGAATGTGCTAGACTTACACTGTTCTCTATATTCTGATTCATGACCTTTCTGCAAATTTTAATGCATGATTACCTAAAGATTGACTCTTTTTATAGGCCAATGTTCGAGGACAGCAGTGTCGATTCTGTAAAGATGGCTACTTCCACCTTGATGAGGGGAATTCCCAGGGCTGCCTGTCTTGTTGGTGTAATGGTGTAGGCACGCAGTGCAGCTCCTCAGCTTTCTATAAAGACAGGGTCAGAATAACTTATTGATTTCTAAGGAGACATTTGCCAATTTAATTTTTCATGATAATGCCAATATTAAAACAATAATATTTGCTCTCTCCCAACTCAGATGAAAACAGATTGAAACTCAGATTGAATGGGGGGATTTTTTCCCCAAAAAATTTCAACATCAATGCAGGATTTTCTAAATTTATTTGTGAGGAATGCATTAAAAAATGCTCCTTGGAGGTTAGAAAGGTTGGAGTCATTTTAGCCAGTTGTTTGGATAGAGCAACCAAACATTTTTTTAAAGATGGCCTAATGAAAAATTTTTATGTAGCTTATATTTTGTGTATTTTTCACTTTGAACAGATCTATCCCAATTTGTCGGGGGCTGACACCCACAACTTTGTATTGACCAATCGTCGCCTGACTAACTCCATCACTGACGGATTTGAGGTCAACACTGACAGGAATGAGATCAGGTTTAACCAGTTTTCTGGAATCCAGAGAGAACGTGAGAGCCTCTTCTTCAGTCTCCCACCTAAATTCAGAGGAAATAAGGTAAGCCTCAATTGATTGCCACAGCTATTGCATTGCATGTAGATTTATGGACTGCAATAACAAAAATCAACTTGAAGCATTCCCTGGAGGGGGGGGGGGGGGGGGGGGGGGTTAGAACAAAGAGGTCTCATTCGAATGTTGAATAAATTGTTATGTCAAGAAGTAAAGAAAGAGTATTAAGGAAAATTTAAGTGGACTTTATACATGGATTTATACATGGAATAATGCTGTATATGTTCAATAAAATCAGTAGATAATAATTGGATAATTTAACTAGGTCACTTCCTATGGAGGATACCTGAGCTTCACCCTGGAGACTGTAGTAGCTTTAGATGGTGGTACCACCTTCAGAGATGTGGACTTAGAAATCATTGTAAGTCATATTGTTGTTCAAATGAAGTTTATTAAGAAATTCAGATATTTTAATTTCTCTGTGTCATAAAAAAATTAACAAATTGTATTTGCAGACACCAGGGCAACAACGGAGAATGTATTACTTGTTCAATCCTCCACTCCAGCCTTATCAACCAGAGACTTATAAGATCCACCTTGTAGAGGTCAGAGTTCATTGTCAAAAATAATATTTTCATGGACTTTTAGTGGGGGGGGAAATATGTTGTTGACACTTGCTATTGTCAAGTTACTACATGTATAGGTATAGGTATAGTTCTTGAGTTTGGAAAAATGATGGATAAACTTGTTCCGAGAAATTATCGATTCTTTCCATGTCAAAGAATAATCATGTTGACCATAAATTGATAGAAGTTATCCAGAAAAATCAACAATAATCTTTCATGAAGATTCATTCATATTTCAAATGACCTAATTACCAGTATGTTGAAAATCATGCAGCAGAAACAACTTCACAACTGTCAAACCATGAATTAATTTTTATTTGGAATATTGTCTTTCTAGAGCACATTTAGAATGATGGATGGCACATCACCAACACGGGAAACCTTCCTGTCTGTCTTGTCAAACATTGAAGCCATCCTGATCAGAGCCACTTACCACTCCGTTATGGGTAGTGCCTCACTGCGGGACTTGTACATGGAGACGTCGACTTCCACCCCTACCACATATGGTCGCATGCCTCAGGTGGAGAGCTGCCAGTGTCCCGAGGGTCACACCGGGTCCTCATGTGAGCAGTGTGCCCCAGGGTACCTCCTACAGGAGGACGGAGTGGGGAGGAGGTGTGTCCGTTGCAGCTGTAACAATCATGCCGACTCCTGTGATCCTCGCACGGGACTATGTCTGGTAGGTACAAAGAGTTAAAAGAGAAAAATTATTAGATCATTATAAGCTACACTGAGTGAGGTGATGCCTAAAGAACTATTCTTAATAAGTTGGAATTTTAATATGAATGAAAAAATATATAAAAGGCTTTCTCTTAAGAATAGCAGTGTCAAAATTATTCAAATGATTGGGAAAGCATTTCTGTGTAGTTAAACCTGTTTTGTTCAACCTTGACCCCAGGTGAAGGGCAGCATAACAGTTGAAAACTTAAAAAAAAATATTGCAACATTTTGAGATGTGACAGTTTATGGTATTGTAATTCCTTTTAAAACAGAACTGTCAACATAACACTGTGGGTGACAGGTGTGAGAGATGTGCAGATGGTTTCTATGGTGATGCAACCTCAGGAACTGCCTCAGACTGCAGACCCTGTCCCTGCCCACTTACAGTGCCATCCAATCAGTAAGTCCATTATAACTTAATGAAGACAGTGAGATTATCATCCAATCAGTGAGTCTTTTACAAAATGACTTGGAGTTTTAAGGTTCATAAACCCTCTGCTCACTCATATGAAATGCTGCTTGAACCCTAAAGATTTTCCAAAAGAAATGTTTTTGTAAGTAAAATACAAACAATTATAGCATAGCTTGAGGGGCAAAATTAAACAAAAAAAGACACTTCAACATATCAAATCTATAAAGGAATAATAAACATTAAGGTCATTGAAAGTTATCTCTCTTATCAGAGTATCAATGATCCTTAAAACCTCCAAACTGTATTTTTATGCAATGTGTATTGGCTATTGTAATGCAACAAGCCTATCCTTCTAGGTTCTCCCGTACTTGTCGTTTGGGTTCAGACGGCTTACCAACCTGTGATAGATGTCCAGAGGGCTACCTTGGAAGAGATTGTGGAACGTAAGTCAAATACTATGTCAAAAATTATGAAACATATATAGTACTCCTTCATTAAAATTTGAAAAATTGAGTAAAAAATTAGAATATATACTGTAGACGTACTTTTTTCCACGGGGTCATAATTCCGCGGAATCTCAATTTCTGTTTAATCCGCATAAAATTTACATTAAGTACGCCTAAACAAATTTCCGTGGAAAATTTGTGACCGCGTAAGTAGCTTAAATTAATACCACGCGGAAAAATGTACCTCTACAGTATATGTAAGTGTATGAATATTTTATATGTAATTATTAAAGGTGTGATGCTGCAAGAGGTTATACAGGCAATCCCAGAGTTATTGGTGGATCATGCATTGCTGGAGGTAAAACTGTTTATTCATGAATAATAAAAATTCTGCTTTTAAAGCAAAAACATGGAAGTATGAAAAAATGGGGAAAAAAATTAAAAAAAAATTGTCTGACAAATGACGAACTATTTTTTGTACAGCGACCTTGGAGCCGGTGGTAGAAGTCAGCCCACTGAGGGTGGAGGAGCCAGCAGGTCACACGGTTGTGTTCACCTGTGAGGTCAGCGGCCCTGGGCCAATCACAGTCGTGTGGACCCGGGCCAATCGGCAGCTACTTCCGTTACGAGCCAACGTTAGCCCTCGTCACACCCTGACAATCCGAGATTTGGTACAGACAGACTCTGGACAGTACATCTGCACTGCTACCAATAGGCATGGAAGTACCAGACGTATTGTGACTTTGCAGGTCACAGGTACTAACAAAAACATTATTGATATTATTGATGTACTTTCCCCTTTTGAAAAAAATATCTTGTAATAAAAAGTTTTCTTACTGGACATGCTGTGAATTTCTGAAATAAAGTTGACTTGACTAAAAATTTGTTTACTACAGGTCGTGAACAGCCCATCCGTGTGAGAATTGACGAACCAACAACTGTTGTCAAAAACCAGGGTCAGTCAGTTCGCTTTGTCTGCACAGCCTCAGGACCTAACACAGTAAGCATTCAGAAGGATGCATGTATCAGATTCATTTATATTAAAGACAAGAAATCATTAGAGAATCTTCTTTAAATTTACAAACAAAAAAAGAAAATCGTTTACTTGAATTTGATCTTTATTTTGAGGCAATGATGATAATAAATGTTTCTTAACTCATTATCACTAATATTGCAAATCAGCCATACTTTGAAAATTAACATGTTGATTACGCTTTATCAGATGACCTACATCCTGGCGTGGTCCAAACAAGGTGGCACTGTTCCCTCTAAAGCGACGGAGCGTAACGGTGTTCTGGTGATTCCCAATGTACAGCAAGAAGACGGGGGAACCTATATCTGTACCGGATCTGACATTACTGACACAGATACCGCTATAGCTGTCCTTACTGTCAGTGGTGAGTACAATGTCAGCTCTGGCAAACTGTCACTGAGTTAGCTGTTATTAATTTGTTTTGATAGAATAAGATTAAATTAATCATTATTTGTTGTTCTACAGTGTAGTCTGCAAGGTAAAAAATTCAATACATGAATATATTTCTTTCTGTTAATTTTGGCAGCCACGGAAACTCCTCCAGAAATCCGAATTGAGCCTCGCTACCAGACAGTGAAGGAGGGAGAGGAAGTACAATTCCGTTGTTTGGCCACCGCCGGCAGACCCACCCCCACAGTGGAATGGAGAAGGAAGGAGGGCAGGTATCCCATGAGCCAAAATGCAGTCCTCAATAATGGTGTCTTCAGACTTCCACGAGCCGAAATGACTGATGAAGGAGAATATTACTGTAAAGGAACCAATGTGGCTGGAATGTCGGAGATTCGCACCATCTTGTATGTTCAGAGAGGTAGGTTCATTTTGAAGAAGCTGAAAGCTGTCTGGAAGATACAATCTATCATTTAATGCTTATAGGTGTAATTCTGACTGGTGTTTTTTTCAAAGTAAATGTTAGGACATTATTTACACTCTGAAATTTTTCCTAATGTTTCTGTTCACTCATTGAAAAACATATCGAGCTTACGGTGAATGTGATTGGTTGACAGGGCATGATGCTGACTCCTCTTTGGCACCTGATCCCACCTCTAATGTTTTTGGAGACATCTGTTCCAAATTTGTATTGTTTAAATGAACTGTTCATATATCATTGATAGATAATTTGTGTAAAGAGATTTGTTATTCTTTGCAGATGAGACAAGACCAGAGGTGAATGTGCAGGTCAGACAGGTGGTTGTCATTGCTGTGGCTGGAACCACAGCTGATTTGGTGTGTTATGTGGATGGGATACAGGCACAGCTGGTGTGGTCACGACAAGGTGGCCTCCCCCCGGGCTCCACACAGACGGGCGGAACCCTCGTCATCCCCAACATCCAGCAGTCAGGGGCTGGTCGGTATCTCTGTACTGCAATCACACCCGCCGGGGATAGAGGCACTGTCACTGCATCCATCACAGTCAGGGATGAAAATTTACGTAAGATATAAGTATTATTTTTTCCATTGCAAAACAGTTTTCTTGCATTTCATAGTTAATTTATATATGGGTTTGGATAAAAGTCTTTGGTTAGAACTTTCTGATTATACATTATTTTCTTCAAAAGTGAACTGATATTATATAAAAATGTTAGATACTTGTACTACTTAATATCTAAGCTACATGTATATGTGTGTTTATAAACAGCTGTGAGGCCAACAGCAGAAGTGAATATACCAGAAAACAGACTGACCGTAGACCAGGGGAGCACGGCTACCATCAGGTGTGAGGTCACAGGAACGCCACAACCTACAATCACGTGGAGCAAGAGTCGGGAGGAACTGACCAGCAGGCACAGGGTGAGTGGTCCTCATATTCAGTCATGGCTGACATTATTAATAGAAATCAAAAACATTGGGAAATTGGCAGGGACTGGTATATAGTCCACATGTTCAGTAACTGCCGTCATTAATAATGGAAAATAAAATGTTTCAGTATTTATATAGAAGAAAAGGCTACATGACATAGCTTTCATCAATTTATATTTTTGGACAATTTGCTGTGCAGAATTCAAGCAAAGTTAAAAAAATTTGTAAAAAGGAAAAAAAAACAAGTGTCAGCCTTTATCATGAAGTTTTAATTTGATATGTTTTTTTTTAAATACAAGTTGTCATTTTAGGTATCTGGAGGAACCCTAAGGATTGTGGGAGCTCAGGTGGAGGATCGCGGAGTTTACCTCTGTGTGGCGGAGAACACAGCTGGGTCAGACCAAGCCTGGGTCATCGTAGAAGTCATGCGTGAGCTATCTGACTTTTGTTTAACGATATTTCTAAGTTCAGGTTTTTTTCTCCTTGGTGTCCTTGAATTGGCACAAATCTCAAAGAATAACATATTGTGATTGATGTTTTACTCTGGTTTTGTTATGACCTTTTTATCAGAGTTTTATTTTTTCCGATTCAGCCCGAGCCAAACCATCAATAACACTGTATCCGCAGAATACGTCCACCATTACTATAGGAGGGAGTGCCATGTTTGTGTGTCGAGTCTCAGGAGAACCTACACCAACAGTCACATGGACAAGGTGTGTACCCAAAACAATGTGGAGAAGTTGCACTGTGAATTTTAATGTCCCTTTTAACATTTTTTTTTCACTCTAATGAGATGCCATCACTTTCTGGTGGAGGACTGCAAATTTATACCTATCCTCAACAATCAGGGCCATTGAGCAGTAGGGGATCATTTATGTGCCAGCACATACCTCAGTTAATATGGTTTCATCTAAAGGAACAGTCTCCTTGTCCTACAGTGGAATTTGAAACAACATAAGGGTTCACTCCTTATATCACAACTCTTAAGCAAATGCTCTGACTTCTGTGCCACACAAGCAACACAAGCTACAAAAGCAACATCCCATCATTGAGGACAATTTCGGAAGCTAGATCAGAATGTTACTATCTCTATGTTGTGTTTTTTCAGGGCTGGTGGGGAAGCCTTTGAGAGTGGAACAACGGAACTCAAACAGGAGGGCACACTGCTGATGTTCTCCAGGGTGACGGGGAGGGAACAGGGCAGTTATATCTGTACAGCCACCAACTCTATGGGATCAATTAGTGCTTCTGCAACCCTACTCATTGCAGGTACTTGATATATTCAATTTTATCCATTTGATTGAATAAAAAAGATGTACTGTTAAACTCCTTTTTAAAATTCTTTAGATATGTGCATCTTTCATACATGATCTGTACAAATAACTGTAAAATGGATTAAACATTATCATAAATTTTTTTAATTAAAACCAAAGATCAAAATTAATGTAGATGTTTTTCCTCCAAGAATTTTTCTTTAATTCGTGGCATTTTATAAAGTTCTAATTTTCTGCAAATCACTGATCAGACAGAATTAGGTTAAGAACATGCTAGAAATGGAAATTTTTATTATCTCATTTAGGACCACCAAAAGTTCTCATTCAACCCAGCAGAACAGTGTATGCAGTTGTTGGAGAGAGAGTTTCTTTAGAATGTGTCGCTCAGGGAGTCCCAACGCCGAGCGTTTACTGGCGATACGAGTCGACGCCAAGCAGAGGAGATTTGCCCGCCTCACTGGACGCTGATCTCGGCCCAGGCTCAGCCACGCTCACCATAGAATCCGTCTCTAATGGCGACGGTGGCAACTATGTGTGTGTCGCCACAAACGACGCAGGATCTGTGGAGGAAACTGCCCAGATTATTGGTAAATAATCTGTTAATCAATAAATAATCAGTTTACAGTTGTACTTCAATATGTAGAACACTGATATCCTGAATACTTTGGATATGTCAATGTGATTTAGAAGTCCTGAATTATTTTTACCCCTGAAACATTGTTTTTTTTAATCTGCTTATTTGAAGCTTAGTTTTTGTCCCATTGAGTTTGGGATATGGAGGTTTGACTGTAATTATAGATTTCTGGATGTGATGATAAACATCTCAGTAATTCTCTATTTACAAGGCATACATTATTCATGCTGTCCTTGACATTTTGGTTTTACTGTACACTCTGTGTTTTGTCTATGAGAGTTTGGTTTTACTGTATACTGTATGTGTACTTAAAATGGCGGGCTTATTATTTTAGCGGCTTTGGCGCAGACGAGGATGCTCTAATTTATCAATACAGATAAGAATTCATTTATAAGTAGAATATACAGCACGAAAATGTGTTGCGCTAATTCATGATTATGCAAACAAATCAGTATCGATTGATAGCGCTAAATTTTGAATAAGCCAAATTATTTACACGTACAGACACTCTGTTTTGTCTATGACAGATTGGTTTTACAGAAAAAAGTGTGTTTTGTCAGTACGAGTTTGGTTTAACTATACAAACCGTGTTTTGTAGTGCGTGAGGAGAACCCCAATGTGCCTGGAGTTACGATTACTGGTCCTGAGAGATTTGCTGCCACAGAAGGACAGTCAGTGACTCTGAGATGTGAAACACAAGGCAAGTCATTCAAAAGTATAAAAGTCAGAAAGAAATATGGAAACCTGAGGTTTTTTTCTTTTTCAATTTTTAGTTATTTCCATGTGTGTAAATTGTCTAATACCAAAGGAAGAGTGATAAAGTTTTTAAGAATAAGCTTTGCATTCAAGCAAATTATGTGAACCTGTAAATAAAAGAATCTAAATGTTTATTTTCTTGTTAGATTCTCAATGTTGTTTGTTTGTTTAGGTCTTACTAATGCTGTTGTCCAGTGGAGGAGGAGGGAGGGTCCTTTGCCCCCCAATCACAGTGTTCAGGGAGGAACCCTTTACATTCCTCGCTTCCAGAGAGAGTACGCCGGGGAGTACATCTGCACTGCCACCACGCCAGTCAGAAATTACGAGACCTCGGTTTTCATCATTGTAACAGGCAAGAAGTTTGACCAATTGTTTGGAGATGCATAAAATTTACATTTTAAAAGGATAAACATACATGTAAATATCTTGAAATATATCATTAAATGTAAGGAATCCCTTTTTTTCCTTCATTAAAATTTAAGTAGTCTATGAGTATCATTCAAATATTTTAAGTGTATCATACAAAATTGTTAAGTAAATTAGATAAATCAGCAAATATAATGTCGTACTGACAAAATAGCCTAATATTGCAGTGACCCCCAAGTTGAGTATTTCACCAGCTCAAGTAGAGGCCAGGGCGGGACAGACCGTACAGCTCAGGTGTCAACCCCAGGGTCAGGGACCATTTAACATTGAGTGGGTCAAGCTGGGAGGAGCATTGTCCCCCTCAGCCACCCAGACTGTCGATGGAATCCTGGAGATCCGGGCGGTGACGGCTGCTGACGCTGGACGGTACCGGTGTGTCGCGACCAATTCTGCAGGATCCTCAGATGGCATTGCTGTTGTCGTGGTGCAAGGTACCTTAAACAAGGAAAATTTTCCCCTCCATTTTATTATTGCCCTTTTGCCCTCTTCCTAATTAGGCAAATTTTTCCCTCATCACAATAGGGAAAATTTTAAATGGGGCAAAGAGAACAACATTATCTCTGAAGCTTAAACAAAACTGTGTATGGTTGAATTTAAAATTGGGTAAAATTGCTTGTTGGTGTCAAAGGGCAAAAATAAGGTGGGGCCAAAAAAATATCCCTGTAAACTCTATACTGTTGCACTTGATATGAAAAACATCAAAAAGTATGAGTTAATATTCTGTGGTTTTAGCACTAAATTGTTCATGATATGCTTTGATTTTCCTTTTTTTTCTCCCCTGCAGTGCCCCCAACAATAGTTGTTGCTAACAGAGACAGGACTGTACGTGAAGGTGAGACGGTCACACTTCAGTGTCAGATTACGGGGACGCCCCAGCCTCAGGTCACCTGGGAGAAGCAGGGCGGGGCTCTCCCCTCCAACTCTGACATCAGGAACGATATACTTACGTAAGAATGTCAATTAATAAAAAATATATTATTTTATTGCTAATGTTCTTTGAAGCAAGTATTGTTTAGATTATAAGATAGTTTGAAAGATGCTTAATTTTCATCAAGTGTTGTAATTAATAGAATTATTAAAAATAATACTTTGAAAGCTGTTAAAAATGAAAACAGCACATGTAGATGTGTGAACAAGTTTTATTTTCAACATTTGCCATGAGTATTTCCAAATGTACTACAGCAGGTAGTTCTAACAAAGTATGTTTTAATTATCAGTATATACAATGTGAGGAGTGAGGATCAGGGCCGCTACATCTGCAATGCCAGGAGTGCCGCTGGGTCTGCCAGGGACTACATCATGGTTACTGTGCAATCAGGTCAGGCGTTAAATACCGCTTCATATTGAAATTGGTTTCTTTGTCATTGAATGCAATCAGTCTATACAAATATTCTGCAATTTTATTAAAACCAGTTTGTGAGTTGCTTTCACTGTTTTAAAAATGTTTTTCTGTATTTTATAGTTAATGGTGGTGGTTCCATAAAGTATGACACACAATATGTCGACGTAGGAGAAAGGGTGGAAATGGAATGTGTCACAACAGGTATTGTTCTTATTTCTGTAGTACATTAATAAAGTGAAAGTTGTCAAATCCTGATGTTGTGTACCAGGTATTCTGAAATCTTGCCTAATATGATCTTAACTTTAAGTCTGTGACAGTAAATTCAGTTGTTTTAAATGTTGTCTACACTGGTATATTTTCTAAACTGGTAAACAGATAAATCAAAAGTGTTATTTTTAAATTACACATTTCCTGTTGGAAGTCCACCTGTATTTGTTAATTTACATCTGTAGCTTTTTAAAATAAACACTCTTGAACAGGCTCCCCTCCGCCCACGGTCAGATGGTCTAAGTTGGAGGGTCCTATTTCCCCCTATGCCAGTGTTAACGATGCCTTCCTGGTCATGCAGTCTGTCAGGCTGGAAGACGCCGGAACCTATGTTTGTACTGTAGAGAATATCCTAGGAAAGGTTGAGACAAGAGTCACCCTGTTTGTTAGAGGTAGGTGAATATTGGCAAAGAAATTACCGTACTTTAGATTTTTAAGAATGTACATTAATACACAAGGATTTTGGTGTTTTGATTAAATATATTGTATTATTTCTCAAGTAGTATCACTTGCTTTCTGTATAGGATAAAGCTGAAAATATCTTGAAACACCTTTGATCAACAGTCCACTTCCAAATTCAATTCCCGATATCTACAAGTCATTTTGCTATATTAAATATTCATGTAAAATAAGAAATCTGCAGTAGTGATACATATCCCAGTTTGTTATACATAGAAATAGAATGTGATTGTGTATGATCTGGATGAAAACTGTTACTTTTCCGTACAGGTGAGCCCATTATAACGGGGGCCAGTGAGTCCCTGACAGCAGCCCTGGGGTCCAGCACCTCCATGTCGTGTGAAGCCGTGGGGTACCCCCAACCAGAGATCAGCTGGTACAAACGGGGAGGAAACATGCCAAGGTATTTATATCTGTAATACTTCCTAGATCAACAGCACCAAATTGATTTTTTCTTGTACAGAATATTTAAATAATGTATTAAATTAAAATAAATATTTATTGAAATGAGATGTATGATTACCATATAATATTCTTTATTTCCTAGACATGTTTAAAGACCAAGTTTGTCTCAAGCCATAAAAAAAGTCAGAAAAGCAATAAATATGAAACTTCATGTCCTGCATAATAAAAAAAGCATCCAGTTAGAATAGAGGATTCATTAAATCACAAATCTTACCATGCTTAAACTTGATAAAGATGCAGAACAAATTTGTCATTACAAATAATTGAGCGTGTGAAAAAGCTTGCAATCTCCTTTAATCTAGTTTTTTTTTTTCATTTTTAGCAATAGCATCATTCAAAATTACATTCACCATGCAGTGCTTTTCACCATTGTGCTAAAGGCTCATCTCATTTCAAATTGACACTTTACAAATAAATCCTTTTCAAATTATTTTCCAGTTTTTTTATGTAGAAAAGAAAAGCTAAATATTTATTTCCTAGAAATAAAATTATGGTTTAAACTTTATTTGTGAAGAAAAATAGGCAATACTGTAAAATAATTTTCTGAACAAAGTTTGTTAATTTCTGAAGAAATTACCCAAATCATGAAAATAATCCAAGCTCTGTGCTCTCGCTTGATTTATAGAGAATACTCAGTCGATGAAGGAGCATTGAAAATAAATCGCTTAAGACCAGAAGACGCCGGCACATACATTTGTAATGCACAAAACGATGTGGGCAAAAATGAGCATTCCACCAATCTGGTAGTAGGGGGTAAGGTCGCACACGCCTCAATCTGTCGCTTGCTGTGTATCAATGCTTGCCGGGTCCTGGATTCAGTGATTGCAAATGAGACATTATTGTAGCATATTTAAGCACACATTGCGTATATAAAAAAAAGAAAGATTTTAAGTGAAAAGGAGTTGAAATGTTTTTTGGGGGAAAAAATTACAATTAAAAATGTTGTCAATCTTTCCAAATGAATATTATTATAGTTTGAGGAAAGTTAGGACTATTCACTCCTCAATTTATAAAATCACTGGATCCACCCCATGCTTTTTTCACCTTTGATCAGCTTTGCAACAGGTGCTCCCTCTACACAGGAAGGACAGGAAGTCTGGAGTTGTCTTCCCTTTTCTTACTGTTGTCTGTACTTTTCAGAGATTACACGGTAGATAACGGAAAACTGGAGATTCCCCGCCTTTACCAAGGAGACCAGGGCACTTATGTCTGTCAAGCCCAGAATGACTTCGGTCAAAATGAAAAAGATTATAACCTTACCGTCGGGGGTATAGTCTTTTAATTTTATTTGTTGTATGTTAGTTGCTATATGTATGTATGGTTAGTGTTGTCAATTGGATGGGATTTTACTTTGTATAATAATTATACAATGTAGGTATGGCTAAGAGTAATGCACTGCTAGTCTGATAATGTGCAAGTTCATTTACACTAGTCTTGTATATATAAGTGAAATAAGTAAGTTCATATACACATGTACTTACTTAAAAAGCAAACTTACAAGCTGAAATGCTTGATGTCATTGAAATTAGAGAGAGATTAAATTTTTGTTGAAATGTTATTGAATGTACAATACATCTTTCACCATAAAGATGTTGCACACTTTATAAATAAATGTATATGAATGATTGAGATATTTCTGTAGACTAGAATATTAAAAAATTTCTTCATATTTCAAGGCTTACCATATTTGATTTTTATATAGCTTTATGTAATATATTTTTTCTTTTTATCAAAAAACACAGTGATATAATCTATAATTTAGCAGTGCTTGCTTCCTTATCCATTCACTCTTTCTATATTTGATATAATTTCTGGTAGTTTAGTTTTTTCACTGATCTTTCTTTATGAAAAACAACAATATAGAGAGACATTATTAGAGATATCTACAGTAAAGACGAAACATAATTAAAATAATTAAATTATTTAAACATTTAGTTCTTTCTTGAAATAAAATTTATTTCCCAATAAAGAATACTTTCTGCATCCTTATGATTATTAACAAAAACTAATGTCCTTGTATGGTGTAACACAGATTTGGTTCCATACTTTGATCAGGAGCCAGTATCTTACATCAGCTATCCACCCATTGAAGATCACCATATCAACTTTGAGATTCTACTCTCAATGAGACCGGAAACCACAGATGGTAAGAAATCGGAGCTGCTTCAAGATTGTGGCCTACTGCTACAGTAAAACACCCTTATAATGAACACTCTTAAATAAATTAATACTTACAGCAAAGTGACTTTCATTTCCCACGGCTTTAGATTAATTTTAAACTTATTGGGTGTAGCAAATTCCATTTATAAAAAAAAAAATGAAATTATCCATCCTTGGAACTTCATGATGTGTTTCACTTAGGAATACAAGTGTTTATACAGAGTCTTTATTTAGCCTAGCAGCTAGGTTTGCTGCTGTGATATTGCTTGCAATTTTATTCTGAATCTAAAGAGAATGTAGTAAACCTAGCTACTTTCTACTTTAAAAAATTGCAGTTTGGGTTTTTAAAAAAATTAATGCATTGTTGACTTTTTAGGTTTGGTGTTGTACAATGGACAGTATGATAACGCCCGAGGAGACTACGTTTGTCTGGGAATGAGAGGAGGTTACCCAGAATTCACTTTTGATGTTGGTTCCGGACCGGCTCTGATACAGGGCAACAGGACTCTTTCTCTGAACCAGTGGAATACCATCAAACTCAAGAGAGAAAATTCTGTTGGTGAGTTTAACAAATGTTCAAAAACTTCTAAGTGCTGTTACATGAAAATTTTGCCTCAGATTGAAAAATACTTTTGGGATTTTAATTCATGAAAACTTAATTTTGCATAAAATCACGTGTTCCCTTTGTTGAATGTTCTTGACATTGGTTACTTTACAGGAAGTATGGAGGTAAATGATGAGCCAGTCTACACGGGTTCTTCCCTGGGACAGTTCAGCGGTCTGGATCTGGGGCAGAACATGTACCTTGGTAATGTACCAGATCCCAACAAGGTACCAGAGCCAGCCAGACACTCATCTGGATTTGTTGGTAAATATACTCTGTAACATTAAGATCATTTTTTGACAATCTTTTTCATTCTTTGTCCATTCATGCAAATGTACATGAACAGTGAAACTTGTATAAACCAGATGCTGCTTATTCTGAAATCCTGTCCAATACAATGGAAAATTTAAGTCCCTTTCAGTAAATTCAATTTTTTGAAAAAATAATGTTGCCTTATCTGGGATGCTGCCTTATCCCACCAATTTCTTTGAAACCTGTGGTGTTAGGCTAAGATAAGTTTTACTGTACTAGCAGACCATTTCTATAATTTTTGTGCTTTGTCTTCCACCAGGTGCTGTGAGTCAGGTGATCATTAATGGTAAGGACCTGAACCTTGGGGCTGATGCCATCGAGCTGAAGGGAATAGAACCGTACAATGCTTGTAAAGAACGACCATGTCTGAATCGAGGAAGATGTCTGCCGGCCAACTCCAAGTACGGCTACAAGTGTGACTGTCCAGCTGGGTTCACAGGAAGTAAATGTGAAATCACAGATTAAATGATAATGTATCAGTAGACTGAATAGGGAAAAACTTTAAATAAAATATATGAGCATTTTGTTATTTTCAAATTATATTAGCAGTCCATTTATTGAAAAGCTTTTTCTACATTAAATGAAAAAAAAAAATGGTTTTGTGATTATTCATCTGATTATTGTTGTGCTAGGAATCTGTGGACCAGGAGGAAGATGCCGTGATGTAGCTGGAGGCCACCAGTGTATCTGTCCAATGGGAAGGATTGGTTCAGGCTGCTCACAGAGTAAGATCTCTCTTTCTCTCTCCCCAAATGCCAACAAAACAACATTATCAGAAAAGTTACTCCTATTATTTTAGTGATTCAAAATTTAAGACTGAATTTTTTTTATCTCACTTTACAGCTGTGCAGGTCCTTTACCCACAATTCAATGGGTCTTCCTTTTCATCCTATGATCCAATCAGAAATGCCCGCTTCCAGATGAAGATTGAACTGGAGATCAAACCCCAGTCTCTGGATAATGGAGTGGTGTTGTACAGTGGACAGAACGAGGATGGATCTGGGGACTATGTGGTCATCCTGATCAAAGATGGCTTCCTGGAATTTAGATACAACACTGGATCTGGTAAAATAAAGTCTTCTGATCTCAGAATGGTATTTTGAAAAACATTTGGAAATAATCTGTTGTGTAGTATTTTCCTACTTGTATCACTTAAGAATTATCTCTGTTGTAGCTTTGTACAAGAATCACTGAATTTTTTTCAAAAATAAAAATACATTTTGGTTTAGTTTTCTACATGTATCATGAAGATGTAACTACCAACAACTTACATAAAGTAGCTTACTTGTTTTACATTAGGATATTTTAACAACTACAAATTGTGTGTTATATCTCATATAAACTGCAGTACCTTTTTTTTTCTTATTTTCTTTGTTTTATTAAAAAGGGTTCACCACAGGTATTAGATTTAAGTTTTATTGTTAACCATCTGACAATGTCATTGTACTGTATCATTAATGGATAATGCTATGTTGACCAGGTCCAGCAGTGATGAAGAGCAAGAGGAAACTAGTGTCCGGTGACTGGGTCAAAATCACCGCCACAAAATCCGGACAAGAGGGCAGCCTGGTCATCAACAACGGGGAACCAGTCAAAGGTACGTCACTCTCAGAAACTCCGAGACTGCTCGCCCTGCATGAGCGAACAATACAAGACTTGCCGCCTCGTAAACATAACCAAGTACACCTCAGTCTTACATTCATACAGAGAATAGTTAGGAGTAGTATGTCATTAGACAGAATAGCAGTAACTGTAGGAAGTTCAGGACAATTTAGATTTATAGTTTTGCATAGATAATTAATATTTTTACTGATTTCTGTCATTATTTTTTACTTACAAGTCAGTGACTAGGTTTATGAAATTAGCAAATTTCAGTGGAAGTTGAAATATAATTGTTTTCTTTAAAAAAAAAAACATACATGAATACAGCTTTGTACATATAAGTGTATAAACTATTTGCAGTGACTTGATTGAGCCATATACTGATATTTGGCATGTTGACGTGTATAGCTTTTCTATTACAGGCCATGGTCATTATATGAACTGTTCAGATTATTACAGAACATGTACATTTTTACATTCTTATAGAACTTTTGACATCTACAGATAAAATTGACAAAGATTATTTTTGAAATGAATCAAAGAATTAATTCAAGATTTGAATTAAGATAACAGAAACCTTTTTTTTGGTTACTACATGTAGCTGTATTCTTTTTGTATTATTTCTAGAATCATTAATAACAGTTAAAGTTAGGGTTTCAAACAAATGCTTTTTTTCACTGTCAAGGGTAAGAACAGGTAATAACTTGTCTCATTTAATCAAACACTACTTTGACTTTAGTTTGGCCCTGGAGTTACACCAACAATTTGCGCAACAACTACTACAACTATTATTTGCGCAGACGATATCGGTACAGGCGAGGTAAAACAAGTTGCACAGGAGGCTTGGCGTTGCTAGTTTGCTCTGTGTTTGCCAGCATTGCTGTTTTTTCGGCAGTTGTACTGGGTGGCATTATTCTGCATGTGTCTAAACATTCTGGAGACCATTTTTCCATTCTTTCTGAGTTTTTAACCTTCAGCAAACACGTGGTTCATACACTCACTTGCCGATTTTGTATTTTTCACATCTCATCACTCATACACATTGTACAACTTGTGCTTTTCATACATACTGTGCTCTTTTCGCTTACTGTTATTGACATAATGAGATTCTGATCACTGTGGTCCTGTCCATCTTGTTCAATTCATCATTGGGAGATTCCGTAAAAACCATTTATTTCATTGTCAGGTAATGGAGGAAATCAGTTTATGTCTTGTAAGATGTATGGTGATTATTTATAAACAGTCAAAGTTATGCATGTTTTTATTAGGTACAGCAGTTGATTTAACATAGTTTTTAGAATTTTTGGATTTAAACTTGTTGTTTTCACAACTTAACAAATAATTATTGTGATAGGAGACGGGATAGTTTCTTGGTTTAAATGTTAGTACATGTATTTTTTCTGGTTTCACTTTGAATTGTATTTAATGCTTTATTTCAAATTCCATTCACTGTTGAGAAATGCTTGCCTTTAAAATATATACCAAATGCTTGCATGAAATAAAGAATATATATTGTAAAATTGGTCTCTAATTCACAAGTAGATTAAAATTCTTAGAAACAGATTAAGTACTGTCATTGCCATAAAAAGTAAAATTTAAGTAGTATTTGCAGTATTATTTTCATATATACCATGGGTATGCAAGGAATTTTTTTGCTATATTTTATTTCAGTCATTTCTTAGAGTTTAAAATTGCTACATTTTAGAGACAAGTTACTTTTATGAAATATAATATGTTGTGATTCTTACTTGCAGTAATTATAGGGCATTGAAGTACAAATTATACTATAATTACAACAAAATGTCAGTATGTTTCTTATCCTAAAACTGACATGTCCTTACCATAAGTAATAATAAGTCATTCAGTCAGTAATTTTATTTTTGGCTTCCTTTCAGATGCCTCGCCCGGGACCTACATTGGTCTGGATCTGAGAACCAGGTTATACTTAGGAGGGGTGGATCCAGACAAGAAAGTCCCGGATGATGTGGAGGTCCAGAACGGATTCTATGGATGTATAGCTGAGGTGGGTGTAATTTCCTGCTTCTTCTGGAAGGGGGGATTTTATGTATGATTATTACAATGTAACAATTATGCATTTGTTTCGAAAATTTTTAAAAAAGCACAAAAGCAAGTAATGGATGGTTGAAAAGGTAAGCTGCAACCGGAGCACTTCCAGTGTATATTATGGAAGGAAGATAATCAATTGATAATTTTTATAAGGACAATAAGTAGCAGAAATGAATGTGAGACAGATAAATTCTTCCTGCACTTCCTTCAATATCATTAATTTATAGCAAATTAGGTGAGAGTATTACTGAAAGTAAAAAGAAATGTATAACCAGCTTAAGTTTTGTGTACTCAGAGAAGTGTCTTTATGAACTCACATATTTAGGGAATTCAACACAAATGTTTACAAGTTGTACATGTATATGTTATTTACCAGGTCTTATTATGGACATAAATATACAGTTGTATAAATGTAAGAACCAATTTTTTTCTCCATGTTTAGCTGAAAATAAACATGCTGTCTACCGACCTCGTCAAAGATTGTAGAGAAACGCTCGAAGTGCGTGACTGCGGAGAAACAGACATTTGTAACAGACACCCCTGTAGGAATGGGGGCACCTGTCAGGGGGGTAATGCCTCCTCCTACACCTGTGTGTGTCCCCCCAGTTACACCGGTGAGAACTGTGAGGTGGAGATAAATCTGTGTCTGACCCAGCGGCCATGTCAAAATAACGGAGTCTGCAGCGTGACCAGCACAGGGTACAGGTGTGACTGCCCCTTAACGTTCATGGGACAGAACTGTGAAGCAGGTATAAATTTATAGGTTAAAAATTACAGCAATGTTTTACTTACAGAAGTGTGTATAAACATGATCGAATTAATCTGTATTTTAATACTTTTTCATTACTGCATGCCTTCAACAGTTTACGTTCACATGAATTTCAGTTCCAATGACTGTCACATTGTAATTGTTAAGGAGATTCTGAAGTTTTTTATATCAAATCTTTGAAAGTAATATCTCCAAAGGGAGTAAAACAAAGGCAGTGTTTGATACATACAGAATTTTATTTTCTGTTTGTAGTAATCAAGCTAGGAGAGAACATTGAGGTAAATCGTAATGGCTTTGTGGAATTCTCCAAAGATTACCTGACGGCCAGTCCCCAGCAGGAGGAAAGCATGAGATTTACCCTCAAAACCACAGAGAGTGATGGTCTGGTCCTGTGGAAGGGTCAGCGTATGCCACTACAGAGGTCCAGTAGTGGAGACTACTTGTCCATCGGATTAAAGGATGGTTATGTTGTGTACAGGTAATGGAATGTTTGCTGAATCACTTTTTACAGGGTAATATTTGCCCCCATGTTATTTTCACCCTATCTCACCTGTGAACAATTTTGCCCCATGTTAGAAATATTTTAAAAATATACCCAAACAGATTAAAAGGGGGATAACTCTGTCTCTGTTGAATTTGTCCCATTTTAAATTCTTCCTTTATCAACACAGGCAAAAGATGAATCAAGGGCTAAAATTATCCTGTACGAAGTACAAATGTATTTGATTTGTAGAATTCTTTTTTATCAATTTAAACAAAAATGGTAATCCTATAAATTTTTCAGCTATGACCTAGGAAGTGGTCCATCAAACATAACGTCACCAATCAGAGTCAATGATGGGTATGCTCACATCATAGAAGTGACTAGGTTAGGTCGGCAGGGAAGCTTGACCATTGACAACAATCTGTCCTACTCAACCTCTGGACAATCCCAAGGACCACTCCAAAGCCTTAACACAGAGGGAAATATTTTCTTAGGTAAGAACACTTGGGCTCCTGTTTCAATGCCCTGTAAATGCTGACAAGAAATTAGAAAATAAGGGGGGGATGAATTTCACTGCAACATTGACCTTAATTAGTTTATATGGGCTCATCCAAAGGACTGGTCACCACATCCCACAGTGAGGGATCAACTCCTTATTCTGTGTCTCTAGAGCAAATGCTCTAGCCACTGTGTCACATGGGCAACCATCCCAATTTGTCCCAGAGTGCTGTAAATTAAGCCTTTTTCTCTGACTTTGTATAAAATGCGGAACTGTCTATACTGGTTAAATCAAGTGAACAAACCTATAAAAAAAACAAATTATTTAAACATTTTGATACTAAAAATGCCTTTTGTTTTGTAGGAGGAGTTTCACTGGTACCCACCATTACCAAGGGAGCTTACTCTGAGAACTATAGTGGTTGTATATCTAACATACACATACAAAATAACGGGCCTTTACAGGTCCCTGAAGACGCTGTAGGGGGATTCAACGTACGACCTTGCTTAAACAAGTAGTTATTACTTGAAGACTTTTAAAATTAATTTCAAATGAGTGATATTTAAAACTGTCTTCCATATATGCATCCATATATGACATATGTGAACATTATGCAATTGGACATTGCAATGGAATTCTGCATTCTTCACTGTGTTAGGTTATTTGCATGTCTACGCAAATAAATTGGGTGCTAGATACAGAAAATTGATTATGTAAATCAAAGGCATTACATTTTTTAGATAGTTGTACAATTCTTTACAATGTGAAAACTCTGTGTAGTTTTATGTATACATGTATATTAGCACTTTAAAAGTGTACAACAAATATTCAGTGTGTTCTGTCTATATAGATGACTTTTAAGTTTTTATTATAAGAATTTTTAAATTGATATTTTTGTACCCGGTTCTAGTACATGTATTTTGATTTTACCTTGTACCCCCCCTTTTTTAAACAACTTTCAGATACACATATTAAAGGTGCTTTTTATATACATTATTCTTTATGCTTTGTAGACAATATTTGATGTGAATGTATAATCAAATTGAGTTTTAATGATATTAATGTGTAAGAGAGAGAGAACTAATTAAGGGATAAGATCAAAAGCTTTATATCTGACAAAAAATGAAACAGTTTATCAAAAAGAGACCCCAACTCAAAAATAAATTTCATAATTATTGAAGCGAGAACTAGTATTTATTACACAATAAGTTTACTTCTTTGTTAATTTATAAAAAAAACCATTTTGAATCAATGTCCTGAAACAGAAAGCCTGTACTTCTTGTGTTTGATATTAAATGAATCTTTTTGGGGCTCATATCCCCTTCCCCCTAAGCATTTGAATTGATTATATTTTTTGTCAGATGTCCCTCTTTTGATCTCATCCCTAAATCATTCAATTACTGCTGCATGGTTGGATGTAACTGTGTATAGTTAGGAAGATATGTATTTAAACAGGTTTCTTTCCATTGTTAGCTTTTGTTATATTTCTTTAATAGTGCATTTTGTTCATTTATCCATCATGAAAATATTCCTTTTTCTTTTCAATACTCTTGAGATGTGAAGACTGTTTTAAGACTTGACTTGACCAGGTTAAGAGGGTAAATGAAATTTGTTTGTTTTATGTGTAATGAAATGTTTGTCCAACTACAAAATATGATTTCAATGCAGCATTTTGTTCAGGTAATACCAAAGATGTCCCATTTACTGAGTCTTGAATACTCATGACAGCTGGTGCTATATATCAAAAGATCAACAATACTTGTGATATCCAACATACACTCTGTGTTTATTTTTGAATTTGTGACTGAGAATCTATCTATCTTGAATGATGTAGTAGGAGTACCTTTTTTCTCATTTTGTTGAAATGTGAGCATTATTTCCAATTTTTTTTATCAATAATTTTTTTTAGATGCTTTTTTTTTTATTTCTTTGTCATTATTTCCATGTATTGAACTTTTTGTTTGATAGTGCATTTATGACTTTTTAATCTCTATTATTCAATCTCCTAACTTTAATTATTTCTTTACATCAGTAAATTACGCAAAGTATATTATATAATTTTGCTTTTGGATTAATTTGATTTACTGGATAATTGTTACTTATGAATAATGTTAAGGATCTAATATGCTTATTGTGCAACTTTCAAAATTAAGAATCAAAAAGTATAATACAAACCCATGTCTGTTATGTGTATCCTCTTTTGCTGGAAACCCACCTTGGGTCAGCTTTAAGTAGTGGAAACTTAGCATAATCATTTTATGGATCATACTTGGGTATCATCTGTAACTGACCATAATAGGGGGGGGGGGGACTTCCCAAAATAAAAGGACAAGCTGGAGACAATTCTTAGGGTCTGGTTTAGTTATGATACCGAGACTTTTGGTTTTTTCTCCTAATACATGTTTATCTTTCCTTTTGACATTTACCATTAGTCCAGCTGTTGTTAGCACAATTGCTCGTTTTTTTCCTCAGAAACTCCTCAAGAATTGGAAACAGAATCAAGAAAATGGAAAAGTGAAAAATGTTTTAATTGCAACTGCATTGACTGCATAAAGCATAACGCAGTGTCAATTGTGCTTCTGTACAGTGTAGTAAATAAACATGGCACGAAATACTGTTTGTCAATAAAACATGGCATGTCCATCATCGTTGATATGAGGACCAAATCTAGAAGAGTTGTACTGCTCTTTACGGAGTTTGGTCGATGACACGCCTTGTGAGTAGGGTAAGAATTTAATCGTCATTATACGTTCAGCGAGTTGTCGCGCGGGAAAATTTTGCATATCGTCACCTCGTACGTACATTCTGGTCAAGTCTGAGCTGGTGTTGACAATACAATCCAAAAACGGAGTAGGGTCTGTTCCTGCTACACAAAATACCTGTAAACAACAATGACTCGTCTGTGATCAGATTGATAAATAAAGGAACGGTTGAAAAGTACACATTTTATTTACTTACTACGTCTGCATATTTGTTAACATTGGTCATTCTAGTTTCAGTGCTGTCAATTGGGATTCTGGACTTCAGTTTCAGAATGCTTCGACTGTCATGAACTCCCACTATCACCTGTTAAGCAATAATCTGTTTGTGAAATCTCAGACTTCTTAAACAATACAATGATTAGCTTTCGTATTTTAGATAAGAAAAGAAACCTCTTTTCCAAGCCTCCTCATTCTCTGGAGCAGACGGACATGCCCCTGATGGAAGAGATCAAAACAACCAACAGTGTAGACTCGATCCACGCGGTCGTCGAGAGACTTCGCTATGAAGGATCGCCGTCTGCTCAGCCGTTTAAATTGTTTACCATCCTCTTCGATTTCGGTACTCTCTGACCCACTGCTTGACTCGATTCTAGGGATGTAAAAGACCACTTCCGGCATTCTCATTTTTAACGAAGAATTTTCATTGGTCAATTAAGTTTAATTAAGAGATGGTCTTACCGCATTCTATTGATGTCGTCCTTTGTCATCTTTGGATAACCAGAAAGGGGCTTGGAATCCTTCACCGGTTCCCCAGAAAGATCAAGAGCAGACGACTGTCTTGGTATCTGTGTTGATTGAAAGTTTTGAAAATACCCTGAGTGATTGAAACAATTTCAACATTTAACATCTTTGCTACTTACTGGTTTGTAATCAGAAATAGTTTCTGTGTCTTCTTGTTTTTCTAAATCTGTTTTGCTTTCCTCCTTAGGGACTTTAATTTCTTCAGATATTTCGTCCCTCTTTGTTGCTTTTCTAGCAAGTAGCTTATTTTGAAGACTTGCATGGGCCAAACGAACAGACAGGAGCAAACATAGAATACCTATTATGCCAGCTTTAAAATAAAATTAAATACATCAGTAAGCTATGAACCCATAAAGAGATCTTACACAAGTAAGTACATATAGAGTATTTATATACTCAGCTTATACCTACATGTGGAGGAAGCGGCACAAGCATTTGCCTGAGCTAGACACAGACATGCAATTCCCGTGGACTCCAATTTTTCCTTTAGTTTTCCTTCCATTACAGCAGCAGTACTGCTTTTAGATAATTTATCCTCCGATCTACCATACAATCTATACCAAAAAAAATTTAATACAAATAAAATTAAAATTTTATTCTATGTGTTAGGAAGTACTGGAATAAGATGTCACGAGAAAATAAAACCTCTCGTAGTATGCTCTGAAATAGTCCTGTACCCGCACCACGCCAAGAACGAACTCGTAGAAAATAATAATCCCACAAGCTCCAACATATATGCAGAATTCAAAGACAGATAATGTGCCAAATTCGGTAACCATGAGTACGGACCAGAGAGCGAAGACGTTTACAATCTGTAATACAGAACATTTTAAAGAAATTACTGGCAATCAAATTAGAAATGTCCTGTTCATGGCATTAAGAACAATAACCACGTGTCTGACACCTTGTCGCAGAAGGCATCCATGAATCCTCCGAGTAATGGATCATCGACTTGTCCAAACATCTGGCGATGAGCCTTTGCTACGATTCCATCCACGTGATCAAGAAAGTCGTGGAGAACAACCAATAGAAATGCTGTCACGTGACATTGGTACCTGACAAATAGCCAATGATATTTTTCTTCGGATAATGACGTAATGAAAATTGGGAAGAATTTAAGTCGAACACTTCTACTAAGCCGTACTTACTTTAGACAGATGGCAATGGGTATGACCAAGAAGGTTCTGGTGTAGGACACAATATTAGCTGTGAAAACTGTGTAAGTCTTGTTTCTTACAACCAATGTTCTTGGAATTTTGGAAACAACAGGTAAAAGTGTCGTCTGCAGAGGGGAGTACAGCAATTTGTCGTAAAGGTCCATCTGTGTCCCCAAAAAGGTAATGCCAGTTAAATATTGATGAGGAATACTGTACTCAAAGTTTTTTTCATTATACACGTGTATGTCTTTTTCCTAATTTTATTTTCGAAATTATTTTTACCAAATGAATCAACCAAGAAAAAAATCTCCATTATTTGATATAGTGATATACTCACTAATCTAAACAAGAAGAACTCGATAAACCGGAGGACTAATCCGCCAACCAGAAGAACAGCTTCCAGAAACATGGTACGTTCTAGGAAATGCAGAACACGATTAACGATGATTAGAAAGTTTTTAATCAAACTGGCGAATTACTTGGTTTTGCGACTACAGAGAATTTTTGGAATCTTTAGTAGGGTATACTGGAAATAAGGTCTGATTTAGGTGGCAATGAAAAATACTCGGTTCCTAATTTTGCAAGATTATCATACAGTTAGATTATATCATTGAGGGAGTTAACAAGATTCCGGTTCCCTTATGTCAGGATTATTTCCCGAGGCGAAGCCGAGGTTCCAGCTCCCCAAGGTCAGGACTTTTTCCCGGTGCGAAGCCGTGGGAAATAGTTCTGGCCGAGGGGAATTGGAATCTTGCTAATTCCCGCAATGATATACTTTTTAACTGTTTTATTATGCCGATTCAAACGTTAAATTTAGAGGATTCAGATAGCGTGATTTCAAAGCTGGGGTTAGCTCACTGAACTAACACATGGGGACAAGTCCATCCACATATCATGCCAATATAAAAGTAAAATCTATAGGATTACGGATAACCGGGAATTAGCTTTCAAAGCAGGGATTAGCTCAATTTACTAACGCACGGGAATAAGTCCATTCATAACGATTTCAAGGGAATAAGTCACATATGACGATCTAATATATAGTAAAATCAGTAGAGGTATAATAATACATATACATTTATATAGCACGTAAATTCATTCGCAAAGTAAAATTAAAGATGATCACAATAAATTCATTTACAGTTACAAATAAACATATATTCAAATCAAGCATAACTATCCTTGACTTACCAAAATCAATCAAGGTATCTCTACAGAAACTTAAGTGACTTGAGATGAATAGTTCTGTACCTTTTATGTAGATCCTTCAATTTTTTAACCAGTTTATGGACTACTTAGACTATAAACAAAAGCAGATGACCAAAGATAAACTGATAATCTATCTGATAAATGTTACTTCTGGTAATGCGGTAAATTAGTAAATTGATTAGATAAAATTAAATTTTAACATGCGCATTTTTATACACATACGCAGTACACTTTATGCATTTTTGGGGGGTGGGGTGGAGTTAGCACTTCTGACACCAAACGTCAACCAGTCAGAATCTTGTATATATGTATACTTCTAACCGTCGTCTTTTATCTTGTTGATAACTGTAGAAAGAGGGGATGTTTCATGTTAAATCAAACCTCTTTATTTCTCTCAATCACCGATTTCGTATCCCGCTATCTGATTTGAAGGGGGTCTCCTGTCCTGAACTGCTTGAGTACTAGAGATAGATCAATTGTTTTCAGTTCGTTTTAATGAAATAGTCGCATTTCAGTATCAGCTAGTATTCAATGTTATATATATGTCTGAAGTTTTCAAATTTCAATTTAAATGAATTGCACCTCAACTTATTCAATTGCATTTTTAAGGTCACCTGAGTAACTCATGTGACTTATTGCTATCCGTTTTCGTCCGTCGTCGTTCGTCGTGTGTTAACATTTGAACATTTTCAGCTTCTTCTCTGCAACCACTCAACCAATTTCCACAAAATTTGGAAGAAAGCATCTATGGGTGAAGGGGAACATAAATTGTGAATTTCATGGTCCCTACCCCCCTGGGGCCTGAGGGGTGGGGCCAAAACCACTAAAATTAACGCAATCTTTAAAAATCTTCTTCTTTACTCCTAGACATTAAGCAAGCAAACTGTTGGCATGAATGTAATAAGCACTGAATCCTCTACCAAAATTGTGAAATTCATGGCCCCAAGGTCAGGGGTTCTAGTACTTGGGCGGGGCTCCATTGACTATATTGTGAAAATTATTTCTTTAAAAATCTTCTTCTCTGCTCCTGGGTATTAAAAAAATTAAGTATTTTATGATAAGCAAGAGTGCCTTTTCCAAAATTGTGAATTTTATGGCCCCACTGGCAGGGTAAGGGGTTCTGGTGTTAGGGCGTGACTCTGTTGAGTATATTGTGAAAATGCAGAAATTCTTTGAAAATCGCTCTGCTCCTGGATATTCAACAAACTTAGTAAGTATATAGTTATGATGAGCAAGAATGCCTCTTCCAAAATTGTGAATTTTATGGCCCCAGGGTAAGGGGTTCTGCTCTTAGGGTGGGGCTCTATTGAATATATTGTGAAAATGCATTATTTCTTTAAAAATCTTCTCTGTCCCTGTGTATTAATTGAACAAACTAAGTACATAGTTATAATGAGAAAGAATTCCTCTTCCAAAATTATGAATTTTACGGCCCCTATGGTTAGGGGTTCTGTTGTTAGGGTGGGTTTCTATTGATTATATAGAGAAAATGCAGAAATTCTTTGAAAATCTTCTTCTCTGCTCCTGGATTTTTAACAAACTTACTAAGTGTATAGTTATGAAGAGCAAGAATTCCTCCTCCAAAATTGTGAATTTTATGGCTCCAGGGTCAGGGGTTCTGGCTCCAGGGCCATAAAACTTAGATGAGCTCACTTTTGATCTCAGTCTCACTTTTCCATTATTACTCCCTTTGAAAAAGTGAGATCAGATCAAAAGTGAGCTCGTCTAAGTTTTATGGCCCAGGAGCCTGGTTTTAGGATTGGGTTCTATTGATTATATATTGAAAATACATTAAATCTTTAATTGATTAATTGATTGAAATCTTCTCCTTGGTATTAATCAAACATTTTTGATAAGCAAGGGTGCTTTCTCCAAAATTGTGAAATGTGTGGACCAAGGGTCAGGGGTTCATGTGTGGTAGTGGCATTACTGATTATTGCTGAATATTACTGATTAGTCGAAATGCATTTTTTTGTTCCCCTACTCTGTCTAGGGGTATTAAGTAACCAAACTAAACATGCTAAGTGTATAGTTATGATTAGCAATGGTGCCTCTTTCAAAATTGTGAATGCCATGACGTCTAGTTTAAAACATGAACCAAATTCAATCGTTGGAAAGTTGTTGCGTGATGCCCAGGTGACCTATAAGTCCCATGGGCCTCTTGTTAAGATTCACTTCCATCGTTCTAGATCATTTTTTATTTTTTTAAAAACTTAGTATGTTGGCTTTGAAAGATTATTGAAAAAGAAGTTGCAGATGACGTTGTGTTGAAGCCCTGCGTTAAATTTTCCATAATAATAGGATTAAATGGGGAATACTCAGTAATTCAAATGCAGATTTTGTGTGAAAATTCTGCATTGCTTGAATCAAGACAAAGACAGTTTTTCACAGAGACTTCCAATGAGTCGGATGCAGAATATTGTAATTGCGATGTCTCAAAGTGAGCGTACATGAAAACACAAAATCAACCAATCTACATTTTTAATTTATTGATGTTTCTTTGTCTTTCTTCCATATACAAGTACGCATGTTCTTTCTTTCCGAAACACCAATAGTTGCAGACTGATAAGGGGCTTCATCCTCACCTTGGCATTTTCTGCAGTTTGATACATGTATTCATTTAAATTATGGACATAATGCTGTTGCTTCTAGCATGGCTAGTTGACTTTATATGCACAGATTTAATGCATTTTGCTCTTTTTATACATAAGTTATAATACATAAAGTGGAGGATAAAGTTTTTGGTAAAATTCATAGCAGGTAGGAAACATAACCATTAATATTTTTGGTCTCTGACCAGTAAAAATGGGTTTAATATCCATATTTTTATGAAATTTACAGAACACTTTGTCAAATGTTATCAACCAGACAACAAATTGTAAATTAGGACTAAATTATTAGCTTCAGTGTTATAAATTGTAACACAAACTCTTTTTTTTTCAAATCTTTATTTAAAATGAGGAAATTTTACTGCACAAAAATTGTCACAGTAAAATATATGTAAATCACATAAAATAACAGTCCAAAGGCCTGCTTCATGTATTCTGCACATTCAAATTGACTTTCTTTTATTCACACCACAGACCATTATGATATCACATAAATACCGGTAATTTACTGTATACCTGCAAAATAAAAAATATTTTTGAAACAAAAAATAGAATAAAAGTATTATGAACTGATGCATCCAATTTAATTAAAAAAAAAACAATTAAAATGAACTAATAAATGTTTATTGTGCTCTAAATTATGTGTAATTCATGAGCAAGGGCCATAAAAAATGTATACTGTAGATCCCTTATTTTTCGCGAGTACTTATTATCGCGAATGGGCTCTTCAACATCAAATCGCGAGAATAATAATTCGCGAATAAGCGGTTGATCAAAAGATTTAACATAGATTTCAGCACCATAAAAATAAAGGCGAGAAATTTTATTTCCCGTGTGGTGCTTCTCGCGTAATTACGCGATAAATAATGCCATGCTTATATTTAGGAATCTACAGTATTCATGTAACAGCTACCTCAAAGACTTTTAATTATAACACATGTCTGAAGGAGCAAGTTTGACCATAACCATTCATTTTAGCAGTTTCTTTCATTTATCACATTATTCTCTTATAAACTCACCATGCTGTAATTTACAGTTTTTGAGGAGGTCGTTGAAACCTTGGCACAGTGAGATGTCTGGCTGAGTTTGAGTGCACTCGATGAACTGTTTGAGCTCAAACTGACAAGCAGGTGCCTGCTGGAACTGCTGTTGTTGTTCCTGGTAGTTCTGTGTCTGGGCGGGCTCATTTTGTCCTCCACCTCCCATAGCCCCAGTCATGGCTGCTCCCAGTGTGTGACCCTGAAGTCAAGCAGGTGAATGTTTAATTCCTTCAGATATTTTATACATCATTTAAATAAAAGTTAAGCACATCAACATTAAAATATAACATCTCTAGAAATCTTTGAATTTTAGAATCAAATCACAAAATTTGATAATGATATCAGCAGATTTAGCTAGTGGACTCCCGTGCTCATTTGATTTACTGGTCTATGTATGATGGGAACTTTATGATGATTCTACACAGGCTCATCACAATTATGAGTTTACTTACAACAGCTGATCCTACAGCTACACCGGCTGCTGTGGTAGCCATCTGTGCCATCAGTCCGGGTTGTCTAGGCTGTGCCTGAGGAACCATAGGTGGAGGGGGAGGAGGGGCAGCACGGGCTGGGGGTCTGAAAAAGGTTCACATTGTGACTATAACTGTAACAAACTCCTCATAAACTGCTTCACAGTTTTTTTAGCGTAAACTCCCCCAAATTATGTTTTTATTGTATAAGATAAGTTAAAATAAGCTTCATTTCTTATATAATAACTAAAAGGTAAATAAATAAGAGATGTTGCATAACAAATTATTTATGTTTCTGGCAACACACAAATATCCAAATGGGAAACATGAATCACTTATCATTAAAAAGATGTTTTTCTTAAGTTAAACTTGTTGATCCAAAGTATTTTGCCAACATTTGGTTGTTGAGTCCGTGTGAAAATATTCGAGTAAATTCGATCTGACCCCCCTTTTTTTTCTTAAAGTCATAATTATGCTAAAAAAAACTTTTTGAAGTTTTATTGCATTTCTAAAAACGTTAAATTACTTTATTTGGTTAAAACTTATTCTTCACCCCCAGAATCTTGAATAATTTTCTAATATTTGTTTATTATCAAACTTTTATTGTGTAACAGATTAAAGAACATCCGACTGACCGTCTGATGCCATGTGCGTTTGTTTACATCTGTGAACTTACCCCGATTTTGCTCCCATAAATCCACCAGAACCACCGCTTGGCTTTGGAGAAGAAGCACGTCCTCTGCGTGGCATCTTGAGTCTTTAAAGAAATATTGATAAATACACTATAAACCGATACGACTTTTCTGCAATGTCAATACTTCGCAAATGTTTCTCCTTGAACTTACACAACGGAAGTAAGACGCAATACCGTGAATTTGATTGGCCGTTGAGGCTTCGGCTATGTTCGACAATGTTCGTTTTGGGTATAGTGTAATTTAAGTAACAAGGAGCATGCACAGTATTACCAAACAAATTCTATAGTTTATTCAACTTTAATTATTGTGTTATGTTTTATAAAATCAGGGACCAATATACTAGTATATAGGTCCCTGATAAAATCAATGATTCTGTACATTTTGTAGCAAACTGCTAGTAATGAAAAATATCGTTCTAACTTATTTTTGAAAGATTAAAACATTTATGGGGGTAAAATATAAATTTATGGTCAACCTCATAAACCCAGGATAAATATAAATCGCGAGCAAAGCTTAAACATTAAACACGAGAGGTAGGATCAGGTGCCTTAAAAGGAGCAAGCATCTCCTTTTCAACAGACACATCCGCTGTGAGCCGAATAAACTGATCAGGCATACTGAGTACTCCTTATTCAAAGCAAAATAGCAATGACCAAACGAGTGGAATGACACAAGCCAGACAAATTTACAATTCAAGGATAGGTTTGATTACAAATTAGGTCATTTAAATTTTTAAGAACCAAAAGATTTGCAAACAACTGACTTTGATCAGGTTGATGAAATCCTTGTAGCATCAACTTATTTTTCAAGAGTTCGCCTCGGCTTAAAATTTGATCGAACTGATGAAAAAGATAAGGCTTTTTGATATCGAATCAATGGAGAAATTTTAACACAATATCCAGACGATGGTTGAATAATATTATTAACTGTATTTTAATGAACGTTGGCAATTGCAAAGCTGTCAAAGTCAATTCTAACCTATCTATCTTGAGTAAGACATATAATTGTCTATCAAAGTGCAACTTTCAAATAGGAAACAACTGTGTCAGACTCTCTATTGTCTTTTGTTTCAAGCTTCGCGGTTTATAAAGCGTAAACTGCCCCAACCCAGTTATACAGTATAATTTGGGTTGCTGTTTAATTCATTCCTTAGATAATGAGTCGACAAGTGATAATTTGAAAATAATTATTGTTAATTGATGAAATATATGGAGATAACGAACAGCATTCAAAATCAAAAGTCCATAAAACAATACAAAACAGGGGAGGGCAAACACAGACCTCCAAAACATCAGAAGTGGGATCAGGTGCCATGGAGGAGTGAGCATCACTCTGTCGACCGGTCACGTCCGCCGTTTGCTCCTTGAAAAACGTCAGTCAACCACAATAAAACGTCGTTATATTTCTATGTAGACATCGAGTTGAAGGCTACAGCAAGAAATTTCTTCTTTTTATGTAGATTTTGAAGTAAGTTTTACGAAAGCCCATTGAGCTCATTTACGTAGGTTAAAAAATAAAATGTTCGCGTTAAAACTCGAAAACTTTCACGAATAAACGCGTTACATTTGCGTTATATATCGCTAAGTTTTCGCTAAATTTATGCGTTTATCCGCGAAAGTTTCGCGTTATTACGCGAACATTTTATTTTTTTTAACCTACGAAAATGAGATAAGTGTGGGCTTTCGGAATTTTGCTTCATATGAATGGGGAAAAAAGTTTGCTAAAAAGGAGCAATCAGTTCCTTCATGTGACATCACCTTGATTCAGTAGGCCTACATTTAGTACTTCGATTTTTTAATCTGAATGCGATCGAATTGATCGTTGATCAATCTACTGGATAATTTGTTTTGCCGGAAAAAGTCTTCTGCTCACTTCCTGAAATTTAAAGGTAAAAAAAGAAGAAGTGTTTGTAGTGTTATACCTTTAAATCACTCACTGCATTGACAATGGTCATAGACAGTTAAGCATTAATGAAAACATTCCATTTAGAGCTTTCAGGTTGTGTGTCATCCAACATTTCAATAAAGGTTGTTATCGCGTCCATGGTGACAGACCATTTCCCCCTTTGTATAAACTATCCACTTGCAAAATCAATGCTAATATAAAAGTGAAACCCGATCGTGTAATTATAGATGATAGACTGACTTTAAAAATCTCTTATGTCAATCACAAACCTATATATTGAATTTTCCAACTCTATTTCTCTTTAAATACACCAATCATAAATGTACCTGCATGCACTGTGTATTGAAAATTTATATCGAGTGATTTTGTAATGTGACACTATTCATGTTAACCTGCTTACCAGGGCTTACCATCAATATGGTTTGTGTGAATGATAAGTTTATGTGACATCACAGTGCTGACTTTCGCTAATATATTTTGCATCTCTTTTTGTAATGGATCAGGAATTGAGTGAAAAAGATAGCGCAAACACCAAGACGGTCAGAAGATGGCCAGTGGAATCTCAGGAGGAGCCTATTTCAGTGATCAGGGAAGAGACCGAGGAGGAACTTAAGGCCGTAGATGACCATGCACGACCCCTGACCAGTAAAGGTCGTTTACAGACACACTTTCCCCAGCAGAGTCGTCCGGCATCGAGTAAAAATAAATATCCTCGCCCAGGAAGCACTCGGTCCCAGACTTCTAGTCGCCCCGGAACTGGTGGGTCCAGAAAGGTAGGGTCATTTTCCTAAGTCCCACTTGACACACTTGTGTTTATATACTCTTCATAATGATTTATTGGTTCCCTACGGGTAAAACCAGAGGGAACTCTAAGTTTCCTCATTGTCTGTCTGTCCCTCTGTAATTCTGTCCCACTTGTTAAATACTGTATACAGGGTTATTTTTGCCCTGTGTTATTTTCGCCCTATTGAACTTGTGAACAATTTTGCCCCGTTTTAATTTCGCCCAGTCATAGTTCTGTTTAAGAAATTATTAGGTGTAGTTTGAATTCGCCCCGTTTTGAATTGGCCCAATCAAGGAGAGAGCAAAAGGGGCGAAAATGAAATAGGGGCAAAAATTTCCCTGTATACAGTAGTGACTTTTAAAAGATTTTATCAGACCAAATGATTTTTCAATATTTGCAACCCATCGCACATTAATTTTCTCTTAGGATTTCATATCCCGGAATTGGAACAAAATTAATATTAACCAGAGAAAAATAATTAACATAATTGTTTATGAATATCAAACAGAAAAATATGTATGTTGAGCTTCAATATCTCAAACACCAATATCTCAGTATCATGGATATGTTGTGAAGTTATTTGGAAGCTCATCCAAACCACTTAAAACTCTTGAAGTTCTTTTCTCTTGATGTAACTGGCAATAATAGTCAAACTCCACTAGCAATTATGATATTCAAAGTCCTTCTCATCAGGTCTAGGTCATTAAAGAAAAAATCCCATTACCAAAACCTGAAAAGATTGCCATAAATGTCAAGGTCACTTGGTAAATATTGGTTTTTACCAGAGGCTACATTTTGACATTGATAGCTGCAGAAATGTATACTGTAGATTCCTTATTTTTTGCGAGTACTTTTTATCGCGAACTGGGTTTTTCACGTCAAATCGTGAGAATTATATTTCGCGAATGGATGGTTGATCAACAAATTTAACATAGATTCCAGCACCATAAAAATAAAAGCGAGTAATATTCTTTTCGAGAGAAGCTTCTCGCCAAACTACACAGAAATTAATTCTTCGCGTATAATTAGAAATCTACAGTAACTCTCTGAAAGCTCACGTGCGCAATAAATGTACAGTTTTTACAATGGGTGGCACTGCAGCTCTCCATTTTGTCAATATATTTTTTTCGGAGAGCTACAATTCTGCAGTTATGACATCGATAGGCCATTGTCTGCAAAGCAACTTTTAAAATAAAGTATAAGATACTACATGTATGTACATATTTTTTTAGCCACGAAGCACAATATTTAAAATTAAATAATTAATACAGTGATCCATTTTAACATATTTGAATTTTTGTTTAGTTCTAAAAATTCTTCTTTAATGCATACTACATGGTTGGAAGTAGACTGAGTTAATAAATACATGAGGATTAAAGTAAGAATTTAAAGTAAACTCCTCATGAAGTGCATAGCCAGATTGCTAAGTACATGTGACAGGTAGTTGGAGATAAACCTGATCAAAATATACTTCCATTTCCAGATAATTTTTGAAGCTATCAGATAAATTTATAAATATTAAACTGATTATGAATTTGTGTTCTGTAATGGTTAATTGATTATTTAAAAAAATACGTTGAGAGAGAGAGAGAGAGAGAGAGAGAGAGAGAGTTCCACTCATCAATTCAAAATTGATCAAATCTAGGATAAAAATATTCCATGCACATTCCTTTTTACAAATTTAAGAGTCAATAGATTTAAGAGAGAAAAGAGCATTAAAGTTAACAGATTTTTTTTATATCCTTTTGATCATATTGTTAAGAAACCAGTCAGCTGTCTTTGACAGTTGGATCAATATTATTTAATAAAATCCAGTAGTTGTACACAAGTTATGTCCCTTTAACTGTTAGCTCACTAAGATAGGATTTGGAATTGGTGAATTGCACTATTCACGACAGATTTATTCAGAATGAATTTCATGTGTAAATATTTACTAATAACTGAGAAAAACTTTGATAAACATGTATGATTGACATTGTTGTTTGAAATATATGTTGTAATTTTATTTGAGAATACAATGCAACAAGCAGTTTAAAAGGTTCGAATTAAAGGAAAATCCCTTTACAAACATTTATAATACAGTGATTGCTTCATGTTTTCTGCCCATTCTGTGGTTTCTGTTTGTCTTTCACTGCCATTATTTACCAAAAGAATTAAATAATATTTATGCAATTTCATTTCATGTTATATGACGCATCAGTTTTTAATACTTGCATAAACTCACAGGGGTACTTTGTTCATTTTTCTTGTGCGGTGTGAATTGGAATGCATCTTTTTTTAATTAATACTGTATCGAGATTGGAATTTTACTTTCTAATAATTTAACAAACATCAGAGAAAGAGCTCAAGCAAATAATGCAATATGATATGATGTGTGTTTAAAGGATATAATTTCAGTCTAAATTAATAACATAAGCTTATTGATGAATACAATCAGAAATTGATTAAATAGATTTGTGATATATTCATGGTCATGCAGTGCATTGATTTTAATTAAAATCTAGAAGAAGTAGTTTGTAGCTCACTGGGAATAAATGATAAGAAATCAAATGTACAGTATACCTTCCTAATTGAAGCATTTTAGAAATTTTAAGTATCACCCTTTATATATAAAGGTTGATCCTTGGTCAACTTGGAAATCCATTCTGGGTGTAAGAAAGATTGAAGTTTTGTTTATTTTTAGCACACATGAGCCGAAGGCTCAAGTGAGCTTTTCTGATCACATTTTGTCCGCCGTCCGTCCATCTGTCCGTCAGTAAACTTTTCACATTTTCGACTTCTTCTCAAAAACCAATGGGCTAATTTTAACTAAACTTGGTACAAAGCATCTTTAGGTGAAGGGGAGTTTAAATTGTTAAAATGAAGGGCCAAGTCCCCTTACAAGGGGAGATAATCAAGAAAAGACAAAAAATAGGGTGGGGTCAATAAAAAATCTTCTTCTCCAGAACCACTGGACCAGGAAAGCTGAAACTTATGTGGAAGCATCCTTGGGTTGTGTAGATATTAAATTGTTAAAATCATGACCCCCGGGGGTTGGGCGGGCCACAATAGGGAATCCAAGTTTTACATAGAAATGTATAGAACAAATCTTTAAAAATCTTCTTCTCAAGAACCACTGGGCCAGGAAAGCTTAGACTTATGTGGAAGCATCCTTGGGTAGTGTAGATATTATATTGTTTAAATCATGACCCCGGGGGTAGGGCGGAGCCACTATAAGGAATCCAAATTTTACATAGATATATCTAGGAAAAATCTTTTAAGAATCTTCTTCTCAAGAACCACTGGGCCAGGACAGCTGAAACTTATGTGGAAGAGAGGGGGTAGAGGGGCATGATAGGTAATAGCAAGAGGGGAAATCTGGTAAAGAACTTCATCACCCATGTTACTCAGGTGAGCGATGTGGCCCATGGGCCTCTTGTTTTTAAAATTCTTAGTACTGTAGCATTTACTCCTGTAGGGATTTTTTTTATTTGGAAAAATCATACTTAATTCACTTAGGTCATCTTTTAAAAAAGACTGACTTCCCAATTTTTTTAACCATGAGTCAGGAGAGGGCAAGCAAATATACAGATAACCTGACCAGATTTTTTGCACACTTTAGAAACATACTTTTGAGAGTTAATGTTGACTTTAAGAGAAAGTTCTCCACAATAATGACAGGAAGCAGCTCTAACTTACTTGGGAACTTATGAAAATAAAAAAAAATTGTACTTTCTTTAAAAAAAAACAAAAAACTGAGACTCAATGACCTAGATGGAAAAAAAAGGATAATATACATAGACTGAAGTAGTTTTTGAAAAATGGTCACTCTTTAGAAAATATTCCATTGAGTGTATGATAAAACTGTCTGTAGGAGAGGTACTTTTCTGAGTCTACTCACTATGACTTCAGAGTCTACTCAATACTGAGTGTAGCTTGCTCAGATTTTCTGCATTGTTGTTCTTTTTAGTCCTCCGATTTATGAAGAGAATATCTCACAGTTGGTCTCATATTCAGAAAATGTTCATATTAAGAAACCTTGAATTGTTCTCAATTTATTTTATTTACTCTAAAGCAATTGAATTGGAAATTTAAAAGCAACAAACATATGTTTAATATTTTTTAAATGGCCATGATATACAATATAACTTAATTGCATTCATTTCCATACAGGTAAAATTAGACAGCGGTAAACACTGACAGAAAATGATTTTAAAATACAGAAGTAATGAAATAATTGATAATGATTTGTTATTTTTTGAGATAATCTGTTGGTTAGTCTGGTTGGCTGGCACTCAACTTTCGTCACAAATTTTAAGCTGATAAGGATTAAGGATTAACACATTCGGGTATATTGATTCTGACTTCCACATTTTAAACTTGATTTACTTTTTGTGTAGGCTTGTCATGAAGCAAATGTCATAAGTATCGGTATTCAATATTGTGCATTTTTGGATTGCCAAGTAGATTTCTATAGAAAGCCAATAAGGAACGTCCATATTTTTCACCCGAAGTGACACTGCTCAAAGATGTTGGGAAAATTAAATCTATAATTTGTTTTCATTCGTAATTTGAATTTAAACAAAAACGGGTGTATATATAAATATACCCTCTGTTGTGGATACCTGTAATCAGTCTAGTCAAGCACTGATTTTGAAGAGATCCCAGGAATTTTATCAGGGTCTGTTCTTAGGGGGATTAAGACGTACTCAATCAGACTATTTATATTTTTATGCCGATAAAAGAGTTTTCGTGTCGGAGCAAAAAAACCTCGATCAGTGACCTGTCAGACATGGAAATTAATTGGATAGGTGAAGTGGGACACTAGAAGGAGACATAAATTTTGTGTGTTGTACATTATATAATTTTTTCGGGGATGGATTGGATGTTGACGCGCTGTGAGGAGGAGGATGAGGAGGCTCTCAGTGGAAATGAGGCTGATTCTGAGGATGAGGGTTATAATGATGAAATTGCCGACCCAGAACACCTCCTGCTTAACATGGTTAGTAGTGCCATATAGTACCCCTTCCACCCTTTTGATTAAACAGCAAAGTGACATTTTTTCAGTTTTTGGCCATATAGAACATACCCCTTCAAGAGCAAAGTGACAAATGTTTTCAGTTTTTGGTCTTATGATATTTGAGCGTACCCATTTCAACAGGAAAGTGACAAATGTCTTCAGTTATGCACGGCCATACAGAATATACCCTTTTCAACAGCAAAGTGTCAAGTATTTTCATTTTTTAGCCCTATACCCCCTTCAACGATGAAATGACAAATGTTTTCAATGTCCTCTTCTATTACTAGTGCAAATTTTCAATTTTGTTGTTTGATTTCGGCTGAGTACACTTTTGAGGTTCTGCTAAGATCTTGGCAACTAACAATTATCTTGTTTTTCAAATTTCCAATACAAGATCTGCAGAGTAGCAACAACATAAGAGTTTTCTGCCAACTTTGTTTGACTTGCATAAAAAACTCTGTGAGTGGCCATTGAAATTAAAAGCAGCACTGTCACTTTTATAAATGGACTAATGTTATGAAATTCATTAAAGTGTCAATGCATATAAAAGATTTTTTTAAAATGCTTCCAGAGTATTTGAGAGTTCAGCCATCAAGAATTGAATTTTATTGACATTTCTTATGTTTGGCGTGTGTATGCTTATAATGCAGCATTGTGAAAAGCATGAATTTTACCTCATAATTTTATAAATTTGGCTTTATAAATTTAATTAGCTTTTAAATGATTATAATGTAGCACATACATAGATATGGAGATGGTTTTGTATATGATTCGATTCCTAAAAGTCCCCCCATACTTTGTTAGGTAACATAGTTTTCTCTGAGTTTGCCTTGTTTTAGATGACTTTTGTACATGGTTGTGATACCTTTTTTGAGATGTGCATGGAGGTTTCTCCAAATTTTTATAGTTTTCAGAAAGTTGGTTTGGAGAATTAAGATCTATTTTTCCTTTACTACATTGACTTGTCCAATGCCCATGTAATGTTCTCTAATTTTTTTTTTTTGGCAAAATATACAAATATTACATACCCGGTATTCAGTTTGGAGTTTCACATTTTTGCTGTCCAAAATTAAACCTTAAAAATGACAGACAGACAGACCAATTCTAGAGAATCTTTTTCATTTTGTGTCCAGAGATAGACAAATTGATTTATAATGAAAAATTTACCTTTTGCATGGATGATGCTGTCTCTGTCCTTATTTGGTGTCATCATTTAGGTAGCTTATAATTATTTTGTTTTCCATGATGCAAATCAATTGAATACAAAAATTATCAATCAACTTAAAGAATGACCTAATTGCTAAACTACATTCAAGTCTGAATTCATAGGCCACATACAGTATAATTTCTAATAATAAGATGAGGATATGAAAAAAAATATGTCTTATGGAACATATAATTTTATGATTTATCTAAGCATATAATCATGATGATAGAGGGAATTTACATCTTACTGTACAGTAAAGTTTTTTTGTGGGGTCAAATTTTCATGGTTTGAAGAAAAACTCTTGGTCCATGAGGATTTGATTTCACGGATGAAGAATTGTTCAGTAGTTATGTATGTAACAATTAACATTAATTTTTGGATCTTCATACCTCGAAAACAACAAAAATTACCCCCCATATATAAATATAAATATTTGTGATTTCATGGACAGGTATATTTCACTATCATCTATGTAACACTGACCAGTAAATACCCTGAATTAGGAATTAATTTTCACTTAAAAAATAAACTGTCAACTTATCAAAATCATCAAAATATAGTTACTTACGTCAGATTACCAAGTCGCATTTCATTTTTTTATACCAATATTTGGCTTTGTTTGCAGTCATATTTTTTCCTTTAATTTAGGGGTTACTGATATAATTCAGGCATTGACAATGTTTTTGTACAGACATGTTTGACTTTTCCTGATAAAAATGGCAGACATCTTTTCCCAAACAAAGAAGAAATCTGGGTAGTGCTGTCAATTTCAATTTAATGATTCGTAATCTCTGAGTGGGGTGTTTAAAGAACACTTTTATCAGTAATATTAGCCTTACTTTATCACAACTAATTCACCTGGAAATGTTCAATTCCATGATGTAACCGTATTTCAGATTTTGGGAGATTATTTGCTGTAAATCTTGCTTTAATTCTATCTTTTATATAACCTTTGACAATGATTCTTATAATTATTTCTATTTTATAAAAGTTGATCATCACAGTTTTATTTTTATAAATGGTTGATTTTTTCGAAACAGATTTATTGGAAAAACAATTTAAACTTACACATAAATAGGCCAAAGAATTCTGCGGAACTAAGGGATCAGTAGATACAGACTCCATCATTGATTACATTAGTGCATTAAATGTGCTTTTAATTTTCTCTTTCACTGCATAATCTATATTTATACAGTGGAGCCTCATTTATCCAGACCATTTGGTTCCTTTTCAATTTGTCCGGATATGTGAAGCGTCCGGATATCTGAATTACCAATTAAACAAGACAATGTAACATTAAAAAATTCTGTTCCAATGAAAAGTTGTCCGGATACTGAAGCATCCTGATATCTGGGGTCCGGATATCTGAAGGTCCACTGTAAACTGCATCTATATTATGGGGGAAGTAATGTTTTGCTGACACATCATGCTATTCTAGATCACTCAGTAAATATTATGTTTTATACATTGTTTCTATAAAAATAACTTGTTCAAATTTTATGATTGACATTTACTCTTTTCTCATCCAAATTTGATTTAAAAAAAACAAAACAAAACAAAAAATACCTTTAGAAATTGATCAGAAATTAGAAATATGTTCAAGTGCAAAAAACTTGTACAATATGTGAAAATATGTAGATACAGTTCTTTGGGTATGATTTTGAGCTTGACAGTAAAGTATTTAAAGACCATCATTCAGTGAATGATATATCTCCAGCAAGTTCTAAGAAGGTAATACCTTGTTCAAATGACTGATTGGATTGTTTCAATGACCAAGAAAACACTTGAGAGCGGCGGTGCTGGGAGACAGTGAGTCTCAACTGAAGAGAGACCTGGTTTTACTTTCCGTGACATACCCCGAGTGTCTAATAATATACCAACCCAAAGCTCTGAACTTATCTGCTTAAAATGACAAACTACATTAAACATCAATAAGATGTCATATAAGGCAATTTTGAGCTTCACTAGAACCCTGGACCACTAAAAAAAATAATTTCAATGGAAGTCCTACCTGGATATCGCTAAGTTATATCCATCTTGGAGTAACGTTAATTCTGGTCTTCTGGTCGTTTTGCACGATTTTTCTGCCTTAAGACATTTGGACAAGGAAAGGATGAAAATTGATTTTTTTTCTGCACTGCTTTTTTTAGTTTACTGAAAGACTACCTTAGTGAATTAAAGTGCAATAAAGTTACTTAATGTTACGGTTTCTAAGGATACGCTAACAATGTGCTGATGTCTGGAGACATAAAATATCTTAGTGCCTTACCAAGATACTGTCACACTGCAAAATCCGAAGGAAATAAATGAATATCTTGCCTTGTTTTGGACTAAGATCGTTAGATGGACTAGCAGCATTTTAAATTACTTGAAGTGAAATGGATTAATTATTCCCATTTGCCAGATTTGTTGTTTAATTTCTAAGATGTCGGTGTTTTCTCTGGGAATATACATGTAAATTGAAAACAAGAAAGATGGACATGTGCTGGTGCTAATGAAAATTATGTGACCTTACAATTTTCACTGTGAAGAAGCATTTTCAAGATAGCAAGTTTTTAAAGAGTTATTTTGTGTTAGAAATATAAACAATTAAGCAGGAATGATTCATCTTCATCGCCCCATTGTAGACCGCCTAATTGTTAAACCACCCCCTGTGTTCTGTCGCCATAGTAACAGAAAACCAAAGGTAATATTATTAATCAGAAATCACAGGTAAGGTTTTTTTTCTATCAAATTCAGCTTTATAAAGGGGTTGCTGAAGAAACAAAATGTACAATCTGTTAAAAAGACAGACTGTAATACTGACAAGTAACTTAGGTAACATTGTCAGATAGACAACTAAACATAAGCCATTACACTCACAAGTAAAAGTAGAACTTTCATCAAGGACAAGAAAAGGTGAAAGTATCACACAGGTAAAGGTAGGATTGCTACATAAATGATCAGAGAAAAAAAAACTATCACACACAAAAGTGAAGTATGTCAAACTGTCACATGGACAACCAGATGTAAAGTTGTTACTCAGACAAGTAAAGAAAGACTGTCATATAGACAATAAAAGGAAAAGCTGTCACACACTCATGTAAATGTGGAACTGTCACAAGGACAACTAAAGGTAAAGGTGTTACACTGACAAGTAAAAGTAGGATTGTCACATTGACAACCAACGATAAAGGTGTTACACTGACAAGTAAAGTTAGGACTGTCACATTGACAACCAAAGGTAAAGGTGTTACACTGACAAGTAAAGTTAGGACTGTCAGAGGGACAACCAAAGATTAAGGTGTTACACAGACAAGTAAAGTTAGGACTGTCACATGGACAACCAAAGATAAAGGTGTTACACTGACAAGTAAAGTTAGGACTGTCACAAGGACAACCAAAAATAAAGGTGCTACACTGACAAGTAAAGTTAGGACTGTAACATGGACAACCAAATATTAAGGTATTACACTGACAAGTAAAGTTAGGACTGTCACATGGACAACCAAAGATAGATGTGTTACACTGACAAGTAAAGGTAGGACTGTCACATGGAAAACCACAGATAAAGGTGTTAAACTGACAAGTAAATGTAGGACTGTCACATGGACAATCAAAGGTAAAGGTGTTACACTGACAAGTAAAGTTAGGACTGTCACATGGACAACCAAAGGTAAAGGTGTTACACTGACAAGTAAATGTAGGACTGTCACATGGACAATCAAAGGTAGAGGTGTTACACTGACAAGTAAAGTTAGGACTGTCACGTGGACAACCAAAGATAAAGGTATTACACTGACAAGTAAAGTTAGGACTGTCACATGGACAATCAAAGGTAGAGGTGTTACACTGACAAGTAAAGGTAGGACTGTCACATGGACAACCAAAGATTAAGGTGTTACACTGACAAGTAAAGGTAGGACTGTCACATGGATAACCAAAGGTAAAGGTGTTACACTGACAAGTTAAGTTAGGACTGTCACATGGACAACCAAAGATAAAGGTGTTACACTGACAAGTAAAGTTAGGACTGTCACAAGGACAACCAAAGATAAAGGTGTTACACTGACAAGTAAAGGTAGGTCTGTCACATGGACAACCAAAGGTAAAGGTGTTACACTGACAAGTAAAGGTGGGACTGTCAGAGGGACAACTAACGATAAAGGTATTACACTGACAAGTAAAGTTAGGACTGTCACATGGACAACCAAAGGTAAAGGTGTTACACTGACAAGTAAAGTTAGGACTGTCACATTGACAACCAAAGATTAAGGTGTTACACTGACAAGTAAAGGTAGGACTGTCACATGGACAATCAAAGATAAAGGTGTTACACTGACAAGTAAAGTTAGGAAGTGCAAATGGACAACCAAAGATTAAGGTGCTACCTTGACAAGTAAAGTTAGGACTGTCACATGGACAACCAAAGATAAAGGTGTTACACTGACAAGTAAAGTTAGGACTGTCACATGGACAACCAAAGATAAAGGTGTTTAACTGACAAGTAAATGTAGGACTGCCACATGGACAATCAAAGGTAGAGGTGTTACATGATAAGTAAAGGTAGGACTGTCACATGGACAACCAAAGGTAAAGGTGTTACACTGACAAGTAAAGCTAGGACTGTCAGAGGGGCAACCAAAGATTAAGGTGTTACACTGACAAATAAAGTTAGGACTGTCACATGGACAACCAAAGATAAAGGTGTTACACTGACAAGTAAAGTTAGGACTGTCACAAGGACAACCAAAGATAAAGGTGTTACACTGACAAGTAAAAGTGGGACTGTCACATGGACAACCACAGATAAAGGTGTTACACTGACAAGTAAAGATAGGACTGTCATTTGTAACAAAATGTAAAGTTTTAAGGTTGTTTATCAGAGCGGACATACAAACAACTCTGACAAAGTGGAGATGTCAAACTACTAGAGCTACAGTAACAAAAGTTAGAGCTATTACTGAAACAACTGAAGTTGGGGCTTACAATGAATTGTTTAAGGTATTAGCAATTACATATTAGCCAAGTAAAAGTATAAGGATGTCACAGCTAGACAACTGGAATTTATTAAGACAACCAGGAGAAAACTGTCATACAAACAAAAGTCAAGACCTGTCTTCTACAACAGAAAGAAGGGCAGCCTCAGAAACATGCAACCAGAGAATTAATTCTATTAGCGAGCAAATTCAGGAGACAGATATTTAGCTTTTAAAAAGCATTTTCTCCTCTTCAGCTACTGGTGTATAAAATTAAAGGAGTAAATTGCCAGCAGGAGAAAAACCACAAAAATCAAATCACATGTTTAATATCAAATATTTACATTTTTATCAATGAATTTTGATGACACAAAATGGTTTTTATTAAAAAGAAATTTCATGGCATTTCATTATCAAATCAATGTTTCTTTGCATAGGATTTAAAGCTTTGTTGAAAGTTATTACCAGCAATTTGGGTTATAAAATGGAATTCCTGTTTGATTTTACTGTAATTGATTTTTTTTTAAGTAACCAGCTTGTATTCTATACAAATTGCATCTCAGATTCATTTTTCATTGAACAGTGTTAAATTGTACTTTTAACTGAATGTTTTTGTGAAAATGTTCAATTTGGCATGGGAGGGGCATCAACAGAGGGGAAGTCATAGAAGATACTTCATGTTAATAAAAGGAAAAAGGCTTTTATACCATTGTTGTCCCTCAAAGTGCAATTTAAACAATATTCCCCTATAGTTCGTAAATGTTAAATTAAACAGGTTCAAATATATAAGGGTTTTTTTCTTTTTTCAGTATGAGGATATTTACATTGTTCGATGATCAATTTGTTGTGTTTGTATGGGGTTTTTGGTTGTGACAGCTTCCCCACGGCTTTACACAGGCAGGATCGGATCAATGTTTTTTTGACTGGATTACTCCCTGTGTCTTTAAGACCTCTGAGCTACACTGCTCAAAAGGCTTTTTTATGCCTCTTTTTTTTTCACTGTAGGGTATCCAAGGACCAGCTTGATAATAAACACCATTTCTTTTTTATTATGCGGGCACTGAAATTTTTTTTTAGATGTATCCGACAAAGAAAATGTGCTAAGAGAGAACTACTAAGTCTTTGGGAGACTGTTCTTTGCAAAATGCATTGATCCACAAGGATTTTTTATTGAAACTGTTTACTCAAGGAACAGTATATTTGGTACTTAAAGGATCTATATTGTATCAAAAGAGTAAATACTTGAATTTTTATTTATTGCCTGTTGAAATTTGACTGCAACTGAGGTGTTTAGAAAAGGAAATATGGATTTTCTAGTTGTGGAAAGAATTTTTTGAGGGTTCGTTTTCTTTAGTTTCCAGTGCTTTAAAAAGAGGATTTTCTGTTTTTCAAAGTTTCTAAGGCAAGTTAAATTTGAAAATGCTCGTAAAATATTTTCTATTGCTGCATCAATACGCAGAAATGGATGATTGAAATAGAAGGAAAAACCTTTATATTTTTAGAATTAATTTGAAAAGGTCTGCTGATTTTGAATTTGGCCAAACAAAAAAATTCAATCATTTCAGCTGAGTTAATTTCTGCCTGAAATATTATTAAAAAAATTGAAATTTGATATCCAAAACTTTTTTGCCCTTTTTAGAATGACAGCAATTTAATTCTCCTTCAGCAAGCAATGGTGAAAATGTCATCGTGTTTCATTGTGTTAACTATTTGAGTGGGATGCTTTAACTGATAATACAGTCCGTGCCTGAAGTGGATTATCAGAGTATCATTCTCAATAAGGACAGGTTGGGGTGATAAACACTGATTGTCCCCACACCTGAGACTTTTACTACAAACAGGTTGCTATTAATATTCAGGTGTAGATCATTGTGTCTTAATTCAACAACGTTGTACCCTGTGATGGGAAAAATGATGGACATCTTTCGGATCAATTTGATTTTCAGCCTGATTAGGGTACCACTGTGATTAATATTTGATTTAGTGGCAAGAATTGATAAATAACAGGATTATTTAACTTGTCGGATTCCACACAAACTATCAGGGCTAATTTGTTCGGTATTGATAGCACAATGGATAGTAAGCTACGAATGTCAATCTATCGTATGTCCACTCATCCTGTTATTAATCCGAGAGGGGTGGCATGCAGCAAAAAGGTAACATTAATCTGACTTAATTTCATTTCGCCAAATTATTTAATTATTTTATTTTTGTCAAAGTATATTTGCAATAAGAAGAATATTACAAGTTAATTGTTGTGGAAATATTAGGTGCTGCACTGGGAAAAAGGCAACTTAGCTTACCTTGTAAATGTGTGGGTCATATTGTTTTACACATACCTGTCTGTCTACATGCAATGTCAACATAACTCATTTTTACACACTAACTTCATTTCTGGCATTTTTTCTATAATTAATGCTTTTGTTTTATAAATCTTATTTTGAAATTTTGACATGAAAATCCTATTTGTTTAACTTAAACTGAGTGTTTTGTAAACTACAGTTGAGTGGATTATTGAGTCACAGTCTATGCTGATAACAACCAATTGAATTTTATCTTCGTGCATGCTTTTGCATATATAAAAAAAATTTCATTCCCATATATCGCCCAGAAGGAAACTTTGACATCTGTGTAAATACAGAGTTTTAAATAGAAAAAAGCTCTTCATTGAACCAGATGATAAATTTCTTGCACCTGAGATTTTAAGTAAAGGGACATTTTGTTTCCTTTATTACTGCAGACATAGGACTACTTTAACATGAAGTCATCACTTCTTTCTAAAAGAGTATTTCATTGAGTATCTATACAGGTGGATGTTCAAAACATGAGTTTATCAAAGAATTTTCACACTGAATTGAAATTTAAAAGATCATCTGACACTTGAACATGAGAAAAAAGGAGAAAAGAGTTTTCTGACCAATATATAAAATGAATTCACAATTCAACAATATCAAACAAAGTTGATTGCACTTATTTTTTTTTCATATTGACATCTCAAACATGTATGCTACATATCATTTCAAATCATTTGATAATCAGATATATCATGATGGTAGTTTTGATCAAAACTCAACACTTGACCATGAAATAAAAAGATAATGAAAAGTAACTTAGCTCAGAAGTCCTTTAAAGCAATACAGATTGGGATTCCTATAAAACACCAGAGATGGAATAAGGTGTCATGGGGGAGTAAGCATCCTCTGTCACACCCATTCTGTGCTCCTTGAAATGATCTGTATAATACCTCTTCCAATGAAATTCTTTTGGATTTTATGTAAATATTCTGACTACCCCTTTGCTTATTACTCTAATTTTAAAAAAAACCTACAAAACTAAAGAATAAATATTTTTTAAACTTGTAAAATTAGGGAAATAAACATAAAATATCAAGTATAGTTAAGAACATATTCTATAATCTTTATCATTACAGACAGTTAGTCGAGCCAGCAGTAGAAAGTCACGGCCAGAGAGTAGTGGATCTCGCCTGGAGAAACTCCGACCTGGCTCCGACAGCGAAAGTGATGAGGAGATCCAAGCGAGACCCGCCCACCAGCCAGAGATCGACTTCACGACAGTCGATATCAGCGATGAGAAAGCCTTCGACACTGATCTGGAGGACAAAGGTATGATGGGTAATACGTTATAAAAAGGCGCATTTATTTCGATGAAAATTAAAACACCATCATGCTATATATTTCTTTTCGAATGGAAATATTTCTGTATTCATGTGTTAATTTCTGATTTTTCATGGCTCTTATACTGAAGCGAATAAAACAGTTGCATTGAATTTGATCCTTGCTTTTCTATATTCCTTGAATCACATTTTCATTTAATCGTGAGAATTTACATACATTGGTGATGGGTTTTATATGATGTTTTCACTCTTGATTTAAATGACAGAACTTTTACAAAAAAAATAAATAACATTATTGATAAAATGCTGTGAAATGCAAATTTGAATGTCTATCTATTACATGTTGATGTTCCAAAATATTTTACACTGAAGTCATTAACAAGTAGAGAAATTATTCTTATGTTCAATATAGGCTACAGTTACTGCTAATAATCTTGAATGTATCAATTTGAATTTTATAAAGAATTCCCATTAGTTCAATCATCTTATAGTAAAAAAGTTTTCATCTTTTGAATTACCAGTACATTATTACCAAATAAATGAAAATTAATAATTTTGTCAACTGAACTACTAGGAGAATAAAAGAATTAAAATAATTACATGTACATTGTATTTTAAAAATTCTCAAAGCACTTAAAAAAAGCTTATAATTTCACATCTACTATGTCTTTTTATCACTGATATTCATGACCCGAATGAACTGATTTTCATTTTTCTGTCCCTTGCATGCTTTCGTTAGGAGCGGGCTCCACCCCTGGAGTTTCTATAGACCTGGTCGCGGACTTCCAGTATCTGAGAACGGCTTATGCTATAGATACAAACCTCAAGTTTAGCGATAATCTATTTGCAGCTCTTAGTAGGTTTAAATAGTCTTGTTGTGTGACATTTTTAGACTTTTATGCAGTGTATGTGTTACATGTAGATTTGGCATTTTTTAGACTAGAAGTTGACACATTGTTTTGTGTTATAAATGTTAATCGATCTTGTTGTAGGAAATTTGTTTCCTTCAATATTGTGTCCATATTACCAAGAGGTAATATATAGAAGCACTGTTTAAAATAATAAAAAAAAAGATTAAAAAAAGTGAAAAGGATTGATTTTCACTAATACAAATAGGTTGCAGAGTAAATTTTATATTGCATGTTTGTAGGAAAACAACTTCTTAATAAAGTGTACTTTGAAGTTTAGATGTATAAATTAACAAAAAATATAAAATCTAAAAATGCAGAAAGGTATATGCATTGAGATTTGACAAGCTTACTGCTTGCAAGTAGTTGCATTCCATCATTGTATCTTCAAAGGAAACTCAAAACCAGCTCAAAATTGGGCTCACTGATTGCATTATTCAAGTTTGATATTCAGGCCTATATTATATATCTATTTACATCTATATACATAGATGAGGAGGAATATAGTGTGACTGAGCTCCTATTCCTATACAGAAGCAATAGTGGTAATGACAAATTTATAATTGGTGAAGGTCAAGGACATTCATTAATCTTAGGTCAAGGTCAAGTTATATAAAGGAATTTGGTGCAATGGCTTTGATAAAGTATAAAACAAACTTACTAGGTGTACATAGTTCAAATCTTAATTTATTTTGTCAATTTAGCTCTAAGCATTATTGCACTAACTGGATTGGTCACTGGTGTATTGTATATATAACGTTACATTACATTGTACATAATGGTACATTAGATGGATCTATAGACATTAATAATGTTGCCTAACAGCCTTGGTGATGTAAAAGGCATTGATTTATATGTGGTCCTTAATCATTATATTGATATAGGACTTATTAGTTCACTGATTCTCAATTTAGGTGTGCAGCTGCAAAGCTTTAATCATTGGTGTGTGTAAAAACAGCTTGTAGCTATCATTTGTTGCTTCTTAATATTTAATATGTTGCATCCTGCTTTTTGTCAGTTGTTTGTAAGGGCGCTATATTATATTGTTATAATGAAGAATGTTGAAGGTATTAAAGTTTAATTTTAATCATATTTATTCTAAAAAGTTAATTTAAATTTATTCTAATAACAGACTTACTTTTTTTACGATTAGTAAAAAAAAACTATACATTTTTTTTATTCATGCATTAGCCAATCTTTTGATTATACTTCACCTTTTAAAAAAAGATATCCAGACACTGCAACTTTTTATGCATACTGGTTTTAAAACTCTTAATCTGTGCATTACAGAGACCACCACTGCCTATGATCCTACAGGAAGGACAGCCTACATAGAAGGATGTAAAAAGACAGGAGTTGTCCCCGCCTCCTACTTCCTACGACACATGAATGATCCCCATCTCAGCATGAAGCACCATGGTCTGGGGTCGCAGGGGATGAGGGCAATTGCAATGTCCCTAGTGGTAGGCTGCATGATTATGTCCTTTATATGTTTCATCAATTTTCATGGGGTTTAAAATTTTTAGTTTTGACAAAAGATGCAGTTGCATGGTAGAACATATAACAGCAGTTTATTGAGGTACTTCTTTGCAATTTAATTATTCTATGCACTTTGTAGTCCAATACCAGTGTGTTGACCCTTGACCTCAGTGATAATTGGTTGGGACAACATGGAGGCCATGCTGTCTGTGAGATGCTCAGGGATAACTGTTTTATTACACATTTAGTAAGTACAGGTACTACTATAAGGACACTATGTGAACATTCCTTTGCCTCTGCTAGCTAAGGTGGATGCTAATGTCTGTCCTTTTCATCTGTTCATGTCAAGATGATTTCAAACAAAAGCCAATTCAAAGAACTTTGGAAGGCACTAGAATAAAATGATCCATTTATGAGATGAAACTTTTTATTAAGAATGTAAATCAATGTAATATTTGTAATATATTTTCAAGAATTATTTTACTTTTCTTAATTGTAGGATTTATCTGAAAATAAACTTGGCCTTCAGAGTGCAGAATCTCTTTCACAAGTACTACAGCAAAACTCAACTCTAACCCATGTCACTCTGTCTGGTGAGTTAGAAAAGTACTGAATCAGTAAAAAAAAGTACTGAATCAAAATCTCTGTCACAAGTAATACAGTAAAACTTAAAGTCCCTCTGTCTGGTAAGTAATGAAGAAAGCTAGGGCACTCTGAAATTCTGTGAGATAATGAATTAGAAGAGCTCTTCAATTTTCTGACATACTGAAGTAGGGGCAGTCTTTAATTCTATGCCTTTGTGCACACTTGGTTACATAGATTCCTCAGAACATACATAGCACCTAGCTGGTTGATGTGTTTATTTTATTGATCAATGAGAACATTTTATGGAGTTAGACTTTCTTTTCCTTGTTTACTTCTCAGAGTATGAAAACTTTTAAGTCAATATGTCACAAAATTAGAAGACTTAGATGGTTGATTACATTGTATATTGAACAGGTTCATTATAACTGTTTGTTTCTTTGTTGTAGGTAATGATTTTGATGACAAGGCAGCCATTCACTTCTCAGATGCAATAATGGTAAGGCAATAGATAAAACTTAAAATCATTACTTAAAAAACATAAAAATGAATAAAATTAAAAACAACCATAAGATACTGTAAACCAACTTTTATTCGCGACGACTTTATTTTGCGATTTACCGGGAGTAAACTAGTTTGCGACGATTAATTTTTGCAATCAAGCTGTTTTGGAACTGTTTTTAATAGAAAACAAGACTTTTAGGACCTGTTCACGGCGAGAAATATTCGCGAAGACGAGGCTCTCGCAAACCTCCTGAAAATTTCTCACATGCGAATAAAAGTTGGTCTACAGTAAATAGCAAAACATAGGGGCAAACCTGGCACCTGATTAAATAGGAAAACTGGTAGCATTGTACCATGGTTATATAAAATCCATGATGGTGTCTGGACAATTTTGCTAAATTTCTGTCAGAGTTTAGCTTAATTTGTGCTTTTAAAATTACGTTTTTCTTTAACATTTCACAGAACTCAACAAAACTGGAGTATTTGAATCTAAGCCATAATTTATTCGGGGAGAACGCAGGATTCATCTTAGGTCCCGCCATTGCTGACAACAGCTCACTCAAAGAACTCGATCTCAGCTGGAATTCTATACGCAGGAAAGGAGCAGTCGCAATAGCTCAGGGCCTTAAGGTAATTAAGTTTTTAATTGCAATTCTTATGTCTTTTTAGCTCACCTGAGCCGAAGGCTCAAGTGAGCTTTTCTGATCACATTTTGTCCGTCCTCCGTCCGTCTGTCTGTCTGTCCCTCTGTAAACTTTTCACATTTTCGACTTCTTCTCAAGAACCACTGGGCCAATTTCGACCAAACTTGGTACAAAGCATCCTTTGGTGAAGGGGAATTTAAATTATTAAAATAAAGGGCGAAGTCCCCTTCACAAGGGGAGATAATCAAGAAAAGACAAAAATAGGGTGGGGTCATTAAAAATCTTCTTCTAAAGAACCACTGGGTCAAAAAAGCTAAAACTTATATGGAAGCATCCTGGGGTAGTGTAGATTCTAAATTGTAAAAATCATGACCTCCGGGGGAAGGGCGGGGCCACAATGGGGAATCAAAGTTTTACATAGAAATATATAGGAAAAATCTTTGAAAATCTTCTTCTCAAGAACCACTGGGCCAGAAAAGCTGAAACTTATATGGAAGCATCCTAGTATAGTGTAGATTCTAGATTGTAAAAATCATGACCCCCGGGGGAAGGGCGGGGCCACAATGGGGAATCAAAGTTTTAAAATAGAAATATATAGGAAAAATCTTTGAAAATCTTCTTTTCAAGAACCACTGGGCCAGTAAAGCTGAAAGTTATGTGGAAGCATCCTGGTATAGTGTAGATTCTAAATTGTAAAAATCATGACCCCCAGGGGAAGGGCGGGGCCACAATGGGGAATCAAAGTTTTACATAGAAATATATAGTCTTATAAAATCTTTGAAAATCTTCTGCTCAAGAACCACTGGGCCAGAAAAGCTGAAAATTATGTGCACATGGAAGGATTCCTGGGTAGTGTAGATTTCAGAATGTATAAATTATGATCAGTGGGGTAGGAGGATGCATTATTTATTACAAGGGGGAAATCTGGTAAAGAACAGAATGGTCAAAGCTTCTCAGGTGAGCGATGTGGCCCATGGGCCTCTTGTTTACATTGATATGGTCAGAGTACTGTAAACCAATTATTATTTGCGGCATCTTTTATTCATGATTCATTAGTTTGAACTTTTAAAAGTGACGATTTTTGCCACTGAGAAGATGTACCGGTACATCCTACATGAAAACGAGATACTGTAAACCAACTTTCATTTGCATTTGAGAAATTTTCACAAGGTTCGTGAGAGCCTCGTCATCGTGTCAATGAATATTTCTCTCCACGAAATGGTCCTTAAAGTCTCTTTTAATAATCATCCAGAAAAGGATTTATCGTGAAAAATAGTCATCAAGAACTAGTTTAACCCTGGTAAATTGCAAAATAAAGTTGTCGCAATAACACTTGGTTTCTAGTAATAAGTAATGGGGTATTGATACTGAAAGTATTAGTCAAAAGGAAGAGAAGATCACTAACTGATTTTTCTCATACACAAATAATAGTTGGTTTACAATCACTTTAAAGTAATTGCCTCCTTAATTTCTCTATACCATTATTTCAGAATAGATTTCTTGAGGCCATTTTGCATTTTAAATTGATTTTTAGCAATATTTCTTGAATTTTTTTTAATTCTCTTCACCAGAATAATGTTTATATGAAGAAAATTAACTTGTCCTGGAATGGCTTTGGATTGGAAGGAGCCATTGCTCTGGGTGATTGCTTAAAGGGGAATCAAGTCTTAGAAGAAGTGGATTTAACGTAAGATTGAAATGAAATAGCTCCTATAAAGGGGAACAACTCTGTATCAAAAACTCAATATGGAACAAAAAGTACTTGTTAATATTAAGGAATACATATGTTTTTTTACTTTTTCTTTAGGAATAACAGAATTTCCTCAGAAGGAGCTGTATTGATAGGGAAAGGTGTATCTGTAAATGAAACGTTGACCACATTAAGAGTAAGTTTATCCTCTTTATAAGAACATTATCAGCTTTAAGAACTACATTAAATTTTTCATGTTCTAGTAGACTTATTTCATATTAAATTTACTGTATAGATATCATGTATCAATACTTAGACTGTATCACAATATGTTCTAGGATATATCATTTTTCATAATTTTTAATATACTAATTATTAATTATTATTAATTATATGTTTCTATGAAATGGGAAGCTATCTATCATAACTATCACAATGTGTTACAATGTTTCAAATATCGGTATATCAATTAGTCAGAATTTTCCATTTGTAGATGGGTAGAAATCCAATGCAGACAGCAGGCTGTTATGGAATTTGTGCAGCCATTCTAAGAAATCCAAACTGTGGAGTAAGAGAAATTGATTTTAAGGTAATTCTCCCTCCCCCTCTTTTCATATACGTTCAGTGTATATAAATAATTTCTGTACATTTATGCACACATACATTCATGTACAATGCATGTGTACATTTCAGTAGCAAGGAATGTACTAAAAATGAACTATATGATGTTTTTGTGTTTGCTGTGAAAATTCTTAGCTTCTTTAAAGAAAGCTGCAAAAAAATTGAATTGTTAGTTATCAACACATGTTCATTCTTTACTCCATTTGGAGACATAAAGCATGCAGAGCATTGAGTTATTACTGTTTACAGTTAGTTTCATATCTTCCTCTATTTATTCTAGGATATCCTAGTGAATAAGGACTTTGATGATATCTTCAAACAAGTACAAGAGCAGATCCCTGATATCAAGATGAGGCACGGTGGCATGGAACCACCCAAGAAGCCACGAGCTAGGATCCACCCCATGGTGAAACTGACCAATTACATTGAAAAGAACAATCTTCGTTTAGTGGACTTCTTTAATAAATTTGACAAAGATGGAAGCATGAGTGTTACTTATGAGGAATTTCAGCAAGGGATTGAGGTTTGTATGACCATCACTCAGTAACATAAACAGTATTGTCGTTGCTGGGCTCATAGGTGTGTTTGAAAGTCAGTCAAAATATTGGGTTGATTTTGAGTCCACAAATGTCATACAGGTGGTGAAAAGTGGAGCCTGAAGTGGGACTTGAACCCAGGCAAACTGTGCCAGAGCTCTACCAATATTGAGCTATTGAGACCTGATATATTGACAGACTTTCAGTCACCAGTGAATCCGGTGACAGTAACATTTTCCAAGTGAAAACAATAGATTTAAAATTAAAAAACATTAAACAATTTGAAAATTATTAACAGTTTTGAGAACACAAAAATTTTGCTCTTCAATCATCATTGAATCTATCATATTCTTTTTTACACTCATCAGTGTGCAAAGGCAGCTTTACAAAAACTTTTGAAATCTGAAACATTCAAGGTAAAATTTGTATGTGGATTTACACATGTTAAGGTTGTCAGATGTATCGGAGTTCCAATTTTTCTTCATCATTAGCACCTGTAATATTGTGTGTTTGATAAAGTATAATATGTGTATATGTGTATCACTTTTTTTTAATAAAATAAAATGATTTAACCACTCTATTTAAAGAAATGAAGCATGTCACTCATTTAATTTGAATGAATGTGGTTATGGGGCTTAAATTGTAATGTATATAATACCAGTAGCACTGGAGATGTATCAATGTATATAAATTTATGTCTATACATCCAATTAAACTTAATCTGTTCTACATGTAATAATAAATGATTAATGTAAGAATGAGTAACATTCAATGGTAATGGTACTGTAAACCACCTTTTATTCGCGTGCGAGAAATTTTCGCAAAGTTTGCGACAGTCTCGTCATCGCAAATATTTCTCATCACAAACCAGTTCTTATAGTCTCTTTGTCTATTAACATTAGATTCAAAAAGGCCTGATAGCGAAAATTAATCGTCACGAACTAATTAACCCCTGGTAAATTGCAAAATAAAGTTGTCGTGAATAAAAGTTGGTTTACAGTAAATAAATCAATAATCTTGGATTTAAATTACGTAAGTATTAATAAATACCCTGACATATTTATTTGGATAGTTATATATAAATTTATGGTAAAACATGCTAATAATGAATTGATGCTAATAGTGAAGTGATTTCCATTCCCCATTAGTCTTAAACATATTATGAAACTAAATTTTATAACAAATAATCTTTATAATGAAGCAAAATTGCTTATCCCTGGCACTTGATTACCAGGTATAAGCATGCTTTACTGTATATTTTTGTACATATATCTGGTAATCTGTCGAGTCTACATTGTAAATGTTAAAATTGATTGGGTTTCAAACAAGTGGTAGCTTTTCTTTAAACTCAATTGCCTTAAGTCCATTTACCTGTAAAAGAGTCAAATTTTTAAAGAAAAGTATTCAAGAAGAAATCTTCAGTTTGTCAAATTAGTAAGAATGTGAACATTTTTTTTCCAATGTAGATGTATTTCAACTTTATATATTCTTCGTTATACACCTGGAATGTGATTTACATGTACATGTATTTAAAATTCTTTTTTTGGCACACTTATAAGCCCTGTGTCGGAGAGGGACAAATTGGATTTTTTTTTTCAATTCTTTATTTATTTTTACACAATCTGTTTCATTGTTCATCATTATATACAACATTTAATACTTTAGATTTACAGATTGGTTTTTGAGAGAGAGAAAGAGTTGACATGTTAATTCATTTACATAAATAAGACTGTTTCATTTCATAACATTTTATAAAAACAATTGATTCCTCCAATTCCAGTTGGTGTCAAAAACCTCTTTGTCACCATTTTTGCTAAATATTTCTGAGTTTCTGAACTCAAACAAATTTGATTTGTTTTAGAAATAATTAATTATAAGTGTAAAACAACATTTTGATTACAAGGAATGAAATCACTATTCAGTGGTAATGTGAATTCGTAAGTGTGTATGCTGTGAACTATTTTTATTGTAATCTTTTTTTTTTGTGCAGTCTTTGACTTGAGACTACTTGAAACTTTCTATAAATCAGATCTTAAGTTTAGTCTAGTTTTTATATTTACCCCCAGTTGTCTTGTTTTTGACAGGACACGGGAATAAAGCTGTCTCAGGAGGAGGTCCAGATCTTACTGAATGAACTGGACAGTGATGGGGATGGAGAAATCAATTTCAGGTAATAGAACTCGCATAACATTATCCATCTCCTCAAATCTCTTCCATCTCTTGAGTTCACACCTGACATTTTATATGAGAGACTTGAGATCTCTCGAAACTCAAAGGATTATAAAAAAATCAAGAGATAAATGGGTTTAAGACATCAAAAGGGGAAAGAAATTTGAAATTTACAGGTTCTGTCATTATTGCTCTATATTATTCACAAGTTCAAGCAATATGTTTCAAATGCACTACTCCCTGCTCTTTTTCAAATCCTTGTGAACATAATCCAAGATATGATTTGTGTTACAGTGAGATGGTGAGTGGACACACAGGGTTTCAGGAGAGTCAACAAGAGAATGTTAATGTGATACTGACAGCAACACAAGCCCGACCAGTAACAACGTAACAAAAGGAAAGTAGGATAGAGCAATCAAGGACTTAAAAATCAGCTGCAAGAGACCCTTTTAATCATGTAACAACAGCAGGAGAAGAGATGCAAGACTTCCTCAGCTTTGATTGTTGGCATCTTGCAAAGGCATACCTCCAAGTTTCAAAAACAAAATGTGACTGTGATAAACTTTTAACTTTCGTCCATTTATTGAGATTGAGCTATTTCTTAGAAATTCAAGCATTTAATAAATTACTTTTTTTTAGACTGGAAATTGTTTTTTATTTCTGAAAAAATTATATTCTTTGCTATTCAGATATTTTTCTTTTGTCCTTGGATTACAAATTGTTTATTGTAAAATAATATTAAATTATTTTTAAATTATATATTATACATGTATTTCATTTTTTCCATAAAATATTTCATAATTTGAAGATAACTTAAATTGCATTGCCTTTAGGGAAGGAATCAATTTTTTTTTCTAATTTCAAAGTTATACATGCATGTACTATTGTTAATCTATCTCCCTTTTGTTTTATTATGGCCTTATCTGTTAAAAATAGCACAAAAATGATGTCTTGCAATATATACATGATGTTTCTCTATTTGCTCTAGCTTTGTTATGTTCTGTCTTATCATTAAATAGCTTTGGATGAATCCTTATCAAACTATAGCCAAATGTGTCAGAATGGATAAGTTCACACTGTAGAAAAACTTTTGCACAGTTCTGTATGTGTTCCTATATTACTTAAACATTTAAATGCAGATAACGAGACATGGTCCATTTATTTAAGATTTCCTAAAAGGATTTTATAATACAAACTTGTCTAGAATTAAATTTTAAATTTATAAATAAGTGCACCAATGAATGCACAAAATGTGAAAAAAGATCTAAGTACAAGGTACTTGTTACATTTGTGAAAACAAAACTTACACATACATACCATGTTTATCCATTTATTTTAAAGCTCAATATTTTTATGATAAAATGATGGCCTTAACAAAGGTAAACATTTGTAGCATTGAAAATGTGTATTTAAACACAGTTTTACTGCAATAAATGATGCAATATTTTAATATTTGCCTTTCTCTTTTTTGCATAAAAACATTGTAAAAATGTAAGCTTTTACAGTATCTGTTTTATCTAATTCAAGTCCCGAGGATCTATGACAGATTTGAAGGTTGTAGGGTCGTAGGTTACTCTCCACTGTCATAACATCTCGTCCCCTTCTTCAATGTCCTTCAGGCTCATGACCTCTAACTGACCTTTGCCTTTTGTGTCAGTTCGGACAAGGTCATCAATTTCTCGGAAACAACCAGGGTCAACTAAAATAACCTGAAATGCATGTACAAATGCTCTGATAAAACCAGCAGAAAGACTCAGTCTTTGGAAATTTAGTAAGGATTTATCTTATCAGTATTACCTGAAGGAAATGCTTCAATCTTGAGAAAAACAATCAATCTAAGTAAATGCATGTACATGCTTTCCTTGTGAAATGAACATTTTGGTTTTTTTTACTTTCAAATTTTTTTTAAACAATGTGCAGAAGCCTTGAAGCTATTTTTCATGACATTCTTGATCAAGAATTCTTTAAGGAGACTAGCTCAACTGGTTTTTACCGGTACTTTTAAAAGATACAGAGAAATACAGAAATAGGACTCAATACTAATGGATCCTAGATTTAGTTTGTGTTGCAAGTGATATTAAAATTTGGCTAAAATGCCTAAAACTAAAGTAGGAGATGCTTTTTAAAAGAATTTTCTTTTTATATTAATATCTCCTATGTGAATATTCCAAATATATAAAAATATATTAAAAATATATTAAATGCTTAATTGTATTTTACATACCCCCGGTACATGTACACTTGAAATAAAAGTGTTTTGAATTTCAAACTCGCTTCAACCTACCCATGGTATTCATGATTTCCAATTTCAAGATACCTAAGTTCTGTTGAGTTCAACTGTACATTTATAAAGTTTCTCTCATTTATTTACCAAAATGACATCAAGTAGTTACCACTGTACTAGTGTATACTAACCATTTCAAGATCAGGAGAAAAATCTTCCTCTTCTACTCTGGTAGCAAGTTTCTTTAATTTTTCTTTAACCTTTTTGCCTTCTTTTCCTGTTGAATTTTCAATTATAATAATTAATCAATTTCATTGAACAAATCTGCTTTCTGTAGAAGATTATGTGTGTTATCAAAATTAATTTCCCATAACACACCCAAAAACTTTCTCAAAAGAAATTTTAAAATTTTGAACATATTGATATTCTTTATATGAACTGTGAGAAGGACATTTTAAGGGGGATAACTCTGTTTACAATTTTGATAAAATATGTACATCTTATCGAGTTTTGAAAAACCATTCTGATCTGAGAGAATTATCTGTGCTTTAGATTATTCTAGACAGAATTTTGTAAGGTGATTATTTCTTTTAGACTTTATTCATGGACATTTCAACAGATATGGGTTTCTGCTCAGCCATATACATATCACATAGTTGTAAAATAGTAAGTCTTTCAAAAAATTAACTGAATTTCTAACTACTGACTTTACTCTGCAAGAAATAGTGTACATCACCCCAGAGTGATCTCCCTTTATTTTAATGGCAACAGTGGTCATTTGGAATTATGCATATACAACTATGCTTAACGATTACATTACAGTTTTATCATTGTGAAGTTTCATCAAGATCACTAAAGCTATCTGTGAAATCTCTTGCAGAGAAGAAAGGCTGAAACAATAATTGTATGCCCCCCTCCCCAACACACAAATTGACACTTTAATTGGAGTGACATATTTACCAGGTACTGTTATCCTAAGTCTCATCATGGCCCTCTGTATATCAATGGTCTCTGTCTCCTTTAACTGTTTTATAACTTCTAGGGCCTGTCCAACAAGTACAATTTTGCATGAAAAGATTACAAAGAAAATTAATATAAAACTGAAATTCATTTTTCAATTTATGAAGTACATGCAGTTACCTGTTGTTTTGTGCTTTTATTTGGTTTTACTGAAAAATGAAGGTCTTTCATGGCCTTTTCAATTAGAGTCACGGTATAAGGACGATTGGTTTTGGGATTTACACATTTGTCAGATACTGTTGTTGCAATGTCTCTAAACATAGATTCTAGCTGAGCATGGCGTTCTTTTTCAGAAACCTGCAGTTCACCCTTTTTCAAAATCTGCAAAAAATACCAGTAGTTTAATTGTTATACAACAAGCAGTCTCTGGTGAGATTGCAGCTCTTGTGGTATAGACTGTTCTGGAAAATGAATTTATTGAGGATTGTCCCTACTTTTTATGCCAAAAAGCAGGCTTGCCATAAAATTGTAATAGTGAGTGCAGCGAGCATCGAGAAGCGACGCTCGTCACTTCGAGCTCTTAATGCAATGCCTGGGTGAAGAGAAAATTCGGACTACTGCACATTCATTCATCAGAATTTTTTTCCTCAGTAACTATGGGCCCACAATGCATCACTTGTTAAAGCTGCATTCTCGCGAGAATAGCAGTAAAAGTTCAACTTAAATTTTAGTTTAACACGCCCTAACTTAATGGATAAATTTATATTGAAGATGAATAGTAAACAAAACGTTCTTCATTTACTTTCAGCACTATTCAGGCTTCTTTTTGATAATGTAACTTACGTGTGACGTCAGAGTCTAGAATCATCAAATGGCACGTGCAGTTTGACGAGCCTGATCTAAATTTTAACAAAACAAGTATCTGCGCTTGCCATAACAGTCGCACCATCATCATATTATTTTAAAAAAGAGACATTGAATTTAAGTCATTGTCATTATGTGATTTTGCATGTACATAAACATGATCAGTGATATTTGAGTAATGATAACAATTTTTGCATAATGATGTTACCTGTAAACAAATCTCTGACTGATTATCTGTACCAAATACTTTCTTCAGGTCATCATTCTTTGCCACTTCTCCTTTGGACACATTGACAAAAACTGTGTGTGTTTGAAGGACCTCGTCAATGTCAGTTTCTCTTAATTGAAAAAAGACAAGAATTCTGAATGCTGTATATGCTAATAAAAACTGTAGTATACATATGTATTATTCTCTTTATGAAAGTGAACAGACTTTCCCAATCATCCAATTCTCTCAAGAAAAAATACATATGAAACAAGTAAAAAAGCATTTCATATTGAAATCAATTGAAAATAAATATAAATCTTACATCACACAGTTTTAACCTTATTACTAAAATAATTATGTGAAACTCATTTTAACTAATATGTATTCATTACATAAAAAAAAACTTTAAAACACAGAAATATGCATTTGATAAATTGCACAACAACCTTACACTTTGTTTCTCCAGGAAACCACCTTATTTGGATAACATGCTATTTCAAATCGTTTGCCACCTTTCTTAAGTCTAACCACTGCTACATTTGTAAGTCTCTTTTGTCCTGTTGGCTGAAAATATGCCATTATTCTTTAATCAAGCACAACACCGTTTACACATGCCACATTCACATTGTGATTGGATTGTCAACTGTTTGGGAAATCACCGGAAGTGTAAAACATTGGGAGTTTTTTCACCTTCTTCAAAGAAGAGTTCCAGTGATGAAGATAACACCCCCACCGACGTATCTGAGGTGCACATCGGAAATTAACGAGATAAAAGTTTGACTGAAAGGATGTGCGTTAATATAAGTTTATTTTAAGATGGTTTTCCAACAATGGAGGAAGAAAAAGTTGAATCAAAACCTCCAGTATCAACCCAAGAAATTCTTCGGGTAAGATAAACAAACCTCGTGCCACTTTGTAAATTGTATTGTAAATTGTACACGTATTTTGATATTTGTTGGATAAATAGTATTCTTATCCCTAGTTACTTCATAGATATAACTTTTCTTAATATCTCCTTGTTACTTCAATCCCTGTTTGTGTGTGTTTTTTTTTTTTTTTTGGTTTTTATTTAGAGGGGGATGGGTGGGTTGAAAGGGGGTAGTACTTTCCAAATTTTTTTTGATAACCCCTTGTTCCACAATCTTTTTGTTAACTCCTTGTTTTTCTTAATGTGTTTTGATTTTGTAGTGTCGATACCCCAGCCCATTTTCAATCTTAAAATCAGACAGACATGTCTTTGATCGTGGACTTAACCCCTCTGGGGCAAAATGTGTACATGGGCCAAGGTGTCATTGGGCCGACATGTCTGATATTTTGGGGAGGAGTGTGATGGTGGCAGTTTTGCTAATTGTGGTCAGATAGCTAGGTAGAGCAATTGTCAGACGTTTGTATTTACCCATAGCTTTGTTCTTCCTTTCAATTACACAGTAAAAAGATTAAATATGTAGGAAATTAGGCTGAACTGAGGATATCGGCCTGGACAGCTCAGTGGTTAGAGCAATCCCCAGCAGAGGCAACAAAATTGTCTCTGTAACATTGAGATTGTGGAAGTATTTTTTGACCAGCTTAAAAGAGCTTAAATCCATTGATATAAACTTAGCAAAGGAAAGCACCTGTTTATAGTTCTGGAAACTGTTATTTATTCCTGGTTGGCTTCACTGTTGCATTTTCTGCTTTCCTGGTGTTATTATTATAATTGTAACAGGAAAGGAGAAAATGTATGGCTGGACCGGGAATCGAACCCGGGACCCCTGTATCTCTAGCAGGGATTTATCAGCCTATTTTGGGAAACGCCATTTTTTGGAAATTGGGAAAAAGTTATCGGCTTTTTGATGAAATTGGGAAAAATAAATATGTTGCTTAAACCATGTATTAACAATTCAGGTTCAATTTATTTACAGCTGTAATTAGCCAATCAACAGACAATTAAATATGATCCAACTTCATCATACAAGATCAATTATGAAAAATAGATTTATAAATTAAATTTGAATTCAATGATTAATCATTTTATACAACTTAGGGTAGTATATTTTTGAATGAAATTCCATATATAGCTAGGTCATGGGAGATCAGGGACCTTAATTCCCTGGGGAAATATTATAAACCTCCTGCAAAACAATTTATACTAAATACACATTTTCTAATATGCATTGAAAATATATTTTTCTATCTGAAATAATGCCTGCAGTTCTAACCATTCACTCGTATATCAAATGAACAAGTGAAAATGAGTTAATAAACCTAAAGAAATACACAATATCACTACCTCAGAAAAAAAACCCTGAGGAAATTCGGATTAAAAGTTGGCGATTTTTTTTACATGTGTTACAACTGTAGACAATCTGACAAATTTACTTTGTGTTTTCCCAAGGATAATTTAAAAAAAGCATTGTTCTGCAATTGGGAAAAAATACTGCCAAATTGGGAAAAATTAAACTCATTTTCCATTGGGAATGGGGCCGAATTTCGGCCCCTGAGAAGGCACTGATAAATCCCTATCTAGTCAGGTGCTCTACCAACTGAGCTATCCAGGCCGATATCCACGGCCCTAACCATTACATAATAATTAAAATAAATGTTGATCATCTGAACCAATTTACAAACACATATGCACATCATTTAACACAACCAAACTTTTCCTCCTTAACCATAGATATGCAGTATTAGTTTGTCCAGAGTTTCAATTCTTACTCCAGCACACACAGGCACTTGTTCATAATATAATAATAACATATTGGGCCTGTTATTCAGCAGAAATTTTTTTAGTACTTTTGAAGACAGATATAGTTAATATATAAATGGATTTGCGACCAAATATATTAGGGTCTCCACAAGGTGTTTTACTATGAAAACCCATCTTGGTAAAATTGTAATGACACTTATCTATTGCATGTGTCTTTGCATGTGTCTAGGGACAAGCCCTTACCACAAGTTCACAACCAGGTCTTTAGGACAATATCATTTAACGATAGAACATTCTATCTACATGTAGACTAAATTCAGCCAAATATTGCCCACATTGAGTATTATATGAATATTTAAAAAATTAATAAAAAAATTGAGAGCATTTGGTTAGCTGCAAATCTGTAGTCCTTTGGTCTTTAAAAAAATGGGATGGATGACCAGAGAGCTGGATCAAGTGCCTTTCATTGAAAAAATGTGTATTTACAGTTACTGCATGTTTAAAGATCTGCATCTAACATATGCATCTAACATATGATATGAAAATATTGACTTTTTTAAAGTCATTTATGACATGCATTGATTTATAATATTTACAGTTGTCAGATTTGGAAATTTCTCTGGAATATGTGACTTGGACTCGTGTTGCCTTGACGACAGATAAATGGATGGCCGTGAGACACAACACTAAGGGGGAAACATCTCAGGTGTGTTTGAACATACATCAACCTAACACAGAGATTTATGTCATTTTTAATGAAGATGTCAAAAACTAATACTTTGCCATGATTGGTAGATTTAGTAATAGATGTATATATATTATGCAGTAAAGCTTGTCTAATTTGATCTGGATAATGTTTATCCAAAATTTTGCCTATTATAATATAAATTATTTAGTTCCTTTTTATTCAAATTCAGTATAAGAAATGTTGGCTTATTGGGCCAATTTCTATGGAACCGGTAGTTTCTGGATCAGACAATTTATATACTGTATATAGGAAATCATTAGACTGTTAAAAGGTAGACTAGATCGAAGCTCTCTGAGAATGTTTTTCTAGTTGTTCATTGCATTTTTCTGATGTGACATAGATGAAATAGGATTTGGCATAATTGATGCATAAATAAGTGATACTGCATTTTGTTGTCATTCTTTTGATGAATAAAGGGTATCTAGGAGACTAGGAAGACATTTTAAGAGCATATATATGTTTTGTTGTATTTGAAGGTGTAAATTGTTTATTTTTGAACAAATGACAGCTGTTTTTCATGAGATAAAATCCCACAGTCACATTTGTATGTTTTAATAGGTTTCTATTCTAAATGTGGTTTTCAAAGGAAATAGAGCAAACTATTTATTGACTTGAAAATAATTACACTGTAGCATAATACTGAAATTCAGTTTTTTATCCACTCCTATTTGACTAATGACATCCTGTTTTTAAGGGAGTTATAAATGTTTTGTGAGTATTAAAAGTATACTTATTATATTATTACATTGTACTGGTGTAAGTAATAGCAAGTAGATGTATAATATTAAATGGGAAAATTTGTCTTATATGGAAGTTGTGTATTCCAAAATCTTGCCTATTATCATGAATATGATGTAAATTTTTTGTCCATTTCATTTAATTTTAACTCTCCCTCTCACTCCCTCTCTAAATCTACAGACAGAAGTTATAACATTTAATAATAATATTTTCTAGTCAAAAGGCTATGCTGTGACTGAATTTGATACTTCTTATAAATTTTCTGTCAATTGCGTGATTGACAAGAGGATTATTGTTTCTAATAGAAACTTGATTTTCTAATATTTTTATATTAATATTTATATTTTTTTTATAAAAAAAGGTCTAGAAATTGATTCTTAATAAAATTACCTCTTTGCAAATACTTGCCAGAGTTATAGCATCCTGTCAAATATTTTCATTTTACAGATGTTACCGAGCAGATGTTTTACATCTACATGTACATATGTACTATCATTCCTAATCAGTGTCTCTGTATAGTGTCCAGTTGACCTGTATTATTGTCAATTGCTAAATTGACAACAGAGCTATGAATTTTCTAGTATTGACTTATAAAAGATCACAGATTTACAGGTTAAAAAAGAAATACATGTCATTATAACATATTTCACAATCTGATATTTTACCATCTTTCAGTTGACAATTTTAAACCCATTGGATGGCAGCATCAAATATTCTGAACCAATTAAAGCAGACTCAGTACAAGTGAACCCATCACAGCCAATCATAGCAGTCAAATGTAAGTGCTGGATGTCTGCAACATTTTGGTTCAAGTCAAAGTACGTTCTGATTTTAAGTATATTGCATTCTAATTACTGTTACAGACTTCTTTAGGCCTTAAATGTTCATATATTACTTCACTCTATGGATAGAATTTTATTTTACAATCTGCATGCCTGTACTAAATGAAATTTGATTCAAATGACAAGCAACGACCCTATACCAAAGTACTTGAAAGATGTAATAAATACATGTATGCAAGAGAACAAAACATTTTTCCTGTATCTGAAGAATTACAATAAATCTCATTATCCTGAACTTGACTAAGAAAAAACTTCAAAGATATCTTGGTTAAAATCCATAAATAAAAAAGTGGTTTGGACTTTTTACACATTTCAACCTATCCATGGTATTCAAGATATCCAATTTTGAGATAATGAAGTTCAACTGTATGTAAAATTATGCTGTAATTTTTCTCAGGCATCATTTGGCTGTCATTTTATAATAATATTATTATATACAGGTGGACAGAGACTAGAGGTATATAACTTTGAGACTAATGCTATGATCAGCAAATCAAGGGTTCATGAACCCATAGCCTTCTGGACCTGGTTGAACTCTGACATCATTGCTATGGTAACTGAGAGTTTTATATACCACTGGGACCTATGGCAAGGTATATTTTCATGTAATTTTGATGATTTAAGACATATATTGTTTATATAAAGTGTATTACTTCTTCAAGACCCCCAAACCAGTATGACCTATACTGTAACATTGTAGTACAATATAAGTCTGTAGTTTAACTCCTTTTGAAATCTTTACCACTTACATGATGCAGAAGTCTACATCTGCATATTAAGTATCCCTTAAATTCTTTGCTTACCATTTTGCATTTTATAATATCTTCAGTCTGCATTTTTCCATGTAAATAACTGCTGAAAAAGTACATTAAATAATTTTTTCATAATATTAAGATTACAGTTTATATTTAATAATCAGAACATTATACTTTTCAGATGACAACCCTCCTGTGAAAATGTTTATGAGACACAATCGTTTGACGTTCAGTGAGATCATCAGCTATAAAGCAGACTCCAGTATGAAGTGGTTAGCTATCACAGGGTTGATCCCCGAGGTAAGGTACTCCAGCAACATTCCCACTGGCAGATTTATGGGGGGTGCACGCATTATAGTGTAACTATAACCAATACCACTATTATTGTGCCAGGTTTTACTCTTAAAATACATGAAAACCCAGGAGCTTCCGAGGGCCTGAACGAACTTATCCACCCCCTCCTCTAATCACAAAGCCTGTATCCTGATGATTCCTCATCAAAATGAATAATTTACCCCTTTGAAAGGGTTTTCTGTAGTTAATTAATGTCTCAGTGTTACAAAATCCAAAATATCTTACAAGAAAATGAATCTCTTTCGGGAGACACTAATACTGCACATTTCCTATAGGTGACAACATTAATGTTTTCTCACACAGCTACTCCAATAATTATATCGAAGGATGGGACATCCCTCAAATGAAACTCACTTTGACATATCCCTTGTATTTGAGATAATGGTGTTTGAGATAAGTAACTTCTACTGTACGGTGTACTGGGGTTGCTTTTTAGCTCACCTCGACAAAGTCAAGATGAGCTTACGCTATACCCTTGGTGTTGACGTTGGCGTTAACGTCAGGGTCCCAATTAAAGTTATAGGAGCAGGTCCATTTCCAAGTAACTATTGCCCTACCTGGACCAAACTTGCATGAAGGATGTATCTAGGGATGGACACTACCAGACTTTCTTCGGATGCTGGATCTGACCTACATTTTCCAGATGAGTGACAAGGTTCAAGTTTTTGGAGCAGGTTCATTCCCAAGTAACTATAAGCCCTACTTGAACCAAACTTGCTTGTATGCATCTATGGATGGAAACTACCGGATTTGCTTTCAGATGCTGGATTTGACCTACATTTTCCAGTTGAGTGACCAGGTTCATGTTTGTTGAGCAGGTCCATCCCCAATTAACTATAAGCCCTACTTGGACCCAACTTGCATGGATGATGCATCTAGGGATGGACACTTCTCACATGCTTCAGATGCAGGATCTGACCTACATTATTCACATTAGTGACTAGATTATTCTCAAGTAACCATAAGCCCTTCCGGAACCAAAATTGCATGGATAATGCATCTAGGGATGGACAATCGAACTTTGCTTCGGATACTGGATCTGACCTACATTTTCCAAATGAGTGACCAGGTTTAGTTTTTGGAACAGATCAATTCCAATGAAATTTAAGACCTATTTAAACAGAACTTGCTTGTATATTGTTGTCAGGATAAATACTAACTGTTAACAAAATATGATGTGAGATTTGCATTACTAAAACTAATAACATTTGTAGAGGTGAGCTTCGTAATCTTTGATTATCTATGTTCTAATAGGCTGTATGATCCAAGTATTTGTATTTATTTCTGACATGATAAGAAAAATTCACTTGTTTTTCATGCATTTAATTTAGTGTTCAGTATGTATTTTTATAGACATATGTATATACATATATTTACAGACCTTTAAAAAGAACTCAAATATTATTGCAAGTTTCCATAAAGCTGCATACTTATGCATCAGTTAATGTGCATACTTCTTTTTATTGATTACATAGTAAAAAATCAGTGATGCATTTCAATGCAGATACATGTATTTGATTTTCTTGACTTGTTTATTTTCACATTCAGTAACAAACAGGTTGTCATTTGTATCTGTGCACAGTCCCCAGGGATCACTCAGTCCACAGTCTATATAACGTAGGAACTGTCCATCCTGGTCTGTGATGTGGACACAGTCATTGTTATCATCAGCGGTAAGGATGTGACTCTGACTGTCAGTGGTGATTCCTCGTGGACTGAATGGTTTGTTCTTTGGAGCAGGAGTATGTCCAGTGTACCTGAATCTCAGTTTCCCGGCCTGATTGACCACCACTACTGCTTCTGCTAGACTGTCAGACACGCAGATATCCAGGTTCTTGTTATCAACAATGTATTTACATTCAATTGAAAACCATCCAACAGGTGATAAATAGAAAGGTTTACCTCTTTCATCAAACTCAATGCTTTGTTTCTCTGTTGAGCCAGAGTAACGAACAACTTTTGTTTCTACCGGTACATGTATTTTATCATTACTGTCCATGATAACCAGGAGGTCACCAGATGAGGTACTACAGACACACTGAGGTCTCCAGTTCTGTAATCTGATCACCTTCTTTATCTTCCCATTCTTCACAATGTTCACAGTTCTGTCATCAGTATCAGTATAAATTAGATCTCCACTTTTTGTTACTGATATGTCAGATGGTTCGTTCCCCGACTTGGTTTTGATTGATTTGAGTAGTGATCCCTGCTTAATGCTGAAGAGTTTCATGGTGTTGTCATCTCCACTTGTCCAAATTTCTTCATCACTCAGACAGGCCACACTGTAAAGTTCTTCATACCAAGTGTTTATGGTGGTGACAGTCTCTGGTTCATCAAGCAGCTGTTTTACTGGGGAAGAGGATCCAGCTTCTGGAGATTTCTGTGTTGTCTTCTTGCTTTTTCCATGTTTATCTGATGTTAAAGAACTTGATGATAAGGCTCCAAACAATTTACTTAATTCTTCTTCTTGGATTTTTCCTGGAATGAATTTTGGTAACGATGGTTTGATTTTGGGTGGAAGATTTCTGTATTTTTGTACAATGGGTGTGACACTTAATAGTTTTGTCAAGTTATTCGTGTCTATTGCAGTTTCTATCAAATTAATTTCTTCTTTGATGTCAGTAATGTTCTTGTTTATTTTATCCAGCTGTTTCTGTAGAGTTTTTAACTGTGTGTTTTTCATCTCATCAACTTCAGCTTTAAGTTTCTTGACAAGTTTGTCAATTTCTCTGTGCCAGTCCTCTCCATGTTTTGTTATGACTGATGAAAGATCTTCATATTTCTTTTCTAACTGACTCATTCTGTTTTGTACATCAAAAGAAATGTCCTTGTAGGTTGGATAAATCCTCTCATTTAATTCAGTTCTCTCTTTTATGATAATATCCTTCTGTTCATCCAAAATTCTCAGAATTTTAGATAACTCATGACCTAAATGTTGATTTGATTCAATGCAGCCAATGCAGACAGGAATGTCACATTGTTTACAGAACATTTCACATTGTTCTTTGGTATGAGTTTTACACTCAGGGTAAAGGGGAGTGGATTTTCTATCTTTAAAGTCAACAATTTTATGAGGTTTTGAGAAATCAGCAGAAAAGTGTTTTCCTACACAAGTTGTACACAGGTTAGCAAGACATGAATCACAGTGCATCTGTACCACAGCGGTCTCACACAGGTCACATCGCATCACGTCCTGGGCACTGGTACGGGGGTCCATCATTACACTAAAGGATATAATAACAGCGTTAATGAGTATATATCTGTGGATTAACTAGATTTAAGAACCCTCTCTACACTGCACACGAAAAAGAGTTCTTATTCCATGCTGTTTTTCTGCAATTAGAGTGATCTGCTCTTAGATCCTATTTCTTTCAAAAATTAATTGATAGTATATAACTTAATTTTAAATCAATGCAAATATTCTTTACATTTTAAAAGACGTAAATTAATTAATTGAACATGTTATGTACAGGCATTCTCTCTTTAGAAGTAAACAACAGTGATTTCTTTTCACTGATTTGTACATTTTTCCTGGGGGTAAATGCCACGCTACATAATGTGAAAATTAATTAGATATGCTCAATATTAACACCTTTATACAAAATATTTTTCTCAAGGTCTAAAAAACATTTTGCACTGGTGTAGAGAGGGTCCTTAAGGGCAACAAAAGTTTTGTAGAAACAGAGAATTTAATTGTTGCTGTGGCCATTAAGCACACAAATTTTTCAGACATGTACCCTAATAATGAAAGACAAATACATGATTGTATTTCTATTTGTTTTCTCTATGATAACTCTTTAAAAGTTTGTGGAGTTGATTTCTTGATAACTCCACCAAAAAATTAAAATTGACATGCGAGGCCTCGTGTAATTTAAATCTATAAGTTGCGAACATAGATAAATCATTGTGTTCATGATTTATTGAATTTTTATGTTACAGAGATACGTAACACATGGTTAAAGACAGTACTAAAATTTTAAATTTACAAAATGTTCAAGTTATTTATTACCTGAGTTCAGTAATGGTTGCCGTCCTGTCTGCTGATCTTTAAGTTATGTATGCACTCTGATCATGTGATCCACTCCTTGTGTTATCTACCTGTTAGGTACTTCCTAATCTAGAGTGAAGTATCAGAAAGTAACACCAATAGGCAAACACATCTACTTAATCGTATAGTGGTTTATTTGAATCATAACCTGTAGTGAACATAATGTCAATCATTAATAATAATGACTATGACATCATAGTATTGTGCCTCATAGTTCGGTAAAAGTCATACATAAACATGATCAAGGTAAATTAGAAAAGCACTACTGTCTATAATTCACAACATTAATTCTCCGGCCCACCAAAGTGTCCATATTTCACAACATGAAGATTTAAATCAATCTTTGCAATGCAGCTTTGTAAATTTAATAGTCGTAAGGATATTTTAAGTTCAAAGCATCAGAAAAGTAAAAACAAAGCTAACACAATATATCTTTTTTCCCAAACTTCATTTTGGGAACATATTAAATCCATTGTGTAAAGGTGAATAATATTTTTTTAAAATCTGCAAGAAGAATTTTATATTTTTTCTTTTTATATCCCCAAAGAAATAGTGGTGTAGAAAATACATAACTGCAGATCTGTAGCTCGCTGGTATATAAAAACATACATATATATAAATCAAAGATTACAAAGCTCACCTTGACAAATGTTATCAAATGTATACGTTGGGCACGGATCTTTGTAGGCCTCGCTGTCCAGGATACTCCACAGATTTTCTATGCAGTTTAGGTCTGGGGAATTGCCAGGCCATTCTTCTTTGGAAATAAAGTTTGGTAAATTATTTTTACACCAATTCTGTGTTACGAGAGCAGTGTGATGTGTTGCCCCACTGTTGAAAAAGCGTAGCTTGTCCTGGATATTGAACCAACTTTTGTTCATCAATCCTGCCATTGTTTTTCTGTCGATTCATTGCAGGTTTAAGTTCTTTTTGAAGAATTTTATTCACATTGGAACGATATGTAACTTGGACAAACCATGAACTCCCATTTCACTCCATATTGTGACTTTGTGCTTTATGTGAGTGATGTGGCCCCTGGGCCTCTTGTTCACAGAACGCGTCATTTTTATTTGATGATGTAAGAGACATCAATGTTTACAGGACTCTATAGTTACACTAGAGAGTGCACATAAGGAAGGATAACTGTTGATTGGATGAGACATATCCTCTCGTTTTACCAAAACAAATTTTTGATAGAAATATTGCTTTTTCAGGTCACCTGAGTAAACTCAGGTGACCTATTGCTCTCAGTTTTCGTCCGTCGTCATCTGTCGTGCGTCGCTTGTTAACATTTGAACATTTTCAGCTTCTTCTCTGAAACCACTGAACCAATTTCAACCAAATTTGGTATACAGCATCTATGGGTGAAGGGGAACAGAATTTGTGAATTTCATGGTCCCTGCCCCCCTGGGGCCTGAGGGGTGGGGCCATAGTTATAATGAGCAAGAGTGCCTCTTCCAGATTTGTGAATTTCATGGCCCCAGGGTCAGGGGTTCTGGTGTTAGGGCGGGGCTCTATTGATGATATAGTGAAAATGCATTTGTTCTTTGAAAATCTTCTTCTCTACTTCTGAGTATTAAATTAACTAACTAAGCACCTAGTTATGATAAGCAAGAGTGCCTTTTCCAAAATAGTGAATTTTATGGCCCCAGGATCAAGGGTTCTGGTGTTAGGGCGGGGCTCAATTGATTATATAGTGAAAATGCATTTATTCTTTGAAAATCTTCTTCTCTGCTTCTGAGTATTAAATAAACTAGCTAAGCACATAGTTATGATGAGCAAGAGTGCCTCTTCAAAAATTGTGAATTTTATGGCCACAGGGTTCGGGGTTCTGGTGTTAGGGCGGGGCTTTATTGATTATATAGTAAAAATACATTAATTCTTTGAAAATATTTTCCTTTGCGCCTGTGTTTTATGCCAATGATCCAAGTATATATATTAATGATAAAGAAAGGTGCATCTAGCAATGTGGTTTTTTTATGCCCCCCGGGTCAGAGGGGGAAGGGGGGGGGGTACTCAGTCTGAAAATAAATTAATGCTTTGAAATCTGCTCTTTGGTATTAATCAACCATTTTTATGATAAATTTTGCAAAATTTTGAAATATGTGGCCCCTGGGTCAGTGGTTCCTTTGGGGTGAGGTGCACAACTGGGTACAAACTCACTGTGGAAGTGCATTTTCTCTTTATTACTCTGATCTTCCTCTGAGTATCAAGTAAATAAAGTAAGCATGCTAAGTTAATAATTATGATAAGCAATGGTGCCTCTTTCAAATTCAAAATTGTGAATTATGAATTTCATGGCCTCTGGTTTAAAACACGAACCAAATTTCATTGTTTGAAAGTTGTTACAAAACACTCAGGTGACCTATAAGGCCGGTGGGCCTCTTGTCTAAATTTACAAACAAAACAAACTTTCTACCGCAGGTAACACCCTTTATATGAAAAAAAATTCAACATGTGTTACTGAGTGGGCATAAAAAAAATTTGACCGCTGAGTGAGATATTGGTCATGTCGATAAGATGTTTGACCACTTACGTCACACAATGAATGGAGCTTAATCTCATTTACATTCATTTGTGTTCAACAGTGACGGGCCTATGGTAACATCATGGAAGACAGTGCAAGAGACAACTCACTCAATAGATGTATAATACTGTGCACAAAAAAGTGTGCGAAGTCGAAATGAGCTTATACTATACCCCCGGCATTGATGTCGGCGTCCCGTTTAAAGTTTAAGGAGCAGGTCCATTCCCAAGTAACTATAAGCCCTAGCCTGGTCCCCTGTCTCATCCTTGCCAAGGCAGCTATAGGAGAGCCAGGTGCATTTTCTGTGCTTACCTTTGATTAGTCAGAACAATGCCCATTAAATTAAGGGTTTTCTTAGCTGGTGCTGTTAACCACGGAAATAAATATCGACGTAACAATGACACATTACATTGACTACGTAAAAAAATATTACGTCACCTGAAGCGCAGCCATATTTGACATCACAATGAGCTAAGATTCAGGGCAGATTTGTCCTGAATCCATTGTACTTCACCTGGCCCTAGTGACGTGTAGTTTACGAAGCAAAATAGGGACAGGAAACTAGGCTACTATATAAGCCCTACCTTGACCAAACTTGCATGGATGATGCATCTAGGGATGGACACTACCAGACTTGATTCGGTTGCTGGATCTGCCCTATATTTTCCAGATGAGTGACCTGGTTAAAGATTTTGGAGCAGGTCCATTCCCAAGTAACTGTAAGCACTACCTGGACCAAACTTGCATGGATGATGCATCGACCTAAATTTTCCAGATGAGTGACCAGGTTAACATTTTGGAGCAGGTCCATTCCCAAGTATCTATCACCCTCTGCGGGGACTAAACTTGCATGGATGATGCATCTAGGGATGGACACTACCAGATTTGCTTCGGATGCTGGATTTGATATTGTTTTTGGAACAGGTCATTCCCCAATGAACATTAAGACCTATTTAAACAGAACTTGTTTGAATATATATTGTTGTTAGGATAAATACTAACTGTTATGAAAATATGATGTGAGATTTGCATTACCTAAACGAATAACATTTGTCGAGGTGAGCTTCGTAATCTTTGATTATCTATGTTTTGTAATTAGGTCTAATGTCTTAAAAAATTTGCTTGACTTTTTAAGGATGAGAAGATAACAGGAACTACACAGCTGTACAGTGTGGATGAGGACATCACACAATGTATTGGTGCTCATGTTGTGTGCTTCAGTCGTTATCAGTTCTCAGACAATCTATCTCCCTCCACAATCTTCTGTGTAGGCTCCCGGGATGCTCAAGATCACGGAAAGGTATAAAATTATCCGCTACTCATGCAGATTCCTATGATTTCATTAATATAAATGAGGAATTAATTATCAACAGGTAATTTAATGAGTAGCAATGCTGGCCTAAAAAATTACTTGTATTTCTTTTTACAATGTAAAATGTTGAATGTTGTGTACAATATCTTGATCATGCAACCACCTACTTACAAAATACTGTTCTTGAATTTGATGTTTAAGAGCTGGCAAGATTATAAATCTTGCTAAAAATTTGGAATTTACATTTCCTTTTATCTATGATGGTTGAAAATGTTAAGAAAAACAATTTTTTTTTTAAATCTCCCGACACAAAGTCATAGAAATTATGCTTGCAATAATCAAAATTATTTTTCCAAGTCTTGATTAATGACTAACAAAGATGCTATACTTGCAGCTTAATATTTTATTTTGCATGATTGACTTGAATCTTTTTCTGATATTTTGTACTTTTTTGTAGGTTCATGTGATAGAACTGGGCCCATACAAGCCTGGTAACTTTGCTCCCAAAAACAGCTATGACCACATACAGTTTCTTGATGATGCTGACAGATATGATTTCCCTGTGTCTCTGCATGTAAGTGTTTTATTTCTGTTTATAGCGAGCGCAGCGAGCGTCGCGAAGCGAGCTCAATAGACTAACGTGTAAGAACAGATGAAATTCGGATTGAAATCTGTACATACGTCAGCCAAATTTCTCTGTGCAACATTCCCAGAATTCCTGCACTACCCAATGTCCTTTGCGCGAATAAATAAATAATAACGTAAAGCATATATCAGACTTTCAGTTTGTAGAAATCTTTCAAAGAAACAAGAAATAACTCTGCAATGTTTTTCGACAAAAATTGCACTAGTTCTATAGTTTCAAACAGACGCTCGGCTGTCTCCGTAAGCTCCGACTAGCTTTGTGACGTCGTATGACGTCGCAGCTAGTCGAGATATCTCGTGCGGCGTGACGTTCGAAGTGGCTGATCTCAAGTGTTTTTGATGGTACAACTGCGCTCGCCCCAACGGTCACACCGTAAAACATATTATATTCATTGATTAATTATAGAGAATAATAAAGATCAAAATCTTTGCATTCATTTTTATAGAGCAGTATAGATATTTCTTTTATTAGCTGATCAATAGTTTTGAACTACACAGATTTATTTTATTATGCTGTTTTAGGTTTCCCCGGAAAATGGATTGCTGTTCTTGATCACTAAGTATGGCTATTTGTACCTTTGTGATCTGGAGAGTTCGGTTTGTTTGTGTTCCACCAGGATATCCACCAGCATCATATTTTGTTCCACTTTAAACTCCACCACACAGGGAATCCTGGGAGTCACGCGAGATGGACAGGTGAGAGCTGGAACTTGACTTATAAATAAATTGATATACATGTACTTCTACTAATTTTTCCCTATATGGAATTAGGTCATTATAAGTGAGTAATTCCCTGGAAATTGCTGTGAATAGACTAATCCCTGTTTTGTCATGCATTAATCGACTGATCTAATCTCTATTTTGAAATAAACTTGTACATTGAAATGGTTAAGATGTATATCAATTCAAGAAGTTGCAAGATTCAAGTACCCCTTGACCAGGACTGCTTCCACAGTAACTCTATACTATACAAATGATCTAAAAGATATATGTAGGGAAAATTGGATAGAGGCATAATTAATTCATCAGGCTAGATTTTTGTGCTTATTGTATTTTCTCGTTTCTCTTTACTCTTGCTATGATTTGTTTAAATAATGTCTTTATTAAATAGTAGTTTTACCTTTTTCTATTTGTTGTAGGTAATTAGTGTGGATGTTGACAAGGATGACCTTGTGACCTATGTCAGAGGTCGTGCCAAAACTGCCAATCAGGCAGACAGGTTAGAGAAGGCAATAACCCAGTTATAAAAGGTGCTACAAATATCGTCTACAGCTGCATAGTCAATCTACAGGGCATTGCAAAAAAAAAAGTCACAACATTGTGTAATGATTTGTTTTATGTACCTAATATTATTTGATATTTCAATCATTTTAATATATAGATTTTAATTCATCTGTTATTATATTGTGTTATAGTGTATTGTTGTTTATGTGTTTTGAGCAAAAGTGATACTCAACAAATATGTTTAGAGATATTCTGTCAACAATATACAATACGACTAACATACCTCACATGCTTTTTATCAAATGCATATTTATTGCTGCGCTTGTTAAACATTACACTGTTATTTGCAACTCAGCTTTAACTTACAGAACATCGAAGAGTTTATGTGAATTAGAAACAATGATGTTATTTGAATCCTACATTATTTTTAGCTCTTCTGAGCCAAAGGCTCAAAGAGCTAATGCTATGGCCATTTGTGCGGTGTGCGGTGTGCGTTAACTTTTTAGAATATGGTCCATAACTCAAGAACCCCTTGGCCAATCATTGTCAAATTTGTTACAGGGTATCCTTGGCCCACGGGCTACCATTTATACTAAAACTAGGGGTGGGACCCTAAAACAAGGGGAGATAATCAGGAAAATGAAACCAAAAGTACTGGTTGCTAAAAAATCTTCTTCTCCAGAACCACCAGGCAGATTTTCACCAAACTTACATACAGGGGTCGGGATATGTTGAAGATTAAAAATTGTTCAAGGCATGGCCCTGGGGCAAAGAGCATGGTCTCAAGGTCACTTGAAAGTTGACCAAAATTTACACTTAATAAAAATGTTGATATATTGCTTACTATAAAGACTAGGATCATCAAATCTTGTAAGTTGATGCATCTCAGGACTTCACAACATAATAATACAAAAGTAGGTCACGGTGACCTACTTTTTAAATTTTATGGGCTTTTGTTTTCAAATTGATTTTGAGGCATATTTTGGACACTTAAAAGGCCTATGATCACAAAACTTTGTCAGCTGGTGCATCTTGGGTCCACAAACAACATGAACTTAAAATTAGGTCATCGTGACCAACTTTTTGAATTTTATGGCTAATCTTCTCTAAAACATTTAATCCCATTATTTCAGACACGGAGAGGTTTAGAATCACCAAATTTTGTTAGTTGATGCATCTTGGGGCCTTAAGACATATTTATTAAAAAGTAGGTCACTGTGACCTACTTTTTGAACTTTGCAGGCATTTGTTTTCAAATTGTTTAAAAGGCATATTTTGAATACTATAAGACCTATAATTATCAAATTTTGTCAGTTGATGCATCTGTGGTCTTCAGAAAATGTCGACCAAAAAGTAGGTCACTGTGACCTACTTTTGACATTTTATGGCCAGATTTAAGAATCTCGGGTACTTATTGGCTTAGAATCATGAAACTTTGTCAGTTGATGCATCTTAGGTTTTCGGAGATCGACGATCAAAAAGTAGGTCACGGTGACCTATTTTTGACATTTTATGGCTAGATTTATGTATCTCAGGTACTTATTGGCTTAGAACCATCAAACTTTGTCAGTAGATGCATCTTAGGTTTTCGGAGCATGTTGACTAAAAAGTAGGTCATGGTGACCTACTTTTGAATATCTCAGGTACTGATTGGCTTAGAATCATCAAACTTTGTCAGTAGATGCATCTTGGGTTTTCAGAGAATGTCGACCAAAAAGTAGGTCACGCTGACCTACTTTTGACATTTTATGGCTATATTTAGGTATCTCGGGTACTTATTGGTTTTGAATCATCAAACTTTCTTAATTGAAGCATCTTGGGTTATTGGAGAATGATCATCGAAAAATAGGTCACGGTGACCTACTTGTGACATTTATGGCTATATTTCAGCTATATTTCAGCTCAGCTTTAACTTACAGAACATCGAAGAGTTTATGTGAATTAGAAACAATGATGTTATTTGAATCCTACATTATTTTTAGCTCTTCTGAGCCAAAGGCTCAAAGAGCTAATGCTATGGCCATTTGTGCGGTGTGCGGTGTGCGTTAACTTTTTAGAATATGGTCCATAACTCAAGAACCCCTTGGCCAATCATTGTCAAATTTGTTACAGGGTATCCTTGGCCCACGGGCTACCATTTATACTAAAACTAGGGGTGGGACCCTAAAACAAGGGGAGATAATCAGGAAAATGAAACCAAAAGTACTGGTTGCTAAAAAATCTTCTTCTCCAGAACCACCAGGCAGATTTTCACCAAACTTACATACAGGGGTCGGGATATGTTGAAGATTAAAAATTGTTCAAGGCATGGCCCTGGGGCAAAGAGCATGGTCTCAAGGTCACTTGAAAGTTGACCAAAATTTACACTTAATAAAAATGTTGATATATTGCTTACTATAAAGACTAGGATCATCAAATCTTGTAAGTTGATGCATCTCAGGACTTCACAACATAATAATACAAAAGTAGGTCACGGTGACCTACTTTTTAAATTTTATGGGCTTTTGTTTTCAAATTGATTTTGAGGCATATTTTGGACACTTAAAAGGCCTATGATCACAAAACTTTGTCAGCTGGTGCATCTTGGGTCCACAAACAACATGAACTTAAAATTAGGTCATCGTGACCAACTTTTTGAATTTTATGGCTAATCTTCTCTAAAACATTTAATCCCATTATTTCAGACACGGAGAGGTTTAGAATCACCAAATTTTGTTAGTTGATGCATCTTGGGGCCTTAAGACATATTTATTAAAAAGTAGGTCACTGTGACCTACTTTTTGAACTTTGCAGGCATTTGTTTTCAAATTGTTTAAAAGGCATATTTTGAATACTATAAGACCTATAATTATCAAATTTTGTCAGTTGATGCATCTGTGGTCTTCAGAAAATGTCGACCAAAAAGTAGGTCACTGTGACCTACTTTTGACATTTTATGGCCAGATTTAAGAATCTCGGGTACTTATTGGCTTAGAATCATGAAACTTTGTCAGTTGATGCATCTTAGGTTTTCGGAGATCGACGATCAAAAAGTAGGTCACGGTGACCTATTTTTGACATTTTATGGCTAGATTTATGTATCTCAGGTACTTATTGGCTTAGAACCATCAAACTTTGTCAGTAGATGCATCTTAGGTTTTCGGAGCATGTTGACTAAAAAGTAGGTCATGGTGACCTACTTTTGAATATCTCAGGTACTGATTGGCTTAGAATCATCAAACTTTGTCAGTAGATGCATCTTGGGTTTTCAGAGAATGTCGACCAAAAAGTAGGTCACGCTGACCTACTTTTGACATTTTATGGCTATATTTAGGTATCTCGGGTACTTATTGGTTTTGAATCATCAAACTTTCTTAATTGAAGCATCTTGGGTTATTGGAGAATGATCATCGAAAAATAGGTCACGGTGACCTACTTGTGACATTTATGGCTATATTTAAGTATTCTAGGGTATTTATTGACTTAGAATTGTCAGACTTTGTCAGTTGATGCACCTTGGGTTTTCGGAGAATGTTGACCAATAAGTAGGTCACTGTGACCCACTTTTGAATTTCTCAAGTACTTATTGGCTTAGAATCATCAATCTTTGTCACTTAATGCATCTTGTGTCCTCAGAAAATTTCAATCAAAAAGTAGGTCACCATGACCTACTTATATAGTATTTTATAGTTACATTTAAATATCTTCAGCCCTAACTGGCTAAGAATCATCAGACTTTGTCAGTTGATGCATCTTGGGTTTTAGGATAGATTGTATAATTTATCAGAAGAGCGATTCAAGGCCCTTGGGCCTCTTGTTGAGGTTTTTTTTATAGCTTCTACAAATGCTTTGCTCATAATAATTATCCTCTGTACATTTATGTCTCTGATTATTGTTTTTCAGAATATTGTTTTTCTTCGCGTTTTGATAGACATGTAAATTGAATTAATTCAAATGAAGATCAGGTTTATTATTGTTGCATTTCTGGTGTTTACAATGTGTTCTATAGAGATTTCATTTTTGTCATGAGTGTTAAATGATCAGTTTTAAGAATGACGTTGATTAAACCAATTTATTTAATTACCCCACCATGACAATCTGTATCTATATGGGGGCCATACATATCACATACAATATGAAGTAAGCATAATGGAAAAGAATATTTTTTAAGTGTAAAAACATTTTAATATGTGATGCTTGCAATTGATAAATCTGTATTTTTCTTACTTTGGGATATGCTCCATGTACTGTGAAGTAACATAATTTCATGGGGTTTGATTGTTGTCAATTTCATAGTACGAAGAGACCAACACTAACAGATTTATGTACACCACACAAAGCAGAATAAACAATTGCCCCCATGAAAATATTTGATTTTACACCATGTGTTTACGATATAATTCTAAGTATATCACATACTGTTAAGTGTTCACCTTAAGAATCTCTTCATTGTAAAGTTGGTCTCTTTATTTACATGTCATTTTTTGTTGTTTTATTTATATATATGTATAGTTTATCTTACATGTTAATAATCTAGTCTTTCATATAGAGTGCTTCCATTACTGTTGTCTCTTTGATCTTATGGTATTTTTACTGAAACATATATCTTTCTGTCTCATTCTTTGACCTTGACCTTACATTTTTGAGTTTCATTCAACCAAAGGACTGTGTTCAGTAAATGCTACTTTTGGCCCCATTTATGATAACATTCTTTCTTTCAGTCATCTTTTTTTCAGTTGTTGAGGAATTCATTTGTGAAGATATATCAAAATGTTATTTATAAGAACAATATTAACAAAATATTTTGACATTAGGCTTGTATTAAATGTATAAGGATGTACACAATTTATAGTTTTCAACTTTATTTTCTTTTTTCCATGTATAATTTAAGAAATCCAATAATTGAGGACTGTTGTGCAAGTTTATAATGCTTGATAATGCTGCACACCTCCTCAGAATCAAATTTATAGGAAATACCAGCTAAAACCAATTCTTTATAATGTTTCCTCTAAAACAAAGAAATTTTTATAATGTTCAAAACCAATGATTATGTATGCAGAAGTTTTTTAGAACATCTGAGAGTATCGTGATTTTAATTTAAGAATATCTTGGAACAGTGGGAAAGGTACAAACATGGTTTAACTCTATAGATTTTTTCTTTTTAGGGGAAAAGCTTTTATTTTTTCGCTCTTATCCTTTCTTTATATTAAAATGATCATTGAAAGACAAATCTTTGGTTGATAAATGAAAAATGATCTAAAGCAAACTTGGAAAATTAAACCACTGAAATTGTTTTTTACTTATTTCAATGACAGACTGACACATTTACAAAGATAAGTTTATTATAACAAAAATGCATGCTTTTAATATGATGTGAAACCTATTTTTCAAACAAGAATTAAGCTTTAAAAAATTCAAAATGTAAACATATTGCATAATTGAGGGATGAAATGTAGCTCTTGCCATCCTTGCTTATGGTCTTTTGTTGAATATTCCCATCATGATCTTCAATGAGTCTCCATTTTTACAGCATTTATTTAGATTTAGAAGAATTCTATGCTCTTACAATTTTATCAGCTTTACATTTTGTTAGGTTGCTAATATCTTATTTTGTGAACCGATTTAAAAACTATGGTATGCAAAAGGGTATAGTGCAATAAAGATTGGTTGATATGATATATTCTTACAGAAAGCATAAATCTGTTAAAATTCAATGTACAGGAGGTTATATTTACATAAATCTATGCTTACAAACTGAACTAAATATTCTATCATCTTTGGATTTTTAGCTCACCTGAGCTGAAAGCTCAAGTGAGTTTCTCTGATTACAATTTGTCCAACATCTGTCTGTATTCATTGTATTCTTCCATTTGTAAACTTTTATCATTTTGGAGTTAGTCTTTATCTCTAGAAACAGTTGGTCAATTTCAACCGAACTTGTCTCAGAATATCCTTAGATTAAAGGGATTTAATTTTGTTCATGTGTAAAAACCATGTCTCTTTCAAGGGGAGATAATTGAGAATTGGTTAAAATATGTTATATTTTTGAAAAAAATCTTTTTCTGATGAACTGCTGGGCCAGATAAGATGAAACATAAGAGTGATTCTTGACATAGTGTAAATTCAATTATCTTCCAAGTCATTGGGTTGAGAGGGAAGGGAAAGGGTTTTTAATCTCTTTTGAAAAGCTTCAAACTTGGTCATGTCATTGAGTTGTGTTTTACTGGACTTTTAAATTTTTTTTCTTCTGAAGAACAGCAAGGTATTAAAAGGTGACTCAGATGAGCTTTGTGGCATGTGGACCTCTTCAGTTTTTAGCTCACCTGAGCTGAAGGCTCAAGTGAGCTTTTCTGATCACATTTTGTCTGTAGTCCGTCCGTCCGTCCGTCCGTCTGTCTGTAAACTTTTCACATTTTCGACTTCTACTCAAGAACCGCTGGGCCAATTTCAACCAAACTTGCCACAAAGCATCCCTGGGTGAAGGGGATTCAAGTTTGTTCAAATGATGGCCACGCCCTCATTCAAGGGGAGATAATTGGGAATTAATGAAAATTTGGTGGTATATTTTAAAAATCTTCTTCTCAAGAACCACAGTGCCAGGAAAGATGAAACTTATGGGGAAACATCCTCAGGCAGTGTAGATTCAAGTTTGTTCAAATCATTACCCCCGGGGGTAGGGCGGGGCCAAAATGGCCAACCAAAGTTTTACATAGAAATATATAGGAAAGTTCTTTAAAAATCTTCTTCTCAAGAATGGCAAAGCCATAATTCATCATATTTATATGGAAGCATGCTCAGGTAGTGTAGATTCAAGTTTGTTCAAATCATGACCCCCCGGGGTAGGGCGGGGTCAAAATGGCCTACCAAAGTTTTACATAGAAATGTAAAGGAAAATTCTTTAAAAATCTTCTTCTCAAGAATGACAGAGCCATAATTCATCATATTTGTATGGAAGCATGTTCAGATAGTGTAGATTCAAGTTTGTTCAAATTATGATTTCCCGGGGTAGGGCGGGGCCAAAATGGCCAACCAAAGTTTTACATAGAAATATATAGGAAAATTCTTTTAAAATCTTCTTCTCAAGAATGACAAAGCCATAATACATCATATTTATATGAAAGCATGCTAAGGTAGTGTAGATTCAAATCATGACCCCCGGAGGTAGGGCGGGCCAAAATGGCCAACCAAAGTTTTACATAGAAATATATAGGAAAATTCTTTAAAAATCTTCTTCTCAAGAATGACAAAACCATAATTCATCATATTTATATGAAAGCATGCTCAGGTAGTGTAGATTCAAGTTTGTTCAAATTATGACCCCCGGGGATAGGGCGGGGCCAAAATGGCTGACCAAAGTTTTACATAGAAATGTATAGGAAAATTCTTTAAAAATCTTCTTCTCAAGAATGACAAAGCCATAATTCATCATATTTATATGGAAGCATGCTCAGGTAGTGTAGATTCAAATTTGTTCAAATTATGACCCCCGGAGGTAGGGCGTGGCCAAAATGGCTGACCAAAGTTTTACTTAGAAATATTTAGGAAAATTCTTTAAAAATCTTCTTCTCAAGAATGACAAAGCCATAATTCATAATATTTATATGGAAGCATGCTCAAGTAGTGTAGATTCAAATTTGTTCAAATCATGACCCCCAGGGGTAGTGCGGGGCCAAAATGGCCGACCAAAGTTTTTAAAGATATATATAGGAAAATATTTTAAAAATCATTTTTAAAAAAAAAAGCAAATCCATGATTGGTCATGGGAATACTTTGGGATTTAAACTTTACAATAAAAATCCATTTTCTACTTTTTCCTACCCTTAGTGCTCAGGTGAGTGATGTGGCCCATGGGCCTCTTGTTTTTTAAATACATAAATCTAAAAGGGTATTGGGCATAATATGATGTATATGTAATTTCAGATTGTTTGATGTATAAGACTTTAATAAAATGATTTTTTTTATTAAATAAATTAACAAATATATTCAAGATGAAACCATAATTGAAGAATATGTAATAGGTTCATTGAGATACATTATTATTTATTACATGGAAATACATATTAAGAAATTACTGTTTCATACTGTAATCAGGATTGTTGAAAATGTTCTTTTTTAGAAAATCTAGTTTCTACATCATTATCATTACACTGAGTAAATAGTGAAATGTTTAGTCTTGTTGTTTGCTTACAAAATTAGCCATGGTGTATGTGCACTTATTTGACGTGATATGAAAAGTTTTAATCTCCAATGGCATATTTAATGCAAAGACGGAATAATTGGTACATACAGAACCAGATTGTTTTTTTCAACTTTGCAATCTTTGTTGAACATATAAAACACAATTCCACAAATCTGTATTTAAATTGCTGTATTGAACTTTTATCCAGTGATTATAACATAAGATCAAGTTGCATTGGAAATCCAACCAACAATATCTGATGAACGAGATGCCTTTTGTGTATATTTATTACGGTATATTTGACAATTTATTGGACATCATGCACCAATTGTCTACTGACAGGATTTCTATTGGTGCAAAGAGCCTTTATATGAGTTACCATTAGATAAGGACGATCTGGCAAAATGTATCAAGTTATAAAAAAAAAACCCACCAAATCCTCTCTATAAGTCAAGAATCTTCATCTACTACCAACGTATAATTGGACCTTTCTTCAGTTGGTACTGAGAAAGGTTACTGACCTGAAAATAAATAATTTATGATTCTCCACCAACAGAAAGGCAAGGCCATAAGTTAAAGGCATAAGGATCATGAGTTGAACAAATTTAATGCTTAACTACTTGATGAAGCTTCATATAAATACGACTAATTTAATAGGACTTTGATGTTATTTATAAAATTTAAGAGATTTCTTTCCTTTATGCATTCCTTAGTAAACTTTGATCCCCCACTGTGATCTAACCTTAATTTACTCTATGTGGTTATGATTTCTACATAATGTCGGGTAGCTTTCTGACCCTGTGATTGTTATTTTTAAATGAGCCAGTTTTCCCTATTTCTTGGTTATCACCTTTTGGAAGAGGGTGTGGCCTTTCATTTTGAATAATTCCTTTACCCCAGGAAATGCTGTGCCTAGTTTGGCTGAAATTAGCTCAGTGGTTCTGGAGAAGATTGATTGATTGTATGTTGTTTAACATCCCATTTTTGAGAATTTTTCACTTGTGTAAAATTGTCACCATATACTGGTGACCTTTACTCAACACTCAGAGCCATTGAGCAGTGAGGGATCTCTATTGTGCCAACGCCTGCCCTAGCATGGGGCCTCAGTTTTTAAGGCCTCATCCGAATAACCCACAACTTTCACTTAAAAATGCCAAGCTCATGGCGAAGGAACAGATTCTACCCATTTTTTATCAACTTGGGTCAGAGATTCGAACTCACAACCTTCCGATCAAGGAGCTCATGCTCTACTTACTGAGCCAATGTGACAGTTTCTGGAGAAAAGGAGGAAAATGTGTAAATTTAAAACAGGAAGAAAAATGAACTTTTGATCATATAAAAAAAATTTACATAAGCCTTTGGCTCAGTTGAGCTAAAAATGAAATAAATTTATGCAAATTTAACCATGACCAATTTAATTTAAATTAAAAATCAACAAAATCCAAGAAGCTTTTCCCTGATTTTGGGAATTCTAAAGTTTGTCTTCGAGGCATTCTGAGGGCAGAGGCTGTCATCGGTACACTCTTATCAAAGAAGACATGTCTAGGCAACAATGCACACACCCATGTTCTTTAAAACTTATATATTGATATTCCCATCAAGCACTTTAGCACTTGCCAGTGGCACTTGCTACCTGGTCTTTTGGTTGACATCTTTATTTTTCATTACAAAGTCCAAAATATTAATGTCAACTGTGAAATATAAATCTCCATAAACCAAGTTTTTAAAACATACATTTATTTCATTAACATAATTTAAGACACATACAGAAATACAAACAGAGACAGATTCCATACATCACTTTTGTAATATGAACTGTTCTATGAATTCATTTTGTTCATTTTCTTCTTTCTGTAAAGCTTCATACTGTATCCGTAATCTGAAAATATACAAGTTTTTTTTTTATTTTTGTAGCAGTTTTATAACTTTATGCAAGCAATTATCACATTCCACTTTCTTTTGTCTTGGAGTCTAACACTCCTTCAGGAGGGCATTTAATATACCACAACTAATAACTATGTCATACATGAAGTATTTCTTAAAAAAATTGCCAACAAAATGATACTAGTGTCTGTGTTCAAACTATGTCAATATTTCATAAGAGGACTGTTTCTCTGATTCTATCCTAGTTGCAGGAATGAATGGTGACATCAGCCTATTACCAAGAGCCATGTTCTGACTTGAACAAATTGTAATCTGCACTAAATTTATTAAATACAGAATTGTTGTTCTAAAGGTTGCAAGTTTCATTTCACAAAAAATTGTTGTTTCTTTATGCAAAAAGGTATCTTGAAAAATTGACATCCTTAACATGGGAGGGGGATTTATGTGGATTGCTTTAATTTTACAGATTTGTGGTGGTGTAATTGTGTGTATTCACACATTTTCATAAAAGGAAAAAAAAATCTGATACCCTGGAATATTGAATAGCAGAAGATGTAAATTCATGGATGAAGGAACATTGAGCCATAACTTAATGATGCCATAGCATTTTAAATCCTCTGATATATTGAATTTTTTTTCTAGACTAGTTTTAAATAGAAATGTGGTTTCTGTCATTCTCATGCATTACTCTATAAATCAATTTAAAAAGACATGATTTGTTTTGTTTCTTTATATCACAGAGTCTTAAAGGTGATTTTAATTAACCTTATTTCCCCTTTCCCATCTAATCTGAGATTTTACTTTTGCAATTTTTAGAACCAACATAACTTATTTCCTATTTATGGACAAGAACAGAAGAAATAAATCTGTGTATAAAGCATTTATAGTTATGAATTATATCACTTTAAGCGAGAAGATTGAAATGTGTCATACCTCTCTAATTGCATTTTCTTTTCAGTAATAAGTGCTTGTAATTGTTGCTGTTGTGCTTCTCGTTGTTTGGCAATGGACTTGAGTAAATTTCTGGATCCAAGAGCCTATGCAAAAAAATTGTCTTCGGATTTATTTGCAACGTATAATCAATATACATGTAATGAATAATATTTTGTACTATCTACAAATGAAAGTTGAATAGAGGGGGTTAAAACAGTAGACTTAATGGGTAAAAATAATTTATTATGCAACTTACATATGACATTAAATTTATGTGACCTGAGGGTCAGGAGAGATTGATACAAATTAAAAAGAATAAGTATTTGTGCTCGCCCTAGCTGTAAAATTGTCAGCATATTTTTGCCTCAACTTTCTAGTGTAACATGCATAACAGAGAAGTGTACCCAAGTTAAAAAGGTATAAAGGTAGTTCACATTTAAACAATTTGTGTTTGTTCCAATGGTCAAACATCAAAACATTAACCAATACATAGCAATAAATATGAGTAAACGATACTTTACCTTCATCTTCTCTTTTTCAACTTCCTTGGAGACATTGTCCACAACTTCAATGAATGATCCCACTATCTTTTGAAAATCACCTATTTCTGAAAATGGAGATAATTAGAATGTTATGACACCATGCAACATGCTACATCATATAGCTAGAATCACTTCATTTAAATTTTATTTAGAATATTTCAACTAATCATCAATACATACAAAAGTGCTAAAGTCCCCAAGTAATTTCTCTATTCATTTCTTATTATTATGAGTGTAGCATAATGTTTGTTTACAATTTCCATGTCTTTTCTTGTTGGTTACTGTAGAATATTTGAATAAATGTCTATGAATATACAAACTATCAACAAATTCTTTGCATTCTTCTTTCAGTTCAACTGTTTGTTGGGCTACGTCTGGTTCCAAAACTCTTATTTTGTTTAATTCATCAAAATGAAGGCCTGCTCTAGCAAGTGCTTCGTCTGCCATCTTTCAACAAAAGGAATGTCAAGGAAAAATCAATGTCAATTTTAAGCTTGTTCAGTCATTATATCTTGTCGCATTACAAATCACATTAAAGATTAAGAATATTTTAAATCAGTTTCGGATTTGATTCTGTTTCTTTAAACTAAATAAATCCTCAATTTTAGATAAATTTGATATGTAAAAATATTTGCTATGCATATTCTAGTCGTAAATATTTTATATTAAAGTGGTAAAAATCATGCAAAGACCTCTCAATTCAATTTACGAAACTAAATATTACGCCCAAAAATATGACGTCAAACAATCTAATTATAAATATTGTTAAAAATAGACTTGTACATATTTGAGTTCGTATATATACGTTTTTCATGTAGATTTTAAGATTTTCAGAAGGGCAATATATCCCATTTTGGAGCTGCCCTCATTTGGATTCTCATAGATGATGTCTGGCGAAACCAAAACAGTGATAAAGGGAAACTCTTCCAAATATGTAAAACTAAATGTTGGAGGGTCCCTTCATTATACCACTATTGGGACCCTAACCAAACAAGATACGATGCTGAGGGCAATGTTTAGTGGTAGAATGGAGGTCTTAACAGATTCTGAAGGTAGGATAATGTGTTTAAATCTGATATATATTAATAGATACTAGGCAATATTGTTTTACCTAGTACAGCTGTAGTACCTACATGCATGCCAGCAGTTAAAAATTTATACATGAATTGATTTTACAAATTATAGCATGTACGTACAGTGTATTTAGTAACTTGTTCAACTTGATGACTGCACAGTCATAGCAGAAAATATATATTGGGAACTTATACAACCTCGCGAGTGAGCTAAATTAATCTTCTCTCAGGCAAGTTGAAGCTGAACAGGACTAGTAAAAAGGCATACATAGTTTTCCATATTACTATCTGGGATATCAGCACCAGAGTATACTCTTCGCATTCATCAAACCAGACTGCTTTATTGTCACGGGTATCGACATGGAATGGTGACTCGTGTTCGTGCTGGTTATGGCGATCTTGCGATCTTGCATTTATGATTACCTTAAATAATTAATGTTTACAAATTCATGAAGTCATAGAACTAGGACCTAGTATCTGTGAACTGCAGGGGTTGTGTTGACATTTACACTGAAGAAGACCCTGACCTGCTTCAGGAAGCTCTAGGGGTAGGAGACTAAGACTTAACTTCTAGGAACAGCATTGGTTTTCATTACTGATGTCCGTGATGAGGCCTTAGAAACTCTGAGAAAACCCATGTTCAAAAGTTTCTGGTCAAAGCTTCCCGTAGCTGGGAGATGTAATGATTTTTCATTATTAATTTTACAGGTTGGATCTTGATAGACAGGAATGGTAGACAGTTTGGACAGATTCTGAATTTTCTTCGGGACGGCTCAATACCTCTGCCAGAGACCAGGAGAGAACTTCAGGAGCTCCTACAAGAGGCTAAGTACTACTTGGTACAGGACCTGGTAAACCTTGTGGAGGCAGCCCTGAAGAATCTTGACAAAGGAGTGGAACCTGTGTGTAAAGTTCCCCTGATTACGTCAAGTCGGGAGGAGCAGCACCTCATATCATCTACACAGATGGTATTTACATATCTTCCATCTGTATCCCTTTCTCTCCCCCTTGGCAAATTTAGCAGTTCATGTATATTACTGCAATCTAGAGATTTAATAGCAATTTTATAATTTTTTTTTATATACCAACGCTTGTTTTAATCTTATGAAAATCAATTAATGCATTGTTAAAATCCAATGAGAATATTGAACAGGTCCCATATTTTGTTCAGCCAACATTTATACCTATGTTGATTTTCTCTGTTTTAATTTTCAGCCTGTGGTAAAGTTGATCTGCAATCGTCACAACAACAAGTATTCTTACACAAGGTAATGGTAGCAGATATTTCAGATATTATTTTCATGAAGAGAACAACTTTTTTAAACAAGCATGTTAGCATTGCTAAGTAAGTCTTGATTTCATTGGTATGTAAAGTATGTACTGGTAATTAGTATGTTTAATCTAAACCATTTAGCCCAAAATTTATATTTCTGTACTGAAAAAGCTGTATTGTTATTTCTGCATTTTAGCAACTCTGACGACAATTTATTGAAAAATCTGGAGTTATTTGACAAGTTGTCCCTGAGATTCAACAGAAGAGTCCTCTTCATTAAAGATGTCATTGGAAGCAATGAGATTTGCTGTTGGTCATTTTTTGGGCACGGATCCAAGATTTCAGAGGTGTGCTGCACATCTATTGTTTATGGAACAGATAAAAAACACACAAAGGTAAGGCCATAAAGGTGCAGTATATGTTTGTTTTTCTTATTTCAAGTGAACAGCCCCTTAAATACTCAACTAAAAATTATAACTTTCCTGGCATTAGATTCTCTAACTGTTTTCTGTATGTACTTTGAGTCATGTTTAAAAGGCACAAATGTGACATCACATGGATAATGTCTGAAAGGAATACATTTTGGACAGTAAAGACACTTCAACTTGACAAATTAATAATGGTATAAAAGACATTTATGTCATCTAGAGTTATCTCTCTTCTTAGTTTAGTGATGAATCATATTTCTGAATCTTTTATTTGTAAATAGGTTGAGTTTCCAGAGGCCCGCATATTTGAAGAAACATTGAACGTTTTGTTGTACGAAAATCGTACAGGACCTGACGACGATTTGATGCAGGCTACCAGGAAAGGAACTGTTACTGGTCATGGTTACCATAGCGACGATGATGCAGACGAAAAATTGGACAGGGAAGTCCGTATGAGGCGAAAATGAGGCTGATGCTTATTTAAAAAACTACATACAATACAAAAAATCCAGTCAACATCAGCAGTCTGTTTTATCAAGAGTGTTTTAAACCCAAAAAAATAATTGAAAAAAGAACACATACAGTTGCGAAAGCTTCTCACGCAAGATGTTTTATATTTATCCCCTTTAGCTTTATGTGGAAATCGCTTACTGTCTGTGAAGAACATTCTTTGGAAATAAATATAAGGCACACCATTTTCTGTACATGAGTTAAGTTCAGTTGAAATGAAGACACCTTTAGTAAAGTTTTTAAAAGACATTTTGTGAATATCTTGTACTTGTAGCCAGCTGTTGCCAAGATATACAACATATATAAAAATTGAATTTCAGAAACAACCAGATATATCAAGATTATATATGTGTACTTGTACATTATACTTTTATCTTGGCTTACAAGTATGAAGATATGACTGACAGAAAAGTATATCCTATATCAGGATTGCAATATAATTTTCATCATGTCTGTTGTCAATAGTACTGCAATAGGTTATCATAATGAAACCAAAGTTCTATGTACATTATTTTATGTAGACCCACTGATTGTTTTTATTTTGAGAGATCTGTTAATTAGTAAGTGTTCATTGTGATGTATATTTTGGCCTCAGAGATGGCCATGCTGCTTATGTTTGCTCCATGTTGGAGAATAAAATGTTTTAAAAAATTAATCTTATTTAAACTTGTATATCAGATTTTTCAAACTTATAGGCTTAAATTTTATTGTGTACTTGAGGGTTAATTACATTTTGAAACATCATTGTTAACCTTATAACAATGGGAGAGGCCTCTGAGTCACTAGAGAGCCATTCAATATTTTTTGACTGCCCCTCTTATTCCCCACCCACCCCCATTTATTCACCTTTAGTAACCCCTTCTTTGCAATTCTAATATACACTGTACTTGGTTGTGTACCAATTCTGAATCCATTTGCATTAATATAAACATTTGCAGTTAAATCCCTTTCTGATACGTTTCACAGATTTTTGTTAAAAGAGGGTAGTGAAAATCATGGCCGTAACATCATGTGCCTCCCCTCAATAATTTTGCCGATATATAACTATAGAAAACCCTCAGTAAGAACATCTGATTATTTTTGGGTGGGGGGGAGGGGGTTGTCAAAAAAATTTTGGTAGTTGAGAGTTCCCCATCTGAAAATATACATGCCCCCCTTGCAACTGAATTTGCTTCATAAGGGTTTTAAAATAATCATGAATATATTTTTTTTACCGATTTCAGTTTTGACCGGCATCTCTGCATAGGAGACCCATATGTTAACAGACATCATTCTGTCGTTCTATTGCAAGTGTTTTCTGTACCAGATCTTAATTCTTTTTCCCCTGTTAACAACGTTAGTGTAACATTAAGGGTTCTTATAAATGCATCTCTCATTTATGAAGACTTCTATAAAAGTTGAACTAATGAATTCGGAATTTATTTTCAGATTGCATTAATTTGAATTTTGTAAAAGCCACTGGGCTGGGTTAGAAAACATCTAGCATCCTTACTCAACTTAAAAAATAGTTACGCATACCTTTTTAGAAGTTTATTATCATGATTATGGTCACACAAGGAATAAGAAATTATACAGAGGAAAACATTTTAGAGGTTTTTATAATAAGAAATGGGAACATGACCTAAAAGGCGTAAAAGCCATGAAAATTTGTGAAAACGTACAATTGGGCTTCAATCCTCTGTGTTCACGATAACTTTATTATTTTATCGTTGCCATGAATCGTTAATCTGCGAAGGCGTAATTGGGACGCAGCAGTATCTTTTATAAATTTGTTTAAACAAATTATCAATTTCACTCGATTTATTTCTCCATGTTTTTAAAGCTGTAATCTCAAAATATTACTAACCGTGTGTTCCTAACATATTCTTTGACTCTTTCCACAACAAACATTCCTCATAATTGTTGTTAATAGTCCTCCTGGCCCTGATATTGCAATCATCGGACATTTCGCTTATTTATACTGCCATTTTGGTTTCAAAGATAATTCGGTCCAATATGCTTCGTTCAGATGTCAACTACGAGAGAACTTGATAGAGGAGAAAGTAATTTTTTTAAATCTTCCATTTTTTGCAATTGAGGTAAGAATTTGGAAAAATTAATCAAGAATCGAGCGCACTTTTTTGTGCGCAATAAATATACAGTTTTTTCAATGGGTGGCACTGTAGCTCTCCGGTCTATCAATATATATTTTTTCGGAGAGCTACAGATCTGCAGCTAATGGTTTATATAATCTTTTACACATTTAATTCTGTATTTCATTGTTTTAATATTTTATTAATTTATTTTTTCACTGATGTTTTCAAAATATATGAAATCAAAAAGAAAAAGCTTCGCGTATGATTCGAACTCTCTCCATGGCGCAGGGTTTGGCACAAGACCGACCGTGTTAACCACTACGCTTCGAAGTATATGAGTTATCGATGTCTGTCAGGTTTGTTGAAGCGTGCGTTTTTTTTCCCAAAAAAGTTCGATTTTCATATAGAATGGGTTCAGATGCCATATTTTGGACAAATGAATGGGTTCAGATTCCATTTTTTTTTTTTTTTGACAAATGAAATAGATTTCACATTTACGTTTCTATCAATTAAGCGTGAACGAAAAATGGAGACTTGACCCATTTGTGCTCAAAATTCATTTTTTATGGCTCTAGTAAACCCATTTTCCACTAAATATACTTAATTGTCAACTTTGAAAAAAAGATTGTCAAATGATAAGTCGTTCAGTAAAATAAAATAATAAAATGTTTTGAAGATGACATTACTGAGAACATGATTTAAAAAAAAATATAAAATTTCCCTTAATTTTGAAAATTGAGAAACATATTGTCTCAGAGCGGGGGATTGTCCACACCTTATACGCCCTCTTTCTTATCAATTTGTTAAAACAAATTAGTATTTTGTAATAACAAATTATAAATTTTATATAACAAATTAATTTGATATTATATAAATATTGCATGTAGTTGAGTGCAGCCTCGGTTGACAATGGTTTTCTTGGGGTGGAAATTTTCAATGTTACACTCAACTACATGCAATATTTATTATATTACTTATACTTTCATGTAAATTAGTTGAATCTGATTGGTCGAGAAACATTTGTTAAAAAACACTATTACCCGCTAAATAATGAAGCCACGCCCTCCAGCGTAGTAAATGTCAACATTGCTTGACGACGGGTGATTATTAAAAAAAATAGCGACTGCGCAGAATTTATGCGCGCACGGTTCACTCGGCTGCACAACGGTTGACAATGGTTTTCTTGGGGTGAACATTTTCAATATTACACTCAACTACATCAGGGACCTATATACTAACACGTTAGTATATAGGTCCCCGATTACATGCAATATTTATATAATATTTATATAATAATTTTTTTATTGCTAGCGCTCTCGAGCGCTAGCAACTACGTTAGTCCAAATTCCTTGAATACGCATGCTCGGCCGCCATGGCCGTGCATTCTGGGAAAACTGTGAAATTTATTACAGATAGAACGTACGATAACAATTTCGTTGTATCATGTTGTAGCATGAAATAAATGTTTATTTATTGTGTAGCTTACACTTTAAAGATAACTTCGTATTTATAGTATTTCAAATTCTGGGGGTTTTGTTTGCTGACGGAAAAGCCCGAGTCATTATCTGATTCTTCTAAGCAATGACAAGGGAGTTTTGTTTTTACATCTAGATAGATTCTAATTTCTGATTGGTCAATTCAGCCAATCTTCCAAATTCCAGGAACAGAAGCAAGAATTTACACTAAAAATAATGAATAAATCCACTATTTGCGTTTAAAAAATTCTGATGTGTATGGCTTTTAACCTTACAAATCTTAATTGACAAAGATGACCCAAAGGACCAATTAAGCTACTTCACATGCGTTCCAAACTCTCTGGACTTTTTACACAACATACACTTTGAGCTATTTTCTATATTCCTTTCAACTCCCATGTATTTTCTTTGTTAAATTGCCAAGCAATTCTCTTCTTTAAATCAGATCATACATGCAATGTCTTAATCGGCATCTGCTTCATATTACATAGAGCCCCCCCCCCTTCCAGTAAAGGTTATATATGTTCCGTTGCGCCAAAACTCTAATACTATAGGTCACCTACCCACCCGTTTCTTTACCTATGTGTCTATAAAATACGCTTCACAAAACAATAACTTTATCACTCTCCAGCCTCGATAAAAATTAAAGAAATCAGCAAAATAAATCACTTGATCAAAGATCTATGGGGCGCCGTTTTGGTATTTACTGCCAAAAAGTGATATCACCTATTCAATTGGTGATATCACCTATTCGAATAGGTGATATCACCTATTCAGATTTTGAATAGGTGATATCACCTATTCGAATAGGTGATATCACCAATTCGAATAAGTGATATCACCTATTCGAATAGGTGATATCACCTATTAGATTTGAATTGGTGATATCACCTATTCGAATAGGTAATAACACTTATTCGAATAGGTGATATCACTTATTCGAATAAGTGATATCACCTATTCATGCTGAATAGGTGATATCACCTATTCGAATAAGTGATATCACCTATTCAAATCGAATAGGTGATATCACCTATTCGAATGGGTGATATCACTTATTCGAATAGGTGATATCACCTATTCAGCATATTCAGCAGTCGCTACTTTTTGGAATATTGAGAGCTTTTCCAGCATGTCCAGCAGGCACTTTATTTAATTATAAATATCACAAACACATATATAAAGAATTTAAAATAACACAATGTATTTAAAAATAAATTTTACCTAGTGCTATCCATTCAAGAATATTGTGTTGTTTTTTTTTCACCCGTTTTCTGAGAAAGTATATGTATTTTTTTCTGATTCAATTTATCTGCAAATTCACAATCGGCTGATTCCGCTACGCTCCATTCAAACCTTGGATGTGACAGGTGGAGTAATACGCATCAAGTCGATACATTTCTCCGCCGGAAACTGCCTTGTCACTCATTTTATTACTCGCTTTACATAAATGATTAAAGTTCTTCGAAAAGGTTTCTTTATTTGTGTAATTCCTCATGTAAATTCTCATGTTAATTACAACCATATTTTAGTAGTCTTTGAAAGCAAGAACGCAGTGTTGGACGTGCAACAAAGTAACTCGGATCATTTGAATGAAACTCAATAAGATCACATGACTGACTCAACAAGATGGTAGAACCTTTGACAGTTAGTGTGCGAGGTACACGCCACCCGAGGATCTCCGAGTGGCAAATTCATTTTTGTCTATGTTGCTTTTGTTACCCCTAGCCTAATATGGGACCATGGAGGTTCATCACAGGAGCAGATCCAGGATTTTGCATATGAAACCGGGATTTTTATTGTTTATAGATTTTATTCTTTATACATGAATTGGGTTGAACTGTATGCATAAATGCCTGTCGAAAAGATATATGTGAGTTATTTGTAATAACCTGGGTTATAGTCTTGGGGCCAGATTACTGAGTATTCAATTTACCGGTAGATAATTTTTTTTCTACCAATCAAATAGGGTGTTACAAAAATAATGAATTATTTAAAAATAAATTAAACAAACTGACAACTATATCAGAAAATACTCATTTAATACAAAAACTTTCAATGTTGCACTGGAATAAACATGGTAAAGTTCATGCAGCAGAACGTTTATTGCAACAAAGCATCCCTGAGAGCATTTTTGAAAAGTTTCTGGCCTCTGTCACAGTGACTGTTTTTGCTTTGTGTCTCAATCCTAGATGAAAAGAAATTTGAAGAAGATATATTTCATGAAATGTGGTGTCCTTATTCAAAATTTTTTTTAAAAATATTTAAATATGCAGTTCTAGACCAATATTGGCTGTACTGAATATCTGTACCTGTTTGAGAGGCGTTCTACATATAGGTTCAGCCACATAGACTGCGCTTTTTGTCTTGAAGCAAGATCATCTAGCTCCCTCTCTGTAAGATAAAGATAAAACCAATTTGATTAACAATGCCCCACTCAAAACTTTTAAGAAATGTACTTTGTTCATTGTCTATTTAGTATACAAAGTGTAAATCTGAAAACTACCTGTGGTTGCTCTGGCCTCTTTTATCAAATCGATTTCTGCCATCAGCCTACACCTCATCCGTTGGTTTTCTGTAAAGATAAGAATTTCATCTCACATTTGTCATTGCAATATTTTTGACAATTGAAATATATGAACATATGATTTTTAGGATGGTTCAGAGATAAGAGGTTAAAAGGAAATACAATGAAGTGATAAGAGAAATGAAGAAAATAATAGTAACCTGCTGTGAGTCTGGAGATTCTCTCTGACATCACTGTCATCTTGTGAAGAGAATCTTGCATGAACCAAACAGCACAAACAAACAGGCAGAGTAGACAGAGAAGAGCAGCCATTGGATAGAAGTGAGAAGACAGGGTGTCAGAGACAAAGGAAACTTTGTCTTGTATTAACGAAAATAGAGACTGTGAGAGGAAAAGAGAAAGAAAAGGCTTAGAAGGAAAGAATTTCTACACCATAAATACACTGAATAAATGGAGACAGAGACTTTAGGAAGAAACAAGTGAAAAAATGAGCAGGAAGGAAATTTAAATTCCAAGCAATGATTTCAATCTCTTCTCCCGAATCAAAACTTACCGGCAATGGCGACATGTCTGCGATATCTGCAACTCTGATTTTGCTCCAGAATCTGTAACGACGTAAAAAAAGAATAAAAATACTTGTAAATATTTTATGAAAATAATAAATTCTTGCTTATGCAATATTTACACTTTTAAAATACTTACCGGTAAATCTCATGGAGACCAAACGACCTCAAATTCTCAAACATGGTTACTTTGTTTACAGTAGTGATGTGGATGCTAAGGCTTCGGAACAACAACTGATGCAGACTGGCGGAATTGGCTTGTATATATACCCTTCGGGATTTTTGCGCGATTCTGATTGGTTCCATTTCGTGCCAGTTCATTGGTTCTCTCAAGACAATGAAATTGTGGCGCGAATATGAAGTACCGACACCGTCTTGCATGGATTTTGTGTTTCTTGAAGATTTTTTTTTTTCGATGTTCGTTATTCCTTAAGCAGTGGCGACAAAATAAATGTTAAATTTGTAATAACATTAGAAACTCCTTAGTATGTTGGCCTTGATAGCATGCAAAAGGCCCTTGTAGTCTTATAATAGCGAGCGCAGCGAGGCGGCGCGAAGCGCCGCTCGCGTAGCGAGCTCAATAGACTAACGTGTACGAACGGAGGAAATTCGGGTTGAAATCTGCACATTGTTCCAAGAAATTTTTATCTGACCGCGTGAAAAAATTCTAATATCCCAGTAATCCTTTGCGGTGCATAGCAACCAGAAGGCTAGAACATAGCAACAACTTACTTGAAAAAAATTACAAACAACGTTTTTATGCAATATCCTTGCC
>PRKT01000017.1:1925008-2025853 GCA_003671525.1 Saccostrea glomerata | reverse complement strand
AACGTGTAAGAACAGAGGAAATTCGGATTGAAATCTGTACATACGTCAGCCAAATTTCTCTGTGCAACATTCCCAGAATTCCTGCACTACCCAATGTCCTTTGCGCGAATATTGCCGAATAAATAAATAAATAATAACGTAAAGCATATATCAGACTTTCAGTTTGTAGAAATCTTTCAAAGAAACAAGAAATAATTTTGCAATGTTTTTCGACAAAAATTGCACTAGTTCTATAGTTTCAAACAGACGCTCGGCTGTCTCCGTAAGCTCCGACGAGCTTTGTGACGTCGTATGACGTCGCAACTAGTCGAGATATCTCGTGCGGCTTGACGTTCGAAGTGGCTGATCTCAAGATGGTACAACTGCGCTCGCCCCAACGGTCACACCGTAAAACATATTACTGTTTATTTTGGTGTGGGTATAGTATTTTTCAGTTTCAGGGAAGGTATAAAACATTTTTAAACCCATTTGGATGTTGAAATTTTCAAGGATAGTTAATTATTATTAAAATACAAGGATGAGGAAAATGTTTTGTGCACCATTTTGACTATATGAATGATTTTATCATCCTTTTTGAAGAATTCTAAATCTAACTTCTAAAACACACGTGGGTTCATTCTTTAGAATATTGTGTTTGTAGTGCTGAATCATTGATATATAGACAGTTCGGATCCATTTTTCCATTTTCTTTATCTAAATCTTTTGTTTGTTTACATTTCCGTTTCTTTGACGTCATGGCGACATGTTGCTTGGCGGCATACATTCGGAAACTCTCATTAACAGGTTTCCGAATGTAAAAACTCTATCTCACAAGGCCTAGGCGCCTAAAATATTTCATCAGAAAAGTTTTTATTCTTTTCTTAAATAAAAACTAATGAAAAGTATGTACGTATGCATAGGCCTACCTGAATTTTGCAATTATAAATATCATCGGTCCATAACGACAAGAGTCAGAATAGATTTCGGCATTGTTATTCCAAACATGGCTTCTGTACAGCATTGTCCATTCTTCCTAAACATATTCTCCTACTTCACATCTTTCACTATTGGATTTAAAATGCAAAACTCATTCTAAACGCTTTTGATGGAACTGAAAGGTACACTGATTTCACTTTTTTCAATCATTGCTGCAGCTCTTGCATTGTTGTCGAATATGATCAGTCCATACTTTGTAAATGTCCACATTCCACGGCAAATTTTCTAAATTGATTTACCTCATTGAGTTTCTCCTCCATCGTCGCAAACCACGGCCAAAATGTACGCTCCTCTCCCATCTGGTAGAGAGCTGTATATGCGGACTCCGGACCGTGGCTTGAGACGATGTTTCTCCTCTGGCATTCTTTAAAAGATCCCCTTCGTCTGCCCAAAGTTCCCCTTTTTACGACCTCACTGAAGAGTTATAAATAAGGGAGACAACTTGTTCCAGAGGTGTTCGTTCATCCATACACCGCCTATGGTTCATCTCGCAACGGGCAATCGCAAAGTTCTACGCGTATCGGCCAAACTGTATCCTTTTGATTTTTTTTTAAAGATAATTGAATGAAATAATTTTCTGGCATGTCAACAGATTTAATTATTAATGTAAGTAATTATAGAATAGAAAAGAATAGAATTTATTACCAAATCACAGTCAGGGCCCAGGGCCATTGAGCATAAACATATAACATATAGGACAAAATACAACATATGATGAAGAGCAATTCTTCTATTAAGTATATAAATGCATATTAGTGTCATTTTTAATGGACGGACGAACGGACAGACAAATCCATTTTTTTTTAAAGCGCGGGGACAAGAACAACAAGGTCAGATACTAGTATACATGTACTTTGAAATTATGACTCTAGGCTGCAGTATTACCATTCTCCCTATGCCGGGGGTCCTGGGTCCAAAACATTGCTATTGTTTTTCAAAGTAGGTCAACTTGAAGGTCGAGGCCAAAAGGTAAACACTGTTGATATCTAAAATATACCTAAGAAATATGAAGGCCTAAGTACGGACTTACTGTTTAAAAGTTATTCCCATGGTTAAAAAGTTGTATTTTTTTTTTGAAAATGTGAGTCAAACTCAGATAGTCAAGGTCAAAACTATTTATGTCTGTAAAAGAAAAGACCTTGTCACATTGAATAAGCACGTGAAGCATGAAAGCCCTAGCACTAACTGTTTCAAAGTTATGGCCATGGTTAATGTAAAGGTAAGTTTTCTATAACATTGGGTCAATCTCCGGGGTCAAGAGTTCTAACATAGTTCTAAAGAGTTCAAGAGGTTAGAAAAGGGGTCAAACTCCAAGGTCAAGGGATGAAATATGTTGGTACCAAAAAGAAAGGTCTTGTCATAATGAATACACAGTTGAAACATGAAAGCCATAACTTCAACCAATCAATAGTTACATAAGTAAAATTAAAATTTTTGCAGACAAAACAGATACATGTTGATAGGTAGAAAAAAAGACAGACGGACAGACATGAACCCCTAAAACTAAACTGTCCAGACACGGAATTATCCTATTTCATACAAGGTGATAACTTTGTGCATTTTGGAAATTTTGGAATTTGCCAGTGTGTACAGCAACAAAAAGTGGGGTGGGGCCAACCAGCATCTAAATGGAAATTTACAATAGCAAAATACTTTACTTAGAAAAGGGAGGTAGGGTGGCAGATTCTACGAGCCTGGAGACTCATCGTACTTCTAATGTCATTCTGTATTATTTTTATTATTTATGTAAAAGATCAAATACCGTTATCCATTCATTCTAATTTTATTTAATTCAACACTGTCTTCAGTATACTGATGAATGACAAAATCAATTAGCACCTAACTTTCTATTCATTAACACATCTAAAATATCAGTATTTAAGGAGAAATTTCAAACATAACAACCATAGATAAAAAGATTTCATCATTTGATGTGTGAATTAATTTCATACCATTCATAAAAAGGACTATTTTGAAATAAAGGAGATATCATTAAAAAGAAATGGATGGCATACATCTTCATATTCTCAGGTCACTAAATATGACCAGCAATTCAACCTTCAGTGTCGATGACCTTCTCGACTACTTTAACGTCAAGGAAGACGAAACTCCCAAACGTACCAGGAACGAAATCATCGTTTATGGAGGACCGTTTGTCTATTTTGTAGGAGTGGTAGGGAACGTTCTGGCTCTCACTGTCATGCCACATTTTGCGCGCCGTGTGTCCACCTACATGTACCTCTTGGTTTTGTGTATACTGGACCTGTGCGTGCTCCATCTTGGTCTATTGGTCAACTGGCTTCGAGAGATTTTAGAAATCGACCTCCACTCCCAGTCCAATTTCTCGTGTAAGACTTTAACCTTTCTTGGCTACGTCTGCAGTGATTCGTCCGTTTGGTTGGTAGTGGCGGTCACCTTCGAGCGGTTCATGACAATGTGCTATCCACTAAAGGCCACTTTTCTTTGTCGGATCCGACAGGCGGTGTTAGTCATCATTTTTATTCTCGTCTTCATCTTTTTGGTAAACCTTCACATATTCTGGACAATTGGCCTAATTCCGGACGGAAATAACTCTACCGTTTGCGGTCAACAGAAAGACATCACCCTTATTTGGCCTTGTGTGGACTTGATGGTGTACTTCGTCATTCCATTTCTAAGTACAGGAATCTTCAACTATAAAATTATACGTAAAATTCGAGGAATGAAGAGAAATTCCCAACGTAACGTTTCCTTGACAACTGTGAAGGCTTTCTTGACGAAAAAGACTAATGTCAGAAGAAAATTGACGGTGATGATGGTGATTTTGTCGCTAACTTTCGTCATAACGACATTTCCCATGGTGTGCATGCTTTGTGTGACAGCGGTGATGAACACTCTCTCTCAACCTCTAGATATTAATCGTCAACTGTTTAACAAAATGTTTTCCTTTGCTGAACTCCTCATGTTTACTAATCATGCTATTAACTTCTATCTGTATGTTGCCAGTTCAAGAAAATTCCGAAAAGCTTTAAGACAGGTTTTATGTGATTGCAAAGTCTCGGACTCTTCTGTTTTCGAACACTCGGAAAACAAGTACTTCAACAACTTTATTGCTGCCGAAACCCTGTATTCTTAAAAGTGTCAAACAAAATGAAACGGGACTGTGAATCTTATTTTGTATTAAAAGCTGATTTTACATAAAAATTCAAGGTGCTCTTTTTCTTTTTAATAAAAATTATGTGCACGTTGACATTTTGATTGTGAAAATTTTTCCTCCTCAGTTTTATTTACTGCGTATAGTAAAAATGCCGGGCAAGTTGTGGAGAATTACTAATATTATAAAATATAATGAAAAGACTATTCTTTGATTACAAAATGAAAAGATTTAAAGAAATTCTTTTCCTCTTAGAATGGAAGCAACTTTAACCTTCCAGTGTTCTATTGTCGCTACAAAGAAAAAAAAACAATGAAATCGTGGAGCGATTATCCAGAGATAGCTTATATATATTTTTAATAAAAAATATGTAGAAATGTAGAACATTTTGTACCTTGATATCACAGGCACCTGGCGTTACTTATTTTTCTTTTAATAAAAAAAATATACCCATACCCAATAATCGACAAGATACCCATCGAGTCCGCCATCTTGGATTTTCGAAGTCGGTCATTACTTGCATTCTCGTCTGAAACTCAGTAAAATAAATTCATGAAATTCCCTGCAACCATATTCTTTCTGTTTCCAGTCTTTAGAGGTCTAAGCTTACGGCCAGTGCAACCAGAAGGGCGCATCGCCCTTGCAAATATTGAAAATCCCTCGTCAAACTCGATCTACTGCTTCAACAATGCGAGAAATAACTATAAGGGGGGCGGGATGTTAAGATGTTAAATGCATGTTGTTTTAAAAATGTTAAGAGTCGCCCGCGTGGCGAGTGGTTAGATCGTCTGCTCTAGAGTCGCGAAGTAAGGAGTTTACGTCGCGGGTTCGAATCCCACTGTGGGACGTGAAGACCGGTCCTTTTGATGAGACCGTATAAATCGGGGTCCCGTGTCGCAGTAGCCTAGGTGCAGACACGAAAAAGATCTCCAACAGCTCAATGGCCCTAAGTGCCGAATATAGGACAAAATTTGCAGCTCTCCAGCGACAAGTGATGGCGTCTCGATATGAGTGAAAAGTTCTCGAGAGGGACGTTAAACAATAAACAATTTTCATATTTTAAAGCATATTTTTTAAGCAAGTAAAAACACAATTATACCTGAAAAACATTTCCTTTTCTATATTACAAGAGCTCTATTCATCTAAACTATGCTTAAATAGCACGTGTCGCAGTATCAAAATTTCACTTTTCAACTCGCAATACCCCCCCCCCTTGAATCTAAATCAAAATCGCACTTGTTCTTTAAAAGACATTCAACATTTAAAAATACTCGAATTATCCGCGGATATTTCCGTTATTTCCCGATCATGACAATGAGCACACAGCATGTGTGACCGGTGTCGCATAATATTTGGTCCGCCTCGTTTAAAGGTCCGGCCGGACCAAATACGATAACATATTTGGTCCGCCTGGCTCTAAAAAAATATTAAGAATACAAATGTACATACATTTACCTTCGCCGCCTTGTTTACTGGCAGATTAATCAGTATTAAATGAACAGATAAATGTTCGAAGTCCAACACGAATCATTTAGTTACACTCTCTTTCCTATAAACATGATTAAGTGAGTTGACGTTTGTCAGGACTAATCCACTCTCAAAACCTAAAGTTCACATCTTTCAAAATATATTTCTTAATAGTATTGATAAAAGAAATCTGTCATTGTTTACGTTTAATTTTGTTGTAAATAACTGGAGGGTCACTGTGACAGGGGCTTATGTCACGGTGTACTACCCTACACCCCTTATTGTAAAAACAACATTCCTACGGATTGGGCATTTGGGGGCTAGCCTATAATTGTTTCGTTTGAGAAAACTAAAGTACCATATCCCATGTGTTTTTATAAGTTTACACGGTTTCTTACCCTATTCAAAGGCTAATTATTATATCTACTAGATCTCTGCATTTCATTTCCTGATTTTAACATTGCATTTTCCGACAAATTTTGTTATTATTTCGGAATCCGACAATTTTATTTTCATTTTCAACATTATTCATTTCTTCTTTTTTTCACATTTTCGGATTTTTTAGGATACCTTTAAGGAAATTTGAGTTTAACACATATATATACTGACACGCAAAAGAAACGCAACAATCAATAGTTTACAAATGTTTGATTTTTTATCTTATGATTTTCAAAAGCGAATAAAGTAAGGCTAAATTCACTTTTCAGAACATCAGAGATTTGATAAAAATGTAAAATGTTGATCTGTTTACTTTACTAAGTAAAATATGACTGTTAAAACACCCCCCTCCCAGTCATTCAAGTAAAACGTGCAAGACTGGCCTAAACAACAATTGCAGCTTAATTTCTACGATACAATAGGTTCATTAATATCGAGATCTCAGCGAAGAACTTTTTCTTTGACATTTTTAAATGCCCGTTTTTCAGATAATTAGGTCGAATTTTCTCTAACTTAGAGCAGTGTAGTCACCCTTGGACTTCCGGAAGAAGGACTGTCCTTAATGCATATGATACGTAAGACCCTGTTGAGGCGAAATATAGTGAAATTTCGCATCAGCAACTCTCCATCACCTTTACATTGAAATTTTCCAGCTAGAGCAATGTAATTGCGTACATAAGCCATTTTCAAGTAGCCTTAGCATTGTTTCGGGAAACGAAAGTAGAGTTTACTTTTTGAAATATTGCTGCATTACTTTTGATGAACAGTAAAAACCCTTAAAACTCCATAATATTGCCAAATGTTTTGTTAAAAATGCAATTTTTGATTTCTGTTAAGCAGACTAAAACTTGACTTCCGGTTATGGTATGGAACTCGTTCAACCGTTAATTTACTGATGTTCACCAAATTGAATATATTCATAATTTTAAGATACAGAATTGTTTACTTTACATAATTATTTCCCCCTAAAATAGGGTGTTGCGTTTCTTTTGCGTGTCAGTATATATAACAAAGATGGAAATAAGAATTTTAACGGGATATTGTATAAATGCATTGTATAATATCATTTATTTCAAAATCACGTTTTTTCTCATCATTACATACACTCTGTACACAATATTAAGACTACATGTAGTTAATAAGTAAAGGAAACAGTTAAGTGAAACTTTACAATCACAATACATGTACCTACCAGGATAAAATCAAATAAGTTTCTTTGGCAGCTAAGAGCGAAGTCTTTTATTTGAATAAATTATCTAAGAATTTTTATAACGGATGTATGAATTCTTTTTTCATTGACGAAAAAGTACTGACATGAATTTGACAAATGTCGGAGAAGAAAACTTTTAAAATGTAAAAACTTGAAAATGTCGGAAATGAAAAGTCCAGAAAATTCCGGAAATGAAATGCGGCCTACTAAATATTACTCCGGGACAAGGTAAATGTGCATTAATTCGCGAAATCAAACCAAATTAATTCGATAAATTGCTGGATTTATAAACGCCTTTATTTTTCATATTTAATATACATATATGCATGTCGCTCATATAAAATCTCTGTGCATTACATTTATGTTATATTATTTATACTTATGTCTCTCGGTTTCAATAAAAATCCGAACATTTTATACCCCCCTCCTAAATGTTTTTTTTTTGGGGGGAGGAGGAGGAGGAGGGTACTGGAGTGTAGTAAAATCACAAATCACGCAGATACCTGTCAAAAAAGTTTAAAGTTTTAAAGTATACCGATATTGTACATATAAAGAGCTTGAGTTTAAAGACACACAATTTCAGAAAAGAACGAATGCACTTATGGGCCCTGGTAAAATGTGAAAAAATAAACAAAGTTAGCTAATTTTTCATCTCAAATCATTAATTGATCAATCATTAATTGATATGTAAACCATACGATTCAACAATCTTTTATGCTGAATTTCACGAAACATAAAGAACACAACCATACAATGTGGTAGGGGTCAGCCGACTTTTGTGATTTTCTATTAATAGTAAATCGAGAACAGTCATTCATTTCACAGGTCCACCCTGTCTCTTTCTCTAGTTTTTTAAGCTACGAAAACCTGTCCAAAAATTTCCCTTTATAACATAAAAATATCTGAAATACAGAGGGCGGACCTTTTCCGATAACTGCGTTTTAAGGTCCGCCTTGTCCCTTTCTCTTGTTTTTAAGCTACGAAAATAAATCCTGTCCAAAAATATCCCCTTTATTACAAAAAAAACATCTGAAATACAGAGGGCGGACCTTCTCTGATAACTGCGTTTCAAGGTCCGCCCTGTCTCTTTCTCTAGTTTTTAAGCTACGAAAATAAACCTTTCCAAAAATTTCCCTTTATTACATAAAAATATCTGAAAAACAGAGGGCGGACCTTTTCTGATAACTGCGTTTTAAGGTTCTCCATGTCTATTTTTCTAGTTTTCAAGCTACGAAAATAAACCTGTACAAAAATTTCTCTTTATGACATGAATATATCTGAAATACAGAGGGCGGACCTTTTCTGAAAACTGCGTTTTAAGGTCCGCCCTGTCTCTTTCTCTAGTTTTTTAAGCTACGAAAATAAGCCTGTCCAAAACTTTCCCTTTATAACGAAAATATATCTTTAATACAGAGGGCGGACCTTTTCCGATAACTGCGTTTTAAGGTCCGCCTTGTCCCTTTCTCTTGTTTTTAAGCTACGAAAATAAATCCTGTCCAAAAATTTCTCTTTATTACATAAAAATATCTGAAATACAGAGGGCGGACCTTTTCCGATAACTGCGTTTTAAGGTCCGCCTTGTCCCTTTCTCTTGTTTTTAAGCTACGAAAATAAATCCTGTCCAAAAATTTCTCTTTATTACATAAAAATATCTGAAATACAGAGGGCGGACCTTTTCCGATAACTGCGTTTTAAGGTCCGCCTTGTCCCTTTCTCTTGTTTTTAAGCTACGAAAATAAATCCTGTCCAAAAATTTCCCTTTATTACATAAAAATATCTGAAATACAGAGGGCGGACCTTTTCCGATAACTGCGTTTTAAGGTCCGCCCTATTCCCTTTCAATTTTTTCATGATTCAGTAAAGAAGCATATCTTAAAATTCCATTTTAAAACATGAAGACATCCGGAAAACTACAGAGGGCGGACCTAATTTGATAACTGCCTTTTAAGGTGCCCTATTCCCTTTAAATTTTTTTATGATTCAGTAAAGAAGCATATCTAAAAATTCCATTTTTAAACATGAAGACATCCGGAAAAATACAGAGGGCGGACCTAATCTGATAACTGACTTTTAAGGTCTGCCCTATTCCCTTTTTTATTTTTATTTTTTTATGCTTCAGTAAAGAAGCATATCTAAAAATTCCATTTTTAAACATGAAGACATCCGGTAAAATACAGAGGGCGGACCTTTTCTTGTAATTGTCTTTTAAGGTCCTTCCTATTCCCTTTTTTATTTTTTTTATGCTTCAGTAAAGAAGCATATCTAAAAATTCCATTTTCAAACATAAAGATATCCGGAAAAAAGAGAGGGCGGACCTTTTCTGATAACTGCGTTTTAAGGTCCGCCCTGTCATTTTCTCCTTGTTTATGTGAGAGAGAGAGAAAAAAATGTACCCCGTCCATAATTTGCTGTGCAATAGGAAAATATCTGATATTCAGAGGGCGGACCTTTTCTGATAACTGCATTTTAAGGTTCGCCCCGCCATTTTCTCTTTTGTTAATGAAAGATGTAGACCGTCCAAAAGTTTTGCTGTGAAATTTATCTGTGCTGTTGTACACAATCAAAGCACAGAGATTTTTCTTGGAATTTTACAAGAATTTTATCAATTAATATCTTTTCAAAAGCCCCTGGAAATGCATGCTGATTTTTTGTCTGTCAACATCTGATGACACGATAATCTTAAATTAAGAATGTCTCGAAAATCTCTCATCAGTAGGTAAGGTACGTTGCATATGTCCTTAAACATAAGAAGGGGGTGGGGTCATGTTACAACGTACTTGTATCTGATGTATGTCTTTGACAGTGACAGGGGGATCAATTTATCTAAGAAAACTTGACAATATGAAAACGGGGAAAGAATATTGTCCAAATTCCATAATCCTATTTTGGAGAGAGAGAAAGAGGTGGGGTCAGGTTCAAGTTCTTTCATGACCCTTTCTTTATTCAAACATTACCTTCGTTATTACAGCCTTGTTCGTGTTCATTTACTTTGTATTTGATACGACATGAGCAGATGGAAAGAAAAAAGGGGGTTATCCCCCCCATTCACTTCATCGCGTGCTTGTATTATCTTTTTTACACAATCAACAAATAAAGGACCAAAATATGATTATAAACGGGAAAAACTTGTGACGACTACTAACTACTGTAAACCAGAGAATTACATGTACTCTTTATCGGTATGAAACTCTACACTTGGATGAGAAATTTCTGTAAAGTCATATAGGTTTTTTTTATATGAGTTCAGAGAAACTATTAAAAAGATCTTTCTGTTTGTTTTTGTACTTTATAGAATGATATGACCGCTGCATGTCATTCCGGAATCGGCATAGCATTTCCTTTATTTTTTTTAATTTCATTTCCGACAAATTCTCTTTTTTGGCCGACATTTATTATTTCTTTTCATTTCCGGAATTTCTGCTAGGTGTTCATAGATATCAGAGATTAAAAACAATGAACGATTTTTATCGAATCGGTATTTAAATATCAGACACGGTTAAAAGTCAATTTAACTATAGAAACAAGGGGATATTTAAGTTCATAATCTAATTGAAATTTTATTTTGAACTTAAATATCAAATCTCATGTAAATCCACGCTCATTCATTTCGTATTCTTATTTTCTAGCTCAGATACGCCACATTTAATTAGCTTTGAATATTCAAAAAAGACAATATATTATAAATGTCACAGGTTTGAAGTGTACGCATGAATATTTCCTTGACATTATTTATGAATAAAAAAAATCCAAACTTATTGATATGTCAAGGTAAGTCATGACCATTAAGTTCTCAAACCATTCAATTACAGCGGTCCTACTAAACAGAGTACGCTAGTACGATAGAGTACTTTAATTTAGAGTACGCTAGTAATATTTTATAATTTAATGCAATTAAACTACTTTTTGTATGTTTTTCTACTTTAGTTTAACATATTGAATATATATTTTTAACAAAAAATTGTATGCTTTCTTTATATTAGGAGTTATTTCAATTTTTCATTTCAGGTTACGGTTGATCGTTTGATCCCAATCTGATTTAACTTAAACATGTTGAAATGTCTCATTGTGAATGTGCAAAATATTTACACATGCAATTAATTTAATATTTGATAAAATTTAGATGTAAGTCTTTAGTAAGAACGTCTGAAACAAAATAGTAATCGGGATATGGGTATTAGCTAGGATAGGTATACCGTATATCTTAATGAGTTGAATTATGGATGTTATTTTCTTGTCAAAATATCGCTAAAAACAAATATTTGAATCAAATATTGCAATATAAGTTTATAATAATGTGTAATCAAGTTGTATATCCATAAATAAACAATTTAATAAAATTAAATAACATAACTTTTCTAGCGTACTCTAAAGTACTCTATCGTACTGTTTAGTAGTACCCCAATTACAGCGCCATCTGTCGCGGGCTCTACCTGCAGGTACCTGTCAGGTAAACAAATACGTCACACCCCCATTGTTTTATTAGCTATACACACAGACAGATTTCACACCTTTAATCGAACTTATTTACACAAGGCATTTTCTAGAAAAAAACAAACACTTGCACAATAATTGTGCCATTATTTTATTTTTAATCATGGTATTAGATAAACAGCGATGCTTAAAGCAAACTGAACGAGGAGTAGATTCTTGTCCTAGAGATATGTTGTACAAAACATAAAACACAACAGGGTAAACCCTTCTTTCATTATATAGTTTAAACAAAATCGCTTAAATTTCATATGTTTAAGTCAAAATTAAAACGTTTTTTCACCACCCGGACCATAAAACGTAGGCGGACCATTCCTTATACGGGCTGGACCATTTCTTATAAAAGGCGGACCAAATATGTTATCGTATTTGGTCCGGCCGGACCTTTAAACGAGGCGGACCAAATATTATGCGACACCGGTCGGCAGGGGATGCTCGCTCCTCTGACCTCTGATGTTTTGGAGGTCCGTGTTTGCTCTACTCCAATTATGTAAATATATATTGTTTAATGGACTTTTTAGCTTTAATACGGTTGGTTATCCCAAAATTAATTCATTAAAAAGAAAAACATGACATACATTATTTAGATTTTTTTCTTTTTTTTAATTTAAGATTTTGCCTATAAAAGGGTTATAAAGGTTTTAGGTTAAACCAAGGTTTAGCAAAATGTTCAACGCAGATGGATACCCAATAATATAGAACACAAATTTATTTTACATATTCTGTTATATACCCCTTCATTTTGAAACCTTGCATAGCACTCAAAGGACCACCTGGTATCAATACCCATTCGCTAATAATATCGTCTACTTTTTTATGTCCTCAATCCGTACTCGAGCGGTAATGTTGTTTCCTAATAGCAAACTTACAGTTCATTTGTATCTGCTCTACATCGCTAAAAGACATTACAGAAGCCAGTATAAGCTAATAAATAGTGCCCGACTCCAACACACCGGAAAACGAGGGCTTGCTAGCGAGAAGATTTTTGACAGTTTTTATGCTTTACCATACTAAGTATGTTAATTACCACAGCTGCTTATATGTACAGCGTTTGTTGTGATTTACTTCAATATGGGTGTTATGTAAGCTCTTTCATATTTTTAAAATACTAATTTTGTCCAGTTATATAATATAGAAACTGGTATTTTTGCTAGGTTACTGTTCGCTTTGGTGAAGAATCCAAGAATGCACCTATTGACATCAACAGAAACTATTTTAACAATAAATTTTCAACAATTCTGTATAAGGTAGGGCGAGTACAACCACAATCCACCCCAATCCTTTTATGTACAATTACGCATTTGAGATAGATTGCAACAAGTGTTAGAAAAAACTGGCGTATCCATCCGTTTGTTCAGTTTCATCAATCAAACAAAGAGGTGAATGCATTCTTTAGCTTTAGCTGATTTGTTCACTTTGTTTATCATAATGACGATCAACAAAGTAACGTTTTTGAAACATAGGATTGTAAAGTTGATTTCTTCTTGTTAATGATGAGTAATATTAAAGGGATGTTTTGATATCCATCTTTGCAGATGCAAAGTGTTGTATGGCATGTCAAACGTGAGAACATTCCGCCTTATCCAATTGAAATATATGAAGATAAACAGTTTTCAAGCTCAAACAGTTCAACAAGTTAACAATACAAACCAGGAGCATAGTTTTAAAACATCAGAGATGGGATCCGATGCCATGGAGGAGTGAACAACCCCTGTATATTTTTTCATTTGCATTTGGCTGTGTTTACTTCCAGCAAGTAAATATATAATTTGCATTTGGCTGTATTTACTTCCACCAAGTAAATATAAAATTTGCAACATGATAATGTTATGACTTTAAAAAATCCTTTTTGTACACAATTGTATACAATTTCTCAACTGAATTGAATAATTTTAATCTAGCTGTTTATATATACATTGATATTCATTTGTATTGAATAGTTTGTATTTTTATTTGTATTCTGTAATATTCTAGTTGTATTCTTTTTTATCTTTTCATTTGCACAGAACAATTTTACTTCTTTAATAAATATTATTGAATTATATAATATTCAATTGGTATCTAAAATTTTCTGATTGATTTTTCATTTATATTCTATAATTTTCCATTTGTATTCTATAATTTTTCTTTGAAATGTAAATTTTTTTTAGATGTTATTCATTATTATTTGCTAGCATTCAACAATTTTCCATTTATATTCTACAAATTTTCAATTAGCAATAGTTTTTATTTGTAATCTTTAATTTTCCATATGATAATTATCCATGTGTTTTCTATTGTTTTCCATTTGTGTTCTAAAATTTCCATTTTTATTCTATGATTTGGAACATTTGAAATCACAAAAATTTACCAAAATTCGCAATATAAAAATTATATATTCCTCACAATACACTAAACTTCAGGCTTTTTGACACCATTGAAAGCTGCCTTTTCAATAAAAATGAATCTCGTAATTTTACTCACCTTGTCATTGGTAATTTGTAAAATTATTTTGTTAAAAACAATCTGATTGTACACACAAGTTCTCTGAAGTTGATATTAAAAAGATGATCAAGTTTCTAATTGAATTATCTATGAGGTTTTGGAGGTCCGTGTTTGCTCTGCTCCAATTTTATATATTTTTTTAATGGATGGACTTTTGAGATTGAACACTATTCATTATGTCCATATATTTCATTCCATTTGTATGGTATTATTTCCATTTATATTCTATAATTTTCATTAGAATTGTATAATTTTCCGTTTGTAAATGTATGGTTTTCCATTTTTATAGTATGATTTTATTTTTATTTTATTTTTTTTCCATTTAATAGTAAAACTTTCTTTTCTTATCATATAATTGTCCATTTGAATCCTATAATCCTTCAATAAAATAATATTCAAATGGAAAGATTAAATATTGATCTGTTTGACATGCCATAGTGTTGTTTCTTCTTTCCTCTTTGTACAATAAACATTATAGATAATGTCCCAGTGGACGTTTTTTAATGCTTATTTAAGTCAATGAACGGAGGGAGATAGGTGTATTAACTTTATAATTCACAGTAGTTTGTTTTTATTCATATTTAGTTGTTTACTGTCTTGTCAAGTTGGAATCTGAAACAAGACAAAGTTTTCTCTCACAACCAGGTGCCACATTCAAAGACAAATTACAAAAACCACACATCGTCTTTACTATGTGAGACAAATAAATTATCTCTATGAGTTATTACCATGTGATAAGAAAACACGAGTTTTTCTTCTCTTAAAATTAATGCTTCATTAAAAAATGTAAAACTTTTTTGTTTTACTTTTAAAACAGTCTTCTTGACCTACCTGACGAAATAAACTATGTAATTAATCTAATTATAATTGTTTATTCTTCATTCTGAGTCAACAACGCAATTCTAATGTGCAGAAAATGACATGCGTAAAAAGTCGACGGGGATATATTCATCTCAAAATTTCTTATCAATTAGTTCTGAACTTTTCTCTTAAAAATGAAAAAAGAAAATTCCTTATTTATTAATGTAAGGATGAGTAGCGATTTTCTAAAAAAAATTTGAATTTTTCAATTAAAATTTATATATGACAATTAAATTTTAATTGAAAAATTCAAATTTTTATATGACATTAGTATATGGATGTGTTAGAAGAACATGTTAAGGATGATAATTACTGTTCTCTACAATTTTACACGGTTCTAGAATCCAAAATGATTTGGAACTTAACTAATCTGAATAGGAATAGATTAATAATATCTTCCTTTAAAAATAAAATTAACTAACAAAGATTACGAACAGTAATCAAGTTTGAAAGTCTACTGAAACTATACGAATAGGAAACGAAGCATGTAAATCAACAATTGGATCAGGTGTCATGGAAGAGCAAGCACTCTCCATCGATCCGTCAAACCTGCCGCGCGATCAGATACTGGAAATTATAAATCAATTCCATTAAGAAAGTTTATGAAAAGTCAGTCAAAATAACACCTGGTATGCAAATTTCTTTCATTGGTTGCAATGTAAAAAACATATCGATTTATTTTTTAAATAAAGTTTTCTAATAATTATGAAAATACAATTACTGTATTCTCTCATTTAAATTGAAATGAAAATCTCAGATGGGTAAGAGAGAAAAATTAATGTAACATTTACAGAAGATAACTGATTAATCAAAAGACAAACCCTATAATAATAAATTTTTAATATAGAATTTGCCTTTTTTCAATATAGTTATAAGAAATTAAGATTGGCCTATGACTAATAGATGACGAAGATTTCTCAAACTGAACGCAACTTCCGTTATTTCCAACTTTACTTATCTCCTACTTACTGGCGTTGTGAATTGATGGAAATTATAGTTACTTATTTGAATTAACACATGGTTAAGTTGTTTTATCCCAAAAGGACACTAACTTACCCTTATGGTATTGAGTAAATAAACAATGTAGTTCCTCTACACGAAAATATGACAATTGCCTGTTTTCAATGTTTTTTTTTAATGACAATATCAATATAAAACTTTAATTTATCATTCAACTAAGCTTTACACATTTAGATAAATATAGGATCTCCCATGATTTGTTGTTTGATATGGTTTTTATCCAACGAGTTAACGTTGTGTGGGTTTTTTTTTTATCCCCGAGCCTTGGCAAGGGGATAAAAAAAGCAAGTTGGATAAAAATCATATCAAACAACAAATCATGGGAGATTCTTTTTATCCCATGTTTATCACTTCATATTTAATTTGCAGAAGCATGAGAAAAAAAATTAATTTGAAAATTATCATTATAATATGTGGAAAACATAATACATTCCTTAAAAACGCGTTCTTATTCTACTTAATTACGTAATTAGATTTTGACTTTTTAATTGAAGTTGCCTAATAGCATTTTGTAAACTGTCAATATTTCATTCGTTAAAAAACGATTCCTTTTTACAGAAAAAAATTAATTACTAATTAATCAAAATATTATCTGTCGTTAAAGGATAATTTTACAAAATTTAAAAAATCAATCTGCTAATGCTTAAGTCTAGAATAATAATAAGCAAGGGGTACGTTGATTGGTTTATATAAAGTAAGAATTTTTAATCCATGAAACATTTCGAACGATGCCAAGTAAGTAAGTGTTTATCCTAGATACACCACTGTCCTAAGTGCAGAATGGTCTTTAGAGGGACTAATATGTCATGTCAGTCAAAATCAGACCCTGTTTTTGCCTCAAGGGGAAGGCTTGACTTATGTTTATGACAAAAAGAAAAACGGTCTGTGCACTTTTCATACTAGAAGGCAGAATGAATACAAAGACAAAAGTTGTACATCAGGTATCTGTGTTCTCTATCGACATATAAGTGTACTTGACAGATATATACCTGATGATAATAAATATATTTATGATCCATTTGATCAAGGAATTGAGCAAAGCTTCGATATTCTGGACATAAGCTAATACGCTTTGGATCTATCGGACTTTTTTTTTCAATCTCGAAGGATAATGATAGATTCTGGGCAGAACTCAGGAGGCTAAATTAAGAATGATTTACACATCGTACAAAAATGGGAGTAGTTTGGAAGAAGAGGAAATTCAAGAAGTTCTTCGAAATCTACATACACTGGATGACAAAAGGACTATTATTCTAGTGGTTCTAGTTTTGGTCATGGTTTTCCCTCTTGCTACGAATGGAGTTGTACTGACTACCTATTTACGATTTAAGTGTTTACGAAGGACGCATGACCAGTTAATTATCAATTTGGCTGTTCTTAACATAGTCATAGTCCTAGGTGTACCATTTTACGCCTCATCCCTCATTTTGCCTGCTCATGTGTTTACCAAAAAGCATCTGTGTCTCCTTAATTTTACAGTTTTTCGGAGTGGGATTTTGGCCTCGTTATTTGCCCTACTGGGTTTGGCATTAGAACGACTCGTTTGTATTATTTACCCTTGGAGATATAGTCGATTTAAATCCTGGCATGTGGTTTTATGGAACGTCTGTTCTTTCATTTTTGGATATGCCTACTTTTTACTTCCGTTTTTAGGGTGGAACAATTGGGATACCTACGGTGTGTGTACGATACATGTTTTTACAAACACCTTCCGAATCGGAGCAGAAATTCTTGTTCTTTGCCTTCTGATAGCAAATTCGTGTATCCACTTATACCTCTTATACATCGCAAAGAGCCATTCAAAAAGAATATATACATTAATAAAAAGTGTGCAACGCCAACATTCCGGAAAGGGGGGTCTTCGTAAGCGGAAAGCCTTTGTGACAGTTTTTATGCTTGCATTTATGTCTACGTTATGTTGGTTACCCCATTTGCTTACCGTGTGTTTTGTGATATACTTAAAAATCGGTTTTATATCCAAACAAGTCTTGATGGAGATATCCTATATTCCAGTTCTGCTCAACTCAGGATTTAGTCCAGTGATATTTGGTTATAGAAACCGTCACTTCCGATCGGCCATCAAAAGTTTGCTAAAGCGGAGGAACCACGAATGTATTTACTAAAGCTCCCTTGGGGTCAAGACAAACAGTTATATATTTTTTTAGATGAGAACATAAATCGATAAATATGTGGAAGAAGACAATCAAAAGTTTAGTTATATTTTCAATTGATTTGTTAATTCAATTCAGCATTAATCGATAAATATTTGTAAGAATTAAGACAATCAAAAATATAATTATAGATCCAATAAATTTATTTATTCTATTTGTTATCAAACTTGTGGTAGTCCTCATAGGGTTCTATCAATTTTGATTTGGAAAGCTTCTAAACAGAATTTGTATCGATTTTCTGTTGAATGAAAGCGTATACGATAACCGACATCTCATCAACATTTATAAAAATTATCCCTATAGTGAATCCTACCATGTCATTGAAATAAATTTCGAAGTTAAAAACAGAAACAGGGAGTTGAAGTGGGTAGGTGTATATTTTTTTTTTCCAAAGAGGGCAGCTTTTATCCCTTCATGAGTTTAAATAAAGGTGTGGGATGCTTTTTGAAAACATAATTTTTAATGCCTGAAGGTACCGGAATCATTTTATTTTTATTTTTAAGTGCATTTAAGGTAGTCTCTTTTAAAAATTAATTTATGTTACATATTTAAAACAATCCGGAAGCCCCTATAAGAGGCAATGTACTGAAAGACAAAGAAAAGTCAAGGTCGACGGTCGGTGGTTCGTTCAATCCTATCGCATCTCTATTTGTAGGAGGTGTTAATTAGTTTAATTTTCCCTATCATTTTGAAATGCTCATTATACTTCAATTTTATTTTTTCATATCAATATCTATGTGGATCTTAGAGACCAGGTATCCAACAATATTTTGGAATTTCCATGTGTACTAATTGCGCCCCGTTCTTAGCAGACCTTTTTTGTATTCATATGAAGCAGAATTTGTTCAAAATCTTCAATATATCGACGACGTATTATCAATTAATAATGCTTATTTCCATTCTTATGTAAATTCGATATATCCCGGGCATGAGCTGGAAGTAAAAGATGCCATAGAGTGTGACATATCTGTTTCATATTCAGACATTTTACTAGAAAAGACGTTAATGGTAATCTAACAACAAGCTTTATGATAAACAAGAAGACTTTAACTTTTCAATTGTCAAATTCCTTTTCATATGCAGAAATATATTTTTATCACCTGCATTCGGGGTTTATATTGCAGTTGACTCGATATGCAAGAGAATGCTATATGTATATATAATTTCTAAACGAGTTAAATTACTGACGAACAAAGTTGAAACAATTAAGAATGTCAGCAGTCTCGTAAACTTTCGTTAAAAGTCGTAATTTCCTAAGTTCTATGGTCGATACAATGACTGTCAGCAAATACAGTCTATCATTAAGTCAAATGCTGACTAACGTTTTCAGACTAATTGTTAGGCCATTATATACACACTAAATTGTCAACAGGTTTTTCCGTTCATTACAAGGAGGACGTGAAGGGTGTGATCGTTCTGCAGGGGATGCTCACTCCTCCATGACACCTGATCCCACCTCTGATGTTTTAGAGGTCCGTGTTTGCTCTGCTTCTGATTTGTATTGTTTAATGGACCTTTGAGTTTGAATACTGTTTGTTATCTCCAAATATTTTAATTCATTTTTTTTTATTTTGTTAATTTAAAAAGAATATTGACCAAACTCATTGTACTATTTGATTGGAAAAGGCAATGGCAGAAAAAAAAAACGGGATTCAAAGTTCATTTAATGCATTTTCGTACTATGTGAACCCATGGTTTTCATTTCATCAACGATTGTCTTATTCACAAACATTTTGAATTCTTTAAATATCAATTTCAAGATCAAAAGAACGAAAACTATCCTTCTTGTAATTCATTTTTAGGTTAAATTTATAATTAAACTTAAAACTTAAGACTTAAACTGATGCAATTATTTTTTTCAATAAACAGTAAAATATCTACTAATATGATAAAGTACAACCTTTAAAATAGACCCCCCAAAACACAGCTAAAAACAGTTGAAATGTTTTGAAATAAATCATTTTCAGATTATGTATTTGTTGAAGGAGAAAAAGTAGGAGCAATTAGTTGGTCTTTTTGTTTAATTGTGTTGTTTACAATGTCATGTCAAGTTACAGGTCAGTAGAAATATATGTACAATCAGTGTCCTCGTGTCACGAAATTCTGTCACACTCTGAAAAACAAACAACACTATTAATTTTATTTGTTTATGATTGAGTAATTCATTTACTGTTTTGGAGGAATTCCTGTTTTAGTTTTGCAGGTTCTAGTATCTTCTAAATAAAGTCTAGTTTATCTCCTAAATTAGATATATTCTTGAAGTTAATGAATGTCAACATTTACTCTTAATTAGTGCTACTTAGTTAAGATATACTTTATAATGTTCTGCACAAAAAGTTAAACATTATCTAGGCAATTGAATTGCAAATAGATTGTTTTTTCTCCAGCTTTCTATTGGATTTTAAGGCAACGATCTCTCATGAGAATAGAGTATCATTCTAAAATCATTCAATGACGCCGGTAGAATTATTAGCAACTGCACTCAATAACTCTTTTCTCGGCTTAATGAGGAATAATGGGTCCTTTGATTCTTTCAATGCCACAAGCTCTCTGTTATATGAATATCAATTGCCTTTGGTCTTTTGTCCCGGATGAAGCTAGAGTTCTGACTTTGCTGCTAATGAAAAAAAGTTACATAATTATGTTGACCACAGGTGAAACGGTTTGTATAATAACGTCACTTTTAACTCTTATCTTTATCAATTTTGCTTGTAAGTTTTCTGCTTTAAGGATGTATGCCAAATGGAAAAATGGAGGGAAGCCTGGAGCTTGTTGATACCAGTAAAAATACCAAAGAATGTAACATAGGAAAACCCCAGCTTCAATTGGCCACTAGTATCATCCCCGCAGACTCCTAAATTAAACAGTTATTAATCCTTAAACTTATTCTTTGAATAAGGAGGACAGGATGTACATTGGTGAATTCTGCAATTAATTAACAAAAATACCGTTACCCAATGCAAGTCTGGCAAGTGTTTGTCATCAATGCTGAAAAGGGTTACAGGCCTTTTTTTTTTAAGAAAACCGTTGCTTTTTTGGCTTTTTGGTCCCACCTCTGGTGTTTTTGAGGTCCGTGTTTGCTCTGCTGTTATTGTATTGTTTTATGGACTTTTGATCTTGAATACAGTTCGTTATTTCCATATGTTTCATGAAGCCAAATCTAAAAAATTCCTTGTTCTAAAATTCTTTAATTTCAAAGACAGAAGGAACAACAACTAAATTATACAACCAAGCCATGACTATCTTGACTGATATCTTTGGTAATAGTTTCTGTGATTTGTGACTTTAATCACCTATTTTCAATTGCCAATTGGTATATATGCCTTAATAAAATAATAAGTCATGTACCTCTTGGCAATTGAAAATTAATAATTCTGTGAAATATTTGCCGCTAATCTTCGTGTATTTCTAAATGCAAGACCTTCAATCTATTACGTGGTTTGCCAATATCGTTATCATATCAATGAGAATTATTGGGGGCATAATTTTTCAGCTGAGACCAAATCAAAACCCCTAATTCCATGACGAATTATTTAATGGATAGAAGTCCGAAATTCGATATTCAGTCCTTGTACGTTTAGCATAGGGAGGCTTAATGAAATATATTTATACAAGTTGCCATCTCGCCTTAATTCATCAAGAGCTTACTAAGGCGAAATGGGAATACCAAATTTTACAGTTCAGGCGAAATGGGAACATACATTCTGGGGTCACTGAATAATTAATGATATAACGACTTATATACAAACTGAAATACTTTGCAATCTGTATAAATTCTAATTAAACATTTGTGGTTAGACCTACAACATTAATTTCCCCTGTCCTTAGTTTTGATTTCATAAGGGTTCTTTAAGACCATGGTTTAAAATCCTTTTGCACAGATACTGCATGATAAAAAAAAATTATTTTGAATAGATAACTTAAATGAGGAATGTATCTCCACGGCTATAGAAATTTCAAGAATTTTTTTTGTCCTGAAGTCGAAAAAGGCGAAATTTATTTTTAAAAACTCGTAATGTGAGCTTTTGAGCTTGTAAGATTCAACTGAGCAAAAATTATGCACTTAAAGAAAATTTATAGTTTTTCATTCAGATTCCTCCAGTATGTAATGTTTTAGTTGGCGATTGTTCATAATGATACCACTGGATACTATACATGCATTAAATAGACGAAGACACCTGTCTGTATCTGATTCATATGCCTGTCAATTTGTGGATACCAAATGTAACATACATTATGAAAAATATTTTTGTGTTATAAAAATCATAAACACATCTTGACAATAAACGATCCCATAAAACACCAGAGATGTGATCAGATGCCATGGAAGAGTAAGCATTCCAAGTAGATTAATCACAACAGCCGTGAGCCCCTTTTCACAGTCGAATAAGCGGAGAAAGTAGCAACAGATTCAATGAAATTGAATACATTAAAGATGTGCCAGTATGATTACTTGGTTTATTTTGACACAATTCCCATTTATTACTATAAGCATGTAAGGGGAGGTGTCCTAATTTATGACCTTGAATTTTGGTAAGAGTTACAAAAACATGCAACCTAATGCCAGACTGTATTCGAAAAGAATGGTATTTCATTAACTATGACATTTACGAAAAAAGTTTACTTTAATCGATATTGTTGATTTCTTTGCATCATGTTTCTCCTTCTCAGTAGCTTACTCGATTTAGAAATTGTACGTTAAATATGCTCTGGAAATTGCGCATCAAAGTAACTGTGAGACAAAAGCTTAATGTGCTGATGGCAATGGTATATTTCACAGGATATATATGTTTAAGAAAAACTTACGCTAGAAAACTATAATAGCTTACTTTTGAACAAGGCAAATGAATATTTCTAAAATTGGTACATTAAAATAAAATGTAATAATTCGTGGCAATTGAAGATACTTTAATTACCTGAAATGTTTTATATAAGCCTTCTGATATCACAAGACAGTGTTTTCCTCTTGTAATACTTATTTTAATTACTGTAAACCTGGTGAATTAACTTTTCAATCGTCAACTTTCCTTATTTATGCAATAAAATACCATCATCACCTGCATACGTAGTTTCTATCACTCAGTTGATTCGATACACAAGAGCATGCTCTACGTATAAACAATTGCTAAAACGAGGTAAATTATTGACAAACAAGTCGATGAAACAAGAATACCAGCAGTCTCATGTAAAATCATTTCGTAAGTTCTATATAGTTGATACAATGACCTTGCCAGCAAATACAATTTATCATTGAGTCATATGCTGACTGACGTTTTTCATACTAATTGCTAGGCCATTATTTACACATGAATGGACGAAGGATTTTTCCGTTATTTCCCGATCATGACAAGGAGCAAACGGCGGGTGTGAAGGGTCGGCAGGAGATGCTTACTCCTCCATGGCACCAGTTCCAACCTATGATGTTATGGAGGTCCATGTTTGCTCTGCTCCAGTCCTATTTTGCATTGTTTATGGACCTGTAAGCTTGAATACTGTTCGTTATCTCCATTTATTTCATTATAAAAAGTATTCTAAAAGAGTATTTTAGCTAACGGTGTACAATTATAACATTTTTTCCGGAAATATAATTAACAGAAACATGATGTACCGCAATACGCACATGAAATATTGAGATTGGTGATCATGTGCTACCCATCTTGTTTTCAAAGTAAAATATCTGCTAAATTAAATCTTAAATTGGATATTGGCGGAACTGAAAATATGATCTAAATCTTACTGATGACTACTAAACAGAGTAAAAATCTCTTTGTCTCTTGACCTTTTATTAAAGATACCGATATTTTCATATTCCTCGTTTAGAAATTCATATAAGGGCATGAGGTTTACTCCTTATATGAATTTCTAATAATTCATCAATTAGTCAACGACACTGTTAATAAACGAGTTAATAAACAGCTATTGAACTTTAGAATGATACGACGTGCAAATGCATGTGTAGTCATACACCTATACAGAACATCTCCCACGTTTGTTACGAAGACCTAGATTCAATTAGATTACATTTTTTTATGGTTCGTCCATGAAATGTCCTACTTAAATATGTCAATACAGATATATTGTCAAATGTCCTTACTCCATGATGAGTGTGACTGGTCAACAGGGGATCCTTTCTCCTCCATAGCACCTGATTCCTCCTCTAGAATTTCCGGGGGAGTGCGTTTTATTTGCATTATTTATATATATAAATATATATTTTCTTTAGATCGATCACTATAACAATTCTTAATCTTCACATTTTCATTTTGCGATGATTCTGTAATTTTAACAAATTATATTTGTTCTGCCCGTTGATAGACAAAGAGTACAATAATTAAATCGCAGGCAAAAATTTGAGTTTCTTTTATGATTTTATGCAGAGTTCCGGTAACTTTTATGAATTTTAATTTCGATCCTTTGAGCTTGTATTTGACCCACTTTTTAAAAACTTGAACATATTTCACATGTATATTTCTTGTGACTGGACCTTCATTGGGTACCAATAAATTTGACCTCTTTGCAGTTTGAACTCTTCCCCCAATTTTGCAAGGATTAATGTAGCTTTAACTTTGGTCATAACTTTTGAACGGTTGGTGCTTGGGCTTCTGTAATTCACAAGTACATTCATGGAGACAGGTCCTTTGGGAGGGAGGTGGGTAGGGGTATAACAACATTTTAGATCTCTTGCTCTTGCCCTTTGAGTTTGACTTGCATTTGAGAAACTTCAACCTTCGTTATAAGCTGCCATGCGGGGGCAAAAACACATCTTGTCTTATTATATACGCTTTTCAAAACTTTTCTTTACTAGAACGTGTGTGAATCTGTTCTCTTTTTATGGTCTTGAAGCAAGGAAAAGGGGGAAATATTGCAGACAAAATGAAATGGCAACTTTTTACCTCTTCAACGGCAGAAATATGGTTAAGAATGGAGGGAGATAGAAACACATTTCTAATTGAATTGTAATTGAAACATTTGTTAATTTTTTCGACCAATCGCAGAGAAATGAATTAAATCAGTAACATCGTTATTGGTTCCATTAGTGTACAGTTTTGACCAATGCTAGGGAGAAGTCATTTCAAGTTTTATAATAATTTCGAATCAAATAATAAAATGCTAAAACTTAAACGTCTTGGTCTGGACACGAGTTACAGTTACAGTGAACACCAAGTTAGTAATAAATAGAAAGAAAAAGCATTTGGTATTAATTTATTCTTTAAATTCAATAATGATTTTTGGTCTCAAAAAAGCTGCTGGTTTTGTTAGGCCTGAAACAAAACACAAATAATTAAATTCATTTCAAAAATTGAAATGCCAAAAATAAATAGATAAATTAAACTCATATTATTTAAGGAATGAAGCTTATTTCAACTTATGTTATCCGATAAAACATAACTTGGGACAGTTTACGCTTTATAAACCGCTTCGCGGTTTATAAATAAGCGTAAACTGCCCCAAGTTTTGTTATATCGGATTACATAAGTTGAAATAAGCTTCATTTCTTATAATTTAATTTCAATTTAGACAATGAGGCAATATTTCCTTCAGAAAAAGGCTTCAAAGTGAGCATTATTTTAAAAGTAACGTCAAGCGGAGTGATACGTTTTTGACGTAACGCATTGTGACGTAGGCAAGTTATGTTATCCGAAATGGATAAAACCGTTTAACCAATGAAATGACGCGTTACAACTAAAATTAAATTATTTTCATTTAATAAGAAAATAATTTCATACTATGACGATTGATAACTATATATTATTACCTTGCAGTCTTCTCTGCAAATCAGCCGCTGTCTCCGGGTGCATGTTCCATTTTGACATTCTTTCTTGTTAACTTTTCGACATTTTGTCGAACATTTTCCTTTAGGCTTTCGATTACCTGCACAGCTTGGTCTACACTTCTTTTTACTTTTAATGGTACACTCTCCATGGAAGCAAACTCGGTGCGGCATATCGGCGTACAGTTGCTGTTGATGTTTGTAACTATTGTATCTTTGGCCAATTTCTCTAACCGTCTTTCAAACTTTTGGCATTCTCTGCAGTACGCAAAGAAATCTCTCATGCATTTCAAAGGTTCTTTCGCTTTTCTGCAAAGAGGTTTTGGGTCGTCTGCACATTTCTTACGGCAATCATTAATTTTCTTAAGTGCTTCTTTGTCTTGACCGTAAACTTGCCCTAGAATCACTGCTAAAGCAAGAATCGATAAAACAACATTTCCAGTTCTAAAAACCATGGTCCAAACAGACATGCAAGATCTCTCCAAAAACGGGTTCTGAGACAGAAAGGGTTTATATATGTGCTCTTAAATTCAACAGCTGTTGTTCTACTTACCAGTGTCAATTTTCTTCGGTAATGTTGTATGTACTACGGATACCGAATGCAATTCATATTGTTTACGTTAAACTCACGCATTATTGTCACACAATAAGGAAACATGATACCTTCCATTCTTTAATCATTATTGTTTCATTCAAAATATTGAAAAATATCTCCTTTGATTGAATTAAAGAATAACATACGCAAACTACTTAATAATTATCTTGTGAAAATTCGAATTTTGACAAGATTTTTTGAAGCCATCAAAATTTGTATATCTTAAGTTTCATATTCTTTCAATTCCGAAAAAATACATGATGATAAAGTGTTTATGAGTCCATTTAAACAATACAAATTGTGAGTAGAGCAAAGACCTCAAAAAACAGAAGTGGGATAAGGTACAATGGGAGAGTAAATATCCAAAAGACTTCTTTTCAATTTACGAATGAATTCATCTTCATGGGAATACAAAAACAGGTCTACTTGATTCCAATAGATTGATGGAAATCCCAGGCAGCCTTCAAAGTGCTAATGATTTAGAGTCAAGGAGACCTTGGAAAGCGCATTGCCTTGTTGATCTAACTACAAACAAGAGGCCCAGGGGCCACAGCGCTCACCTGAGCACATCGGGCTTGAATTTACTCCCCCCCCCCACCTCCAGGCGTTCATCATTTGAACAAACTAGAATCTACACTACCTGAGGATGATTCCATATATATATCACTAATCATAGCTTTGAAGTACTTGAAAAGATTTTAAAAGGTTTCCCTATATATCCCTATGTAAAACTTGGGTCGGCCATTTTGGCCCCACCCTAGCCCCAGGGGTCATGATTTGAACAAACTTGAATTTGCAATACCTGAGGATGATTCCACACAAGTTTCATCTTTCCTGGCCCAGTGGTTCTTGAGAAGAAGATTTTTTAAAAGATTTTTCCTAAATATTCCTATGTAAAACTTGGGTCGGCCATTTTGGCCCCACCCTTGCCCTGGGGTCATGATTTGAACAAACTTGAATCTACACTACCTGAGGATGCTTCCACATGAGTTTCATCTTTCCTGTCCCAGCGGTTCTGGAGAAGAAGATTTTTTAAAAATGCCATTGATTTTTAACAAATTCATGATTATCTCCCCTTGGAAAAGGGCGTGGCCCTTCATTTGAACAAACTTGAATCCCCTTCACCCAAGGATACTTTGTGCCAAGCTTGGTTGAAATTGGCCCAGTGGTTCTTGAGAAGATGAAAATGTGAAAAGTTTACGCCGACGACGACAACGACGACGACAACGACAAAGACAGACGACGGACAAATTTTGATCAGAAAACCTCACTTGAGCCTTCAGCTCAGGTGAGCTAAAAAAGACACGTACCAACAACAAACACTAGTTAAGGACAGATGATACAAACAAATTTTTTCTTTGAAAAAGTTTAAATGTCATGTCACAAGGTTAGAAAAGTGGATGGTTCTTAAAAATTTTTCAACAACTTGAATGTGAAAAAGACTTGGAAAATATTAGTAATATTTCAATGAAAAAACAAATATAGACAAATCACATTCAGTAAAGGTTTACAGATGAAAACAAATTTCAGAATATGTTTATATGGTGCTAAAAGTGTAATATAAACTTAAGAAAAATATACCAAGCCAGGTTAATTCTATAAGGAAAAGCTAAATGGTAAAAATCAGCCTATGTGATATTGCTAATTTTTTGTAATTTTGATCTTCCTCTTAAAATTCACCTGGCTTGGTATATTTTTCTTAAGTTTATATTACACTTTTAGCACCAAGATATCATATTCTGAAATTTGTTTTCACCTGTAAACCTTTACTGAATGTGATTTGTCTATATTTGTTTTTTCATTGAAATATTACTAATATTTTCCAAGTCTATTTCATTTTCCAGTTCTTCGGAGAAAAAATTCTAAGAACCATCCACTTTTATAACCTTGTGACATATTAAATCTTTTTCAAAGGAAAAATTTGTTTGTATCATCTGTCCTTAATAAGGAATGCATAACAACATTGTTTTAATGTGCATTCTATAATATAATGAATGGCGTAAGGCATGATATAATTTTGCAAATGAACTTTATAGCAAGTCTACCAATAAATTGTATTGTACACAAATATTCAAAATAACTGCATGTATACATAGGAAGTTTCCTCCTGACAAAACCCATAAACAGTTTTAAGAAAGCAACAAAAAGTCTTTCAGGATTATTTTACTAAAATAAAATTTGGAAACTATCGGTATATTTCGGATATTTTCCACCTTCTTTGCATATATGTACAGCTACTTAACGATATTATACCATTGCAACACTCAAGCAAGCATATCTTTCTTATATGTTTTCATTCACTTTTTATATAAACTTTTAAGAGTCAATTTTGTCCAATCTTTTGTCATTGACAACAATTGTTGTTTTCTTCCGCCATCCCTTTGCGGCAATCACAATGGCTACCACGGCAACAGCGACGGAAACCCCTGCAATGGTGTTGGCGATCAAATTTGAACTAGGGGCTGAAAATATAATACAAAATAACAAATAGATTTTTGGCTCTCTATAAACATAATAACATTTTGTAACATAATATGTGTTTCATTTGTGTAGTGGTAGTACATGTATTCTATACGAAATGTACAGCCCATTACAAACGAATACTCAGTAGTTACACCAAAGCTAAGGGTTTTCGGTCCGCTTCGCTCTTCATCTCAGCAAGCAAAGGGTTTTCGGTCCGCTTTGCTCTCCAGAGTACTAAGTATTCGATTCAAAGTGGACCGAAAACCCTTGACTTGCAAAGATGCACTGATTACGAAATTATAGACGTCCATGCAATAGGCAAAACTCTTTAACCTGCGGATCTTGAGGACAACAATCCAGTACATTGCAACTGATAGGACCATTTGCTTGCCAAAACAAAGAGACTTCAAGGTAGCGAAAATATTTTTAACGGCGATAACGCAAACGATAATGCGAGAAACAGGTGGATTTGACGGTAATTTCTCTCCCTGAAACGTTTTAGGTGTCCTCAGGGTCTCGCCTTAATGTGGTGAAAACGCGCCTAAGCAAAGCTATTACTCGTTACATCAAATATTTGTTCTTTATAATACATTATCATCCAGTCTGATCAGTTTCAAAGACAAGGATTTAGAACTAAAATTTTAAACGTGTTCAAATGATTTTCTTGTTATATACTAGTATTTGGACGGGGTCATGTGACGCCTGTAAAAGTTTACCGTTTTTATATATTTACGCTATTACAGTGATAGGCATTTAGAACTTACTTCTATCTAGCACCAAAGGACCCATAGACAGCAAGTGGGAGGAAGGAGAACTGACGTCACGCTTCGTTCTATGGCTGGTTGAACAATCGGGGTTACATTGAGAGGAATTGGATAGACACACGGAAGCCTGGCAGTGGATGTATACAACGTTGGATCGACCAGACATAAACTCAAATGCCCTCAAACTGAACCGTGCCTCAAGGGATGATGAAGGAAGAAGATGAACAAAGTTGACTTTCGGGCATCTACAAAGAGCAAAGAAGTTCTTTATTATTACAAAATCTGGACCTTAATTTTTCCTACGCCATTTTTCTAGATCTGGTGTCTTACCCGTTTTCTATTAATTTTATAAACACGCTATCATATGGCGTGGGCGTTTTTGTAGCTATGCATGTGTCCAGGTGTATTCCGAGATTAGCAGAGCCGAAATTTTGCAGTCCAACTTTTATAAAAGAATAAGAGTTCAGTTCTAGTTTCGGAATAGTCGAGTTGTCAAGAACACGATTAAACTGGTTTGTCTCATACTGTCGCATATCTATATCCAGATGTCCAAACCGCTTTTCATAAACTCGCACCTGCTGTTTAACGGGCTGATATGACGATAACGTCATTTCCTTCCTGGGATAGATACACTTTACTGGTATCACGTAAGGGTTGGTTCCAAAGTCCAATAAATGATTTTCTGGTGAGAGAGGTTTAGCTTTGATTTCATTTTCAAAAATAACATTATTTGCCGTGAGACTGACTGTTGTTCCGCATTCTCCATGTTTAACGGTAGATACGTAATGGGTGCCATTGCTGGCAATGTTGCAGTTTGGATCTAACCACGTGACTCTTGATGACACCGGAAGAAGATTTTTAGGAAGGAATATTTCTATATTTTCAGCATTGCATGATATATCAGAGCGTTCCGTTGTCTTTGTGTCATTGGCTACAATATAACACAAAAACAAGTAAATACTTAGAAGAAAAATCTTTTTACACAAATCAATTCATGGCATTTGCTGTAACAGAAATTGTAAACTCTATAGTATACGATATACAGGTATCTGATAGTACAACAAAAGAAGAACAAGCAAGTAGAGGAGGCATGCAAGAGAATCGCGATGGGTTTGGGAGCACGTATCTCCCCGCGGTTTATCTTCTTCTTGATCTTCATTCTTCTAAACAAAGGGCCGAATACTCAGTACATCACGTTCTCCCTAGTCAATAAAACACCATTCCTGATGAAGAAAATCTCATTATTTTGATTATTAATAATTAAAAATTGTGAAAAAAATTAGTAGATATATATACATTTAAAACAGTGTATCAAATTATCCGTAAAATACTTTAAAAGAATAGTTTAGATACTACTGATCTTGCTTTTGTCGATGAAAGGACAGTGGGCTACTTCACCCTACAATTAATTCAACATTTCGATATTTTAAAATAGACAAGCATAGACAAAAACAAACAACAATTATTGTCTTGCACTTATTATAAACAATTTTCAATTGTCACTGAGTACATGACTAATTATAATCATAAGTATCAGTCACGTACTCACTGGAGATTGAAAAAATTTTAATTAAAAGACATAATAAACAAAAAATCATAAATTAATAGTAAAGAGACTGTCTTGAACGAAACAAAGAAAGCTAGCTTACCAGAGTATTTTCTTTTAAGTCACTTCATTTTCACATAGTCTTGTACATATATCATCCATTAGCTGTTTTCACTATACTCTTAGAGCTGCATGTATAACTTCACCACTGCTATCTACCATTTCTCTCTCAGGTATTGAGACACGCTGTTCCCCTCTCTGTGTACAAAAGCCTGATGGTCGATATCGAGACACGATAACTTGCCCCTCGACACTTCCGTTGACTACCCCAACGCACTAACAAATACTTTTCGGTCAAAATGCGAAGTAAACAGATTTTTTGCGATCCTTGACCCTTTCCTATCTTCTGAGGACTTGTATTTCCGAAAAGCATCACTTGACCTCAAATCCTGTATAATATACTTGATATACTTGGTATATATATACCGACCTTAAATTAAAATTTGTTCGTTACAAGTGTTTCAAATAAGACTTTTAGAAGATATTAACACTGAATAATTCAGGCCTGTAGGAAGCAATGAATGGCTTACAGATGGAGTTTTCAGATTTTTTTAAGCGAGCCTTTTTCCATTTCTTGTCGTATGTTAGAAATGACAAGTGAGTTATTACATTTGCGTTCTTGTCTTTTGCTTCATCTCGAAGCAAAATGTAACAGCGCAGAACGTAATAATCCAAAAATTATTACATTTTTCGTTGATCTCGACGCTAAATGTAATAACAAAAAATGTAATGATCCCAAAAAGTCTGTTGTAACATTTAAGAAATGAATTTAATTTTTTTGAAGATTCGTGAGGTTATGAACTACGACGCTTCACGCTGGCATATTTCATGAAGCGCGTTAGCGCTTCATATAACGCGCTTCATGATAAATATGCCAGCGGGAAGCGTTGTAGTTCATATACCTCATGAATCTTCAAAAAATTAAATTCATTTCTTATATTTACATTAATTTTCTGATGACTTGCCATAAATTTACGCCATTTAACTGTCATTTTTAAAACAAAACAGTGTGCACTATATTTTTTAGCGTCAAGAGCGGTATTATGATGTAACAATAGAGATATTCATGCTTATTCGTCGTACATACCTAATGTAGTTCATAAGAAAATGAACTGCATTTTTTTGTAAAGAATTATAGTGGAAATTTATTGGAAATGTAAATATTTTGTGTTATTACATTCTGCGTAGGTCTTCACGCAAAATGTAATAACGTAAAATTTTACAATTCCGGTTTATTACATTTTACGTTGTTATTACATTTTACGTTGTAACACAGCATAAATGGTGCTATAAAGACCTTCTAAAAATTTTGAATTTGATTTGCCACGTACGTTTTTGTTAAAACGTGATGAAAAAAAAATGTGTTTGAAAAATGTAGTGCTTTCTCAAGATCTTAAATGTCGTGTAAATGTCGAGTAAATGTTATATATATATTCAAAAAATGTCGAGCTTGGTGTTAAAAAATACTGAATAACAATTAATGTTGGCCTGGTCACAAGGAGAAAAAATCAATAACTCAAAGTGATAAGATTAAAAGTGTAGTAAGTTATGATAAATGATTGATATTATTTTTTTTTTAATTTGAAATGTTGGCGTGGCGGGAAGGTGTTTTTTAAGGGGGGTCCATTCGTACGAACGTTACATTTGGCTGTAGCAATCCCTAATTTACAACTCCGCAATTGAATGAAAATTTCAGTTACATGCATGGCGGCACTGTGCTATTTAACGACGCAATCGGACACACATTTAGGGTTTCCCAGAGCAAAACATAGACTCTGCACTGCCCCTTTCTAATACTGAATAGTATAATATAGAATGTGCCAATCCCTATCTGCAACTTCTATATCATTGAAATAAAAATTAATGAAACTTTCACATACTGTCATTTTGCACCCCCCTTTTTTTAATTCATCAGTAAGATTTTGGAGCTTCTCTTAGTAAACCAAGAATTTTGTCTCTCTTTACTGAACATCGATGCACTGGTGATGACATCCGACTCTGAATAAATTCAATGATTTCAACAGAATCCGTATTAAAAAGTTTCATTATGCACCTCCTACTTTATGGTCTGATCCAAAATTTATTTGGGTTTCCATTGTCAAGATATGGACTTCGCAATTATACTCAAAAGGGAGGTGGGTCATCTATCTCGTTAACGCAATTTGCCAACTCCCCCTTCATAAACCCCTATATGAATACTTTCACAGAATCTCATTTGAATTCTGCAAGGAGGAAATGCCAGTATCATTTATGAAATCAATGCAAAAAGTGTCTCTTGCGTAATCCCTGCAAAGTTTCCAAATTGAACATTATTTCAGTGCCCTTTTCCATATTAATGCAACTAGTCTAAAGTACTGTAACAGTATATATCATGATATCTGAAACTTATTCAACATATGTATAACAAAAGCAGCAACATTTTGTTTCATTTCCATCCACTGTGTTACTATCAAAAAAGAATTTAACCGGTTATTAAATTTTTGCCAATCATTGGGCATCAGTTAATAGTCCTTGAATAGTACAGCTGATTTAAGATGAATTTCCAGACCTATAGAACATATAGATTTCAACCAACGGCTTGGAAATGACTTTCTGAGACATTGTGACTTTTCGTAGCATTTTCTAAGAAAAAATTGCAATAAATGTCAAAGAGAATCTAGAATTGCTAATATGAAAGAAAAAATTAAAGTTCCTGAGTTTGAAGTGGGTAGATATTAAGTTTATGTTCAAATTAATCCTATTTAAATTGTTTAACACATGCTGTTTTCATTGTTCAACCCCAGACATGAGATGTTTTTCATATTCATCAAATGTACTTTAAATGTACACGTATATTAATATTTCTTATAAATGGTCTTTTATAATACCGGTATTCGATAATTAAAAGACTTATGTGATAAGTCAAGATTGAGGAGGGAGAGAGAAAGAGAGATCAATAATCATTTAAAATGCTATTTCTTTAAAATTGTGTAATAGATAGAAGCATGAATTACAACTTATATATCCAATTAAAAAAAAACTACATAATTATATAAGTGTCCCTTAAAATAAATATCTTAAAAACTAAAGCCACAAGCAAATTCAAAGAATTGTGGTCCCCCGCTTTCGGTGTCTTTTTGGGTTAGATGTCATTTTTAATGTCATTTTGTGTCTGATATGAACGCCTATCATAAGTCATCTATTTAGAAATTATCACTGAACTCCAAGGTCAAGGTCAAAGGGTAATGTTCTTGGTATCCAATGAAAAGTCTTCTCAAAAGGATTACATATGTGAAGTATGAAAGCCCTAGCCCTTACCATTAAAAAGTTATAGTCAAGGTTAAAGTTTTCTCATAAGTACAAAAAATCTCATTGGTCAAGGTCATAAGGTCAAGGTTGTTGGTATCAAATGAAAGGTCTTGCCACAAAAAATACATACATGAAATATGAAAGTCCTGGCATCTACTGTTCAAAAGTTGTGACCAAGGTCACAATTTTTAAAAAAATTGGGTCAAACTCCAAGGTCAAGGTCCAAGGGGCAAAGGTCTTGGTGTCCATTGAAAGGTCTTCTCACAAGAATTATATATATATGAAGAATGAAAGCCCTAGCCCTTTCCTTTCAAAAGTTATGGTCAAGGTTATAGTTTTTTCATAAGTACAGAAATCTCCAAGGTCAAGGTCAAAAGGTCAAGATTGTTGGTATCCAATAAAAGGCCTGGCTACAAAGCATACATGTGTGAAATATGAAAGTCATAGTACCTACCTTTCAAAAGTTATGGCCAAAGTAAAAGTTTGAAATTTTTGTGTAAAAGTGGGTCAAACTCCAAGGTCAATGTCAAAAGGTCAAATTTGGTGGTACCCAAAGAAAGGTCTTGTCACAAGGAATACACATATGAAATATGAAAGTCATAGCTCCACTGAATCAAAAGTTATGGGCAAGGTTAAAGTTTTTGTGACGGACGGACAGACTGACGGAGAGACGGACGGACAGACGGACAGACGAATGAGATTTAATGTCCCCTCGCTTTCGCGAAAGCAGGGGACAAAAATGTACCAAGAGTGCCTATGTCACTAAAATATAGACTAAACTTTCACAAACAATACTTTTATATTTGTAGATTACAAAACATTTTCTTTTCCTAGTTTTCTCTTTAGAGCCATTGAAATTCAGTATTGTTCCCAGTGTTAAATTCTACAGCGACGTGACGTCGACGTTATTTACTTCAACGTCGTAATGTCAATCTTTTATACGCTTTATTTAACGTCGTGATACAGATTTAATAAATAATAAGCAGATCATATTATATTAATAAAGGGAAAGAATCCAATTGTTTTATAAATCTCAATTTATCATGGCTTTAAATTTTCCAAGAAATTCTGAAACTTGGAAAATTAACCGTTTGCTTTTCTTACATTTTGTGCTCGTCTAAAAGCAACTATATCCCATGCAGCTGTCTACCATTTTACAAAATTAATGTTAAACATAAGCTCAGGTGAGATAAAAATACCAAAGGGTTTAATCTGTACAGACACGTATTTAATGCTATTATCATTTTTTTTATTTTGGCATTTAATCAAATCTACTAATATTGTGCAATCCAAAGAATAAAATTGTATATTTTGATTTTGCACTCCACATATCCAGAATGTTTGGAGAAAGGAAGGGTTGTAAGATTTGCCATTTTGTAACATATAAAAACTATTGAAAGAGTAAAAATTCTTTTGATGAACTGACAGAAAAAAAAATACAAAGAACACACTGTTATCAGTGAAAAGAAATTGGTCCTTTCTCCTGTTATGATAAATAATATATCTTAGACAGTTTTAGGGCCAAGGCATATCTGAAGAGTCCATTTTAGCAATAAATAACACACAAGATTTTTTGTAGAATTTTAAATGTTTTGTACATGTATTTAGACATGTAAACTATTTCACAAGTGTGACAGAATATTTTGATATTTTACCAAGTGCAAAGCACAAGTGAATACCGGTATATCAAAATATGAGTTAATAATACGTGAATTTTAAAAAATTTATAACATTTTCTTTGGTTGACCTTTTGCCCCTTTTTTTCTCACCATCTATATCATAATTTACTTTATTACACTTTTTGTAAAAGGAACTAAAACTTGAAAGATTTGTGACAATTCATTATATTTTCACTAATAAATATCATCATTTTTGTTATTTTCACAGTGAAAAAATATAACTTTAATTCAGGGAATAAATTACTGTATTTCACAATTGAAAATGTAATTCAAAAATAACACGTAATTAAATATTTTGACTTCAACAGATTTTCATTTAATCATCAGTATTTCACTTTTGAAAAATTAACTAAAAATAACATGCATATAAATATTCTGACTTGAACAGATTTTCATTCAATCATCATTATCCCTTAAATAGTGATCACAAAGCAGGATGGGACATTCCGTAAATTCTACTTTATAGTCATAGTACAAAGTCACTTCCTGGGGGTCATCTTGAGTGTCCCCCTCGTAACCCAGTTCCTGGAGGGTGTATTCGGGAACCAACATGGCCTCCCTGCTGCGAGAGTCATCCGAAAAAACGGATAACTTTGTGGATAGAATTCCTGTTTCTTTGGTGATTAATTGTAGAATGCTGTAAACTGTTGTGTCGGCTTGGACCATGACTTCCAAGTGCCCTGGATGATTTCGAAGATCTCGATCAAATGTCACAAGTCTTAGTTCTAACCATATATATCTGCAACAGATTTTTTTTGTCTCAGATTATGCAGATCCTAGCGGACACCATAATTATAAGTCGCAACACATAAATGCACATTTTCTAAGAGTTTTAGAAAATAGAAATTTTGGTGTTTTAAGCTATCAAGAATTCTTAATATTCTAAAATTTAAAATATCAAAGAATTCTAAAATTGATAATTTAAGATTAAATTATCAAATACAATGTAAATAACATTTTACTTTTCAATACATTTCTTCGTTTTTTTTTAACTACGAGCTAAATTTTGAGAAAATGCATATTTTTGTGAAAATGCGCAAAACTACAGAACATATCAGTTTAATGCAGTTCATATTCTGACAAAGTATTTAATGACATACTTAGGATATTTATTCCTGTAAGGTTTGTCTATTCCCATTTTGCAGCCAGGACATTTCTCGCTCTTTTTTGGCAGCACTATCAGAATTTTCTCTGCCTCTTCTGCCTCTCTGTCAATCTCTTCTAATTCTCTGTTAAGAAACATAACTCCTCTGAATTGCATCGTTATAAAATCATTTCTGATCACAGGATTTTTAAAAATGAATGAATCCATGACAAATCAAATCATTTGAAGCATGGAAGAGAACTGTAAGCTTCCCAGTAAGTTATCAGCCTATTTAAAATATGAACTATTTCACCTAAGCTTTTAAGTTGATTCAAGAAACTTGACCAGAAAAGTGAAACTTTACTTTTAAAAATTGACAGAAGACTATATGAGCAAGAAAGGGAAACCCATGAACTGTTGCCAAATGACACAATACAGATTTATTTCAATCCTAGTTTGTTGAAAAATGTACTTGAAAAAAGCTATCATCACACTATTAAAGATGATCGAGTGTCTTTGGTTGAATGGAAGCTACAAGAAGAATGTTATAACCTATTGACCAAAGTCAGGTTGATGCTGTTTATTCCTTATTTTTCATGACTATCTAGTATTGCAAAATGGTAATAAAATGTCAAATCAACCAAAGCAATATTAAGCAAGTGGATTGCTGATCTAGCATTTTTGATTGCATTTCAGTACAATAAAGAATATAAGTGAGCTCCATGGAGCTTCTCCCAAAATTCAACGATAATTAATTCTTTCATCTTCATTGGTCCATGGATTGAAAACCCTTAGCTTGCAATGATGTAATTCCTTATTGTTACATCTATTTATGAATTAACACCACAGCAGTATACTCACTTGGCATATTGCAGTCCTTTGGAAATTTCTGTGTAGTCAATATCACCACTGTTGTCTTTGTCCAGTAACTTTGCTAGAAGATGCACTTGAGTGTCATTTAGAGTTAATCCTGCATCAAACATACCTATTCAAAAACAGGAACTGGAAGTTAATTTTTTTTTTACAAAATAAACAAAGTCCATGGAAACTACTCAACATGTATAGATGCATTTTCATAAGGATTTTTTTAACAAAGTGAAAGCTTTTTTATTTACTAAATACTGTATATACAGGGTTATTTTCACCCCATGTTATTTTCGCCCTTTCACAGCTTGAAACAAGTTTGCCCCATTTTAAATTCGCCCAGAATGATTTTGTTTAAGAAATTATACTGTTTACTTAAATTCAGCCAATCCCAACAAGGTCGAAAGGGGCGAAAATTAAACGGAGGTGAAAATTTCCCTGTATACAGTATATTACATGTATCTTACTTAATTCTAATGCAATAGTTTTGTAAAACACTTTTTGATTGGCTAATACACTGATGTTTGAAGCAGTAAAATGAGCATTAAGGAGCCTGAAATCTTTTTCATTGTGACGTCATAATAGAGCGATGCAAAAACACAATGCTCCGTGACGTATTTCATGTAACAAAATCCATCAAAATAAGACGTGAACAACAAACAAATGCATGGATTGCATTAGAATGGGAATAACTAATCTTCTAATTTGATATTTGCGACCGTTAATGCTGATTTAACTGTCGCAAACATCCGTTTTACCGGCTCCGCTTACGCGTCGCCGGTAAAACTCAGTTTGCGACCGTTAAATCAGCATTAACGGTCGCAAATACAATTGTACCAAATTAGAAGATAGTTATTCCCTAAATCTGAGGAGGTTAAAATTGATGGAAATTAACTAAAACTGATATTTATCACTGGTATTTATCATTTAACATGAAATAAACAATAAAGCAAGATTTCAAGTGATTTCTTTTGATTACATACCTGATTTAAAGTCATCATATGAAATGAAACCATCTCCTTCTTCATCAAACTCTTCAAACATTTCAACTATCTGATCAGAATGGTTAACTAACCATCTGTCCATTTCTTGAATGAAATCATGATAAAATTCCTTCTGATTCTTCAGCTTGTCACATGCTTTCTCAAGCTTTTCCTTTTATAATGATACGAAAAATTTAATACATTTTTATTTATTGTCGTACATGTAATTAAGACTTTTAATGGTGGACACAGCATATTAAAATGTGAATGAACTGTACCCAATGAGTAATAATGAAGAGCTTTATCACATTGTTTTAGGCATGATAGAAAAGGGGAAAAAATTAGGATACAAGTCATATAAAAGTGAAAAATTATCAAAGTATCATAAGTGCAATGGTAGATCTTTTTGCTTGTGTCGTAGAACCTGACAATCAACATGAATGCACAAAAAACGAAGGCTACAAGATTATGTATTCCATACTGTTGTTGATTATTTCACAGGGGCATCTTATCCGCTCTGTTCTCTACTTCACATATAAAAATACACAAGGGAAGAATCGAAAGTAGCACACGATTTTTAAAAAAAACTCAAAAAACAACTTACTTGAGAAAAGTTACACAAATCCTGAAAGAAACTAGCGCAAATAATGTCCTAGTACTTATCCAGGCTAAAATATTCCAGATATATCCATTGAAAATAACTTTTTTCCAACTAAATCCCCAGCATTCTGCACAGTGTGAAACTCTTCGCCCAAGAAAAGATAACTCACCCGGATGACAATAGAAAAGTACCTGAGGCCTTCTGATCGCACTCGGAATACTTCGGGTACTTTTCTATTGTCATCCGGGTGAGTTATCTTTTCTTGGGCGAAGAGTTTCACACTGTGCAGAATGCTGGGGATTTAGTTGGAAAAAAGTTATTTACAAAGTACATACCAAAACCTTCTCTGACTTTGACAATTTTGCCTTCTTTTTTCTTCCTTTCTTTTTCTTGCCCCCCTCTTTTCCGAGATCGGTTGTACCGTCTGCTATCAGGGTTCCTGGGTCCCCATCATCCCCGACAGCGTCATGTTTGTCATCTTTTCGTTTGGCTGACTTTGGTCTGTAAAATTTTAGGAATAAAACCTAAAAGGTCAGTAAAATTTCTTAATTGAAAATAACTGAGGAAATTCTACCGCTCAGTCTGTAGCAATAATAGCTTTGTTTTAACATCATAAACGGAAATAACCGTCAAATTTTTTGTGAATGATACAATGTAGAATAAACAATGTAGATATATTTACTTTTTCTTTCCTTTCTTTTTCAGTGGCATTACGTATGTTTACACCTACTCTCTCTGAAAACTAAATTTTCTGTATCTAATGTACACAGAGATGTCAAGGTCGTTCGCAATATAACTTTTAAAACCAGCACGGTGGCATTTACTGTTCCGGAAAATATGGTATGTTGAGAACAATGCTACTTATTTTAGTAACCAAATGAGTGGAAAAAGCACTTCAAGAAAGCATACGAGCTCATCATAATGGTATCATTCAAACAAAAATTTCAGAGGAGGTGTTACCCTTCCGAAACACTATCCCCCCTTTTTCTCCAAAGAAACTTGGCGACAATCTTGCACAGAGACAATGAATAGTTTCTTGGTTGAGCACATTTTTGCGCCGTTTTATAAGCTTAATTTTACTTATTTATTTATTAGTTCATTTTTTTGGTATTCTAATATGAAAAAGAATTCATTTACATGCTGATCTAGATCTAAGCAAGATATACAAGTTTAATCTCAAAAAGTAGTGGTGGATATATTTTTACATTCACTTTATTAATATGTAATCTTTTTAAAGCAGTAGTTTGGTTCCTTTGAACAATTAGGTCCTCAACTTATCTATCAATATAAAATTAAAACCTAAATTAATTAACCGCTGAAAAAAAGTATACTTCTTAGACATTGAAAAAATTAATTGTATATATTGGTTAATAAAAGTACGTTTAAAAAACTGTCGATATCATATCGGCATCTTAAATTTTTTTTAGAATTATTATTATTATAAGACAGATGTTGAAAACATAAAAAAAACATTTAATCCATCCTGAAATCCATATTTTATGTGCGTTTGAGGGCAACAATCGTTTCGCCGACCCGAGAATAATACCGATTTGCGATAACTGTACATGTGGTATTGCTGTTTAGTTTGGTGAAATATGAATGATTGATTTAAACACATATCATTTACTTATTACTAATCTCCGACAGACTACATATGTATCCTGCAAAAGTTATGAAAGGGTTAATTGACTCAATGTGGCAGTTATACATGAATGAGCCGTAGGCACAGGTTAGTGTGTCGGTTCGACAAAAAGCAGATCATCATGCATGTCTATAACACACAGTCATACATTTATAATAAACAGTATTGATTTTTTGTTAAAAAATTAAGTCACTCAAAAATTGTCCAAACCTCCAATTTAACCCATATTAAAAAAAAGATTAATTTCTGTGTGCTAAATTAGAGCTAGGTATACAGTACTCCAGCATGCTAGAGGTTCACGGCGAGATACTTTTGACTTGGCGCCGCGTAACCACTGTCGGGTATCCGCGCCGGTTGTGACATGTTTGGATGCGGTGAAAATGGCGTAAAATGTACAAACGGGGAATACTGTGTACCTTTTCCAGGTCAATATTTTGGTAAATATTAATTTTTTTCTCAATTTTTTATTGAAATTCTATAGGTATCTGGTTAATTTAAATGATGTGTTTCAATTCTGTTTATAGAGTTCATTAAATAACTCGTTGATGCACTTTTTTATCGGTGCACTTGACATTCATACCCCTTTAGCAAGTTTTAATTCGTGATTGTTAAAGTAATATCAAATATATTTAAAATCTGAAGCAGCCAAAAGAAAGAAAAATCATTTTACATATAAGATATCAAAAGTGTAATTTATGTCTCATACAAGAAATGTATTTAAAAACCGTTTTATTTTATGTACCCATAACAAATATAGTACGGTTTGGATGATGGGAGTGTTCTGGTTTGGATGCAAATTCAACATCTATATGTTACGGTTTGGACGGTCCATAGTTTCAAATTTCTCAATCCTGTAGAGCTATGCGAACCAGTTTGCTTATTTACATTGTAATACACCCTTACATGTAGGAAATGGCGTTTATGATAACATATAATCATATTAGTATCAATACCCCCCCCATTTTGCTTCCAACGCCAATATGCCAGGATTGGTACTCGTTATAAACTTTTATTTTGCATTGTATTATATAACTATAATATTGATTAATTTTATTGTAAATAATTATTTCATGAATCAATATATTCAGAGAATAGTATATGTATTGTACATATAAAGCGAATATGTCCGATTATGTAATAAGAGAATGAAATGGGAAAAAAACCCCACAGGAATCAGTATATTGACTAAGGGCTAAAAAGGGGGGGATCGGCTTCTTACACAATTTCCCCCCAAATATAAATCATAATTAGCCTCTTGCTGTGGAACTTGTTCATTGAAAGGCCTGTAAACCTACTCTCTTTTTTGCGGGGTTTCAGTACAGCCAAGGTATCATTTTATAGTATTTGTTTGTGATCCCCCCCTTTTTTTCGAAATATGGTTTATGAAGTCCTGATTTGTTACCATTTATTTCTTCATTAAAATGTTTCTAGGTAAGTTTTCAAAAAATTTATCTGGAAACCCCGCCCCTTCCTTTAAAAGTATTAAAATTGACATTTTATACCATAATGTTAAGTATGATTTCTATCAAAGAATCTCATCCAAACCGTATCAACACTTCATCCAAACCGTACACAGTTTTGTAAACACTGGCATCCAAACATGTTACGTTGTTCTATAGCATGTCACCATCGGAACAGTTTCTTTGCATTAAATTCGTGGATTAATGGCAGAGCTACAGGATAAATAATTACTTTTAAACACAGGCTGTCTCTTAGTTGTAAAATTAGATACTACAGATTCCATTTAATAAGACTAAATCCTTTCGATGAGTCGAAGCGGTTGATTGACTCCGCCATTTTCTCTGCATCCAAACATGTCACAACCGGCGCGGATACCCGACAGTGGTAACGAGGTATATAAGGAGCGTAGGGACGTTAACCGAGGCTCTTACTTGTAGGAGTAGGTATACAGTACATGCATATACATGTACCTTTCCAACGTAAGCACATAATCAAAGCCAGCATTTACTGTTATATAATATTGATCAATAAATATCGTGGAAGTCTTCCGCATATATAGTTATGTAATATTACATCAAATAAATATAGCACGAACGGTTTAAATAACTTTGGTATACTAGGGTATAAGTCCTTTTACCTTGAAAAGTTACAAAAGGTATAGAAAAGGGTGACTGACGCACCTTGAACCCTACAGATAACCCTTGGATGTAAACAGTGACCAACACACGGATAACAGTAAACGGACAGGTAATAAAAACCGTCAGAGTTCGCCAATAGTTCACCATGTTCTTTCCTGTCCTGGAAAAGTCTTGATAATGCAGAAGTGTATCTGTTCCAAACGCCGACACCTAGGTCAGTTTACGTAGAAAAAAAAATAATACAGCGATGAAACTGCTGAAATCTGGATTTACTTGCTGTTGGTACATGGTTTGTCCAGTTCTGTCTTTTGCCAACGATTTTCTGTTACGATTTGCGGCTTACAAGCAAGTGAACGCTCTAGCCGTGCAGCTGAAAACAATGTCGGAGACTAGTGTAGTGATCCCCCTCTCCCTGTCTTCTGTCGCCGTGGAAAGCGCGGTACAGATGATTGGAAACGCCATTGCATATTGCATGTGGATTGTTCTTAAACCGTATGCAAAACTTGTAAGTTTCATTTCTCGAGGAGTCTTTAATTTCGTCCAGCGCATCACAGGAGTAGATGCCAGAAAGCTTTCATGTGGGGACAAACCGTGTTATATGATGGATTATATATTTAAATCTTCGGTGACCGTTGCTTCCTATTTATTGAATGGATTAATGATGCTCATCTTTTTTCTCATTGTGTTGACGATGCTGTTCACGCTTTTACTTACCCCCTTTGTGCCTCTGGTGTTAATCGTCTCCATTGTCATCACCCTCCTCATCGCCCTGTCTCTCATCGCCGTCATCTCGCAGATGACCAAGACAATATCCAATGCCTTCACCACGATTAAAAAGACCATCGGCGTCATTTTGCTTATTTCAACGGGTGGTGTTTCCATGGTCCTCGCTTGCATCACTTCGTGTGCCGTGGTTCTGTGTTGGATATTTATTATATCTTCCATGCAGATTATTTGTTTTACAGTATCTGCTTTTATGATTGCTTCGCTTTTTATCACAATTCTTATACTGACAATCATCGGAAAGGCCATTGAAACCGATGTTAAAGAAACGCCAAATGACAATACTAAACTGTCTCTTACTTTTTCCAAAACATGAGCAGACGACATTATATATATATACTATAGAATTTATTGCTTATTATACTCCCCGTGTGGTTTTTTAATATGTTTAGGGTGTTGACTTAGTGAATCAATTTCAATGCAAAGTACCGTTTTTAGTATTTTGCAGTTTGTATGAATATAGTATTATTAAGAAATGCCATGTAAACTGTCTCTTTTACCGCATATGGCTTACGGTTACTTAGTATTACATGTACATTGAACGAATATTTGTCTGCAATCAAACACAAAGAGGATTTTTGTATGAATTGGCTTAGGTATAGTGTTTAGAGCCAAAGAAACAATGGTTTCACAACTTAAGGACAGATGATACAAACAAATTTTGTTTTGAAAAAGTTTTAATATCATGTCACAAGTTTAGAAATGTGGATGGTTCTTAGAATTTGTTCTTCTAAGAACTGGAATATGAAAAAGACTTAGAAAATATGAGTAATATTTCAATGAAAAACAAATATAGACAAAACACATTCAGTAAAGGTTTACAGAATTCAGAATATGTTAACATGGTGTATCTCATTTTTGTGAATTTGGCGTGCCATAATAATTGCTTTATTCAGTTGTTCTAAATTTCAAGCGAAAGTCTCATTACGTCACTGAACTGTCATGGCTGCTGAAGTAAACTACCAGGAAACTTGCAGAGTTAATTTACAAGTTTTTCGCATTTAACGCGATATGTTGTTGACAGTGAATAAAAATTTAGTCTTATTAGAAGTAAGTTGAATGTAAAAATAATTTATTTTGCCTGCAGTCGCTCATATTAAAAAAAAATATTTGCACCATTACGGAGATGCGATGGAATTGTAGCCCTCTCCAGAAAACATCAGATAAAAAAAAATCGGAGAGGGCTACATTATTGCAGCTAAGTATTTTGCAGTTTGTATGAATATAGTATTATTAAGAAGTGCCATGTAAACTGTCTCTTTTACCGCATATGGCTTACGGTTACTTAGTATTACATGTACATTGAACGAATATTTGTCTGCAATCAAACACAAAAAGGATTTTTGTATGAATTGGCTTAAGTATAGTGTTTAGAGCCAAAGAAAACAATGGTTTCACAACTTAAGGACAGATGATACAAACAAATTTTGTTTTGAAAAAGTTTTAATATCAAGTTTATGAAATGTGGATGGTTCTTAGAATTTGTTCTTCTAAGAACTGGAATATGAAAAAGACTTAGAAAATATGAGTAATATTTCAATGAAAAACAAATATAGACAAAACACATTCAGTAAAAGTTTACAGAATTAAGTTAACATGGTGTTAAAAGTGTAATATAAACTTAAGAAAAATATACCAAGCCAGGTGAATTTTATTAGGAAAAGCTAAATGGTAAAAATCAGCCTATGTGATATTGCTAATTTGTTGTCATTTTGATCTTCCTCTTTAAATTCACCCGGCTTGGTATATTTTTCTAAGGGTTATATTACACTTTTAGCGCCAAGATAACATATTCTGAAATTTATTTTCACCTGTAAACCTTTACTGAATGTGATTTGTCTATATTTGTTTTTTATTGAAATATTACTAATATTTTCCAAGTCTATTTCATTTTCCAGTTCTTCGGAAAAAAAATTCTAAGAACCATCCACTTTTCTAAACTTGCGACATGATATCAAATCTATTTCAAAGAAAAAAATTGTTTGTATCATCTGTCCTTAAGATAGCAATATAATAACAATAGAGAGGAAAGGCATAGTGAAGAAAGTTTGAAAAAAGTGCCGGTTTGAATTCTTAAATGACCTATATCATTTGTGAAGACTGTGATAAGTAAACTCATATAAGTTTGCCCTCTCCCGACTCAGGGTAAAATTATTGGATACGTAGGTTCTTTTCCTGAAAATTACAACAATTTTGTTAACATAATAAAAGACACGAATATAAATGGAAAAAAAATATTGTGCATAGGCGTCAGAACCGGGGGGGGGGGGGGGGGGGGGGGGGGGGGGGGGGGGTTAATCCAGGTTACCCCCCTTTCGATTCCGACGCCCATGTTGTGTCATGGAATGTAAAAAAAAAGTTTCTACTTCCGCTTCATTCATTTTTCAGATAGCCCGGCATACATATATTTTCACTAGAAAACGTAAATTAAGGGTATTTTTCTGTTTTTGTGTGAGCGTGTGTTTGATCTTTGTTTTTCCCCCAAAGCCCCTCTGAATAATTGTGACTTTTGATAATAAATTTTAACTTATTGTTCTGACCATGTACTAACGTTAGAGATTTCAGCAGTGTTTGAATTTACCCGTACAGACAACTTTATTATAATTTATTTTTTTGATATTCCATTAAAATTCAAATGAAACAGTGTTGCTATTTTTTTGTTTTGTTTTAGCCATTTAAAACTTTTACTTTCAAAGAAACACATTGTCACAAAATGTTTTCATTTGATATAACGAGGATGATATCCGAAAACCCCAGACATAAACTGGAGATAATGTGAGTGTGCTCACGAAATAATAACCCTCGTTGAATTATTTAATACGACTACTTAAATTTTGTAAATATGACCTTGAATTTGCCAAATATGAAATATCTTGGTTTATAAAAAAATACATACTCTGGTCAAAAGTAATATTTGGATGAATTACGCAATATGGACATCATGCTCCACTACAGAGATCTTAGAAGCCCAGACAAGAATACACTTATTCTTCAAGTGACCTTGAAATTGCCGGAATGACCTTGGTCATGACACATCCTTATTGTCAAGACAATTACAAAGTTAGGCCAAGCAAAAATTGTATACTTCTACATAAAGTGAATTTATATTTTTCGCTAATTCTGGCCCAGTGGTTCTTGAAAAATTTTTTATGCCCCGCCATACACATGGCTGGGGAAATCACATCAGATATCATACTCGATGCCAAAAATAATTGCACATAACACCATCAAATATTGCATTTGTTCTTTATTTTAAATTCTCATTTCCATGGCTAACAAATTCATCACATCCTGCAGATTCATTAATTATAAAGAATGGATTTCACTGTCAGAAGTGAATGGAGAATCAAAAGGGGACTTTCTAGGTCCTTACATCATGGTTATGTCAGATATTGGTGCAAAAACAAATTTAATCTGTCAACATTTTGTGGTTTTAGCTAGCATGCAGACTTAAATATCAGTACTGACACCGTTTGATTCAATAATAATATAAAGCAGTTGATAAATATGGAGAAGGAAAAAAATACTATTCATGTCTTAAAAAGAGCACTTCAAATAAAGATTTATAGTCCCTGCCTATTTAATTGCAATTTAGAAAGCAAAAGACTGTACAGTACAACCACTGAAAATTTATCGACTCTATTAAATTTTTCACCATTTAACCCAAGCAAATGCTGTGTGGTTTCTTTAGAGATCAGATAAGCACTATTGCAACATTGACAATGATCCATCATATCAGTTAAGAAACAAGGGTATTCTTATAATCTACTTATCCTTCATAGTTTACAACAAATACTCATTTTTATCAAGAAATAATTGAGGCATTTAATAACCATTCACACTGTGAAATCTTAACTTTGCCGTGAAAAGCATACAATAGATAATCTAGTAGAACTTATCAAAGTGACAAATTCTTACTCCAGTTTAACTACATAAAATCGGTAGCATTAATCCCTTTCTGTTCAAAACTAGCAAATTTATAAATTATATTGTCTCTGTTGTTGCTTTTTGTTCTGTCTTAATAATGAAAATAAATCTACATAAAACTTTTATGTTCTGATCCACCTTCCTAAACATCAAACAACATCCCATTCTGGGCTATGTCAGAGCAACCTTGCAAATATGAACAAAAATTGAATACTATGGCCAATCAGTTAAAACCTTCTATCCATGTTCTGATCATCAGTACTCTTAAGTTGCATAAATTTAATGTATACTCGACCCATCTACAATTCTTTCCTTAATAAGCAAAACATGAACATTCATACATATTACAGTCTTCGTCATGATTCCGTTTCATGCAGATATTTAGGCATTTACATTTGGCTATGAAAAAGAAACTATGATTTAATAACCAAGATTTTTTTGGTGGTAAGTTCACTATCTCCCATGTAGAGTTGTATTTTGTTAAACTCCTCAACACCTCTGCAATGATGGGTTTTGATATCAAGTAAAAAACACAATATTTCAAATTAAATTAGTAATTTTAGAATAAATTACATCGACCTTAAAGGACAAACATTACTGCAGATATCTGATTATAATAAATTAAAATATACACATCTTTTCTTATGTGCATCACTGTGATAAATGCAAGCCAACAACCGAGGTGGATGTATGAGTCGATGGTACAGTAGTGATTTCACTGACCATTCGAAAGGTAGTTCTGACATGACCCTGTATGGGATGCTGCGAGATGTTTGAGAAGTGATAGATTTAAAACATCAAATTTTCAAAATAGAAAATGGATTTATAGAGTACTTGGTAACAAGACCACCAGCAATACATGTACTAACCCTCCTCACATAGTACAGAAAAAAGTTTAAACCCCAAGCACGTTTCCTAACAATGCAATCATCTCCATTAACCACACTAACAACTGTTGCATACTGTCCATTACAATTTCAAGATTTTTCCTGAAAGCTTGACACATCTTATAGCGCCATTTGGTTAGCTAGCACTAAGTCCACAGATTGCAACTGTTTGCCACTCTTACTAAATTGCTTCTTCAGGTGACAATAGTTACAAATTTTGAAGAAGAAAAAATAAGAAAATCCAGAAAAAAAATATCACAAAGTTTTCAAAAGGGGGATTCTCTTTGGAAATTCACAAAATTGACAGTACATGAAAACATGGTCTTCCATAAGTCTGTCCTTCTCCAATGTCTCTTTGTTGTCAGCTGCCTTCTTGAGACCCCTACTTCTCACACTCTACTTAAATCTCCACCTTTGTCTATGACTGTGCTGCTGCTTTCTGAAATATAGGAGTACACAAGCACACATAAAATCCTCCTTCCATTTACATGTAAATATAGGTAAGCTCAATCTAACACCTGGTGTTCAATATATAAATCAGAAATAAAAAGAAATGTTTCCTGTAACAATTATGCACCCCATCCCCACTCCCCTTGACATACATTATATTTATAGGGTCACAAGCCTTTATTTATATCATCAGTATACATTATGGACAGTGTACATGGATATGAAAAATCTGAATACCAAATTTCATTTCATTATGTGCAACCTCTGGGAAATAAACGAATGGAAACTGACAATAAAAGAAAAGTTTCTAAAGTCAAAGAGGCATAACTCTGTCAAAACTCTTGCCTGGACCCTAATCAAAACAAAATTTGACCTATATATTCGTATAAATCTCAGTGATTGGGAAGGGCTTGCACCATGCGCCATAGTCGCATTGAAGTGAAAAATGGCGCATTAAATCAATCAATCCTGGCGTCAAGGTGCGCATTCTATTTTTAGCGATGTTATTTGCAGAGTTTTTGAAATCCACCAGTCCCACCGACAAAACCGGTAAATATTTTAAAAGTCCGGTAATTTTCTTCATGTAATTGGTCCAAAGGACCGGTAACAAAAAAATTGGACCATTCCGGAGTTTTAACCTCTTAATCTGTGAATTTTAATTTTATTTGTGAGATAGTCTAAAGGATTGAATCTGTGTGTATGATAGAATAAACTCAAGGGCTTTTACGATAGATAGTCATGATCCTTTCCTGTCATATATGTATTTGTTCAATCATCTGATTCATTTTGTACAAAATGTTAATTGTAGCTTTATTTGGGATACAACATATGTCAACCTAATCATTATTTACCTTTAATATAAAAAGTTAATAATCATTATTGTTAGATTAAACATTATCCCCACAACATTTAGAACTTCGTTTTCTGCGGTAGGCAGCCATGTTGGGTATCCAGTGTAAATATCACACCTGGTTAATTCAGTCCGTGACCCGTGACAAATTTGACCCTATTGATTTTTAAGGCTCTTACTGGAATTATAACGGTTTTCAGGTTTTTGAATATGTGTATGCTGATGGACCAGTGAATATTTATGTGGACCGGTGAATTTCACTAAATCACTGGTCCACTTGACCAGTGAATATTTTTTTATTTCAAAAACTCTGGTTATTTGGAAATTTTTTAGGTACGACTTTCTTTCTTGTTTTACTTTCGCTTTAAATACAGTCAATTTAAAACAAATCTCACTGGTTGAAACCTGTCAAAAAAGTACTTCCGTTTAAACGAAGCACTTACATGAGGTGCAATACTTCATTCATTTGTATGGTAGGGCTGTTCCCATTTCCAAAACTTTCTTAATTTTAACACAAAATACGGGGCAGTTATATTCTTAGCAAGTTCCTTTAAATTTGCTGCATTTCATGCATTTAAAATCGGATTCGGTTATTTAAAAACGTGTTTTCTCTCGTATTTCATATTTGTTTGTCACTTTGTTATTTCTTGAAATGGCCCTTCAGATTATATTGATGGCCCATTCATTTTCGAAATGGCCCATCAAAAATGTTGACAGTTGCGCCATAGTCCCATTGACAATTTTGGCCTTCCCAATCACTGAAATCTGGGTACCAAATTTCATTTCAGTACCGTAATTTCGGGATTATAGGTCGATGGGGTATATAGGTCGAAAGGCTCATTTTCAGCCTTAATTTTTGAAAAATCCTAAGATAGGACGAACTTACTATATAGGACGAGGCTTTGTTTCCCGTTTTCTGAAGATTCTTACTCAGATACAATGTATCAGAACTGGTAAACCCCTAAAATTACCGGGGTTATTCCGTGACATGAACGTATCAAGAAAATAAACAGGTATTTTAATGAGTACAGCATTTAAATAAAGTTTTTTTTTAAAAAGTAGTTAAAACTTCTTTGAATTGTGTTACTACTTATTTTTCTCAAACTTGCCTGTTCAATGCCTCCGTAGTTTCACAGTGTTGTTAAATCAGAAGCATAAATAACACGTAAATACATTATTATTTTACAGCTATAATTCGGGAAATACCCGAGACCAAAGAATAGTAATTCCGATTTCAGAACAACTTGGACACATTCCTAATAAATTTTATTCAGACATTATTTACCGGTGGACGACAATTACTTCGATGTCCGCCATTTTTATTTTTCTTCTCCAGGGATTTAACTAAAACGCGCAAATGACCATTGAATGTATACATCAAGCAACAATAAAGAATTGAAATCATATTAACACTCTATAAGTTTAATTTATAAATTTAATTGAGAGTACATTCACAATTTGACTGTCAACATGTATTTCACGGCTTTGTTTGTTCAATGATGTGTAACACCCTCTAACGGCACGTGGGTTTGTTAATCATGCCCCGCAGGCATTTAAACCAACACAGGTGTTTTAACAACTTTGCGTACACAGTGTAAATCCCTTTATCTGTCAGACAATTAAAATTCTGTTAGAAGCCAATCTTTGTATACGGGTAATTCAATGTACATGTACTTCTTGTGTACGAAGCTTTTAATAATTATTATAATTAATTAAAATAAAAAAAAACAGTAATGACTTGCGGGTTTTTTTTTTTTGTAATTAAATTTAGGAATTGAATGGCAACAAATTATTTCACTCATTTTACATTTAAATAAACATAAGACAATAAAAATATTTAATATACTATTTAAATTTATCGCTACTAATAAATGGTAAAAACACTACAGTTGTGATCGTGAAAAATTTCCGTATTTTAAATTTTGATACGGTTGCGGTTTTACTTTTAGTACAAGATCGCGACTTCCTAACTTCACAAGATGGATACCGCATGATGTTAATGGAAAATACGTTGAGGAATTATTTAATAGATGAAGCAATGTTGTTTTCCTTTGTCATCAACAGATATAAATTAATGAATTTTATTTTGTAAGAAAGCTATAGAATAAAGATTTTATTGTTTACTGGGGCATAAATTTTTTTGCAAAAAATAATCAAAAAAGTTACGAAAGTGGCACAGATTTGCTTTGAAATTGACGTAAATTTCCCTGATTTGGGGGCATTTTTCGTAAATTTGAGCCTTAAATAGGTCGAATTCTGAGTATTGGGCGACCCCAGCAGTTCTGAGAAAAAAAGTATCGACCTATATTCCGTAAATTACGGTATATGCAACCTCGGCAAAGAAAATGAACGGAAACTGCACATTGCAATTTTTCTACATCCAAGGGGCATAACTCAATCAAAAATTGTTTCGAATGCACCCAAAACTAAACTTGACCTAGATATTGTAAAGATAATTCTGTATACTAAATTTCCTTTCAGTATTGCAACCTCAGTGAAGAGAATGAATGGAAACTGTTGGTGGACAACAGACAGCAGCAAAGGATAATTCCACACCTTACTTTTTAAATCAGCAGTTTTGTTGTAACAAATTGACACTCACTCTGTAACTATTTCCTCTTCTCTCTATACCAGCTGCTTCGTAATCATAATCGTAGTCCACCCAGCCTTGATTTCGTCCACCACCGCCGCCACCACCAGATCCGCCCCTACCAGGTGGTGGTCGATAACCTCCTAAAATACAGAGAAATAACATTCATTACCAGGGAACAGAAGCCAAGTCTTAAAGTACACACAGCATGTAACTGTTGCTTCAGAACTATTTAACCTTAAAACATTTATAGTAGGTAAAAAGAGCAGATGAAGTGCTACTTTCCAAGGAAATTTTTAATGTGCAAAAAAAAAAAAATCAGAATAAAAACCGCACATTTGTCAACCAAACTTTTGAAGAAAACCTTTTCTTGCTACCTTAATTCCATGTAACAATGGTGAATAGCAGTACTCTAGTAAATGCATTTGAGTCTAACATGGCTTTTAAAGTTTTACACAGTTTTCATGATACAACATAACTAACCTCTGAATCCTCGGTTATAATTGCCTCGATAGTTATCGGACCGATATCCATCGTTTCTGAACCCCCCACCACCTCCTCTATTTCCTCGGAACCCTCCTCCGTAATATCCCCTTCCTCTTCCTCTAAAGTTACGACGAGGATTATCTGACATACCAAACGTCTCCACATTTAACTTGCGTTCTTCTCTCCAACTTGGGCGGGTTGACTTCCTGAATTATCAAGGAAAAAAAGTCAAATTTATAACCTTTTTCTCTCTCTCTCTCTCTTTTTTTCTTTTTCAAATTAAATATTAACATCTTTAACAGCAGTAAAGAACACACAGATTTACAGAATCTCCTAATGAAAAGTTTGTTCTTTCCTGTTAAATTTCATAAATGATATTATTATAAGCAAAATCTTAATAATGTGCTATAGCAATTTTGTCATTCTTAAAATAAAACCTGCCAATCATATGTGAATGTGATAAATTTTCAAAATTTGTTATTCAATGCCTGCCATTAAGACTATGTCTCACCCTTTGGCACGCTCTGTAGCTTCACAACTAATGTTGTCAAAGAAAGATTTGTTCTTGTCGTAATACATCTCGTCCTCCTCCTCCGGGACCTCATCCTCTCCGTTCTCCACGCTGTCCTCCTTGTCCCCATTGACTGACTTCTCCTCCTTCTTGTCACCTGTAAAGAAGATTAACTTACATGACCTTTTGCTTCGTGCTCTTTATATCAAGTTATCAATAGTTAAAATACTGGCATACAAAATAAATTTATTTAATCCTAAAAAAAAAAAAAGAAACTGTCTTGCATAATTTAGTATTATATATATATATGTACAACAAAGCTCTCAGAAATATTAAATTATTTAATACAGCTTTTATAAAAAAAAAAAGTCTAGTGAAAAAAGATGGTTTTAGATCATTTATATCTTAATTTTTTTTGAATATTCAAAATTGCTAGTTTAGTACTTAATCTAAATGTAAAATACAGAAAAGCAGCACACTAAACAGGTCTGACATTCTCCAATCCATATACATGCATTTGCAAATCATTGAATTTGTGTCTCACCTATTGTTAATTTCTCCTTTAATTCCCTCTCAATCTCATCCTTATCAAACTGAGCATTTGCCTCCTCAAAGTCAAACTCGCCCTCAAATTTGAGGGGAGATTCCACTTTCCTGTTTGACTGATACCTGCCCCGTGATGACTGTCCCCTTTGGAAACCCCTGTTGGGTCCTCTCTGTGAAGCATTTCCCCTTGGTGGTCCTCCTGTGATAAGTTAATAAGTGCATGTATATTATTGCAAAAACTTTTCAACTTAATTCACTGCTACTGAGCAGTTTTTATGCATTTTATATCGAAGAAATGGATATCAAAATACAACATTTATGTACTACATGTATGTCAATGTCTCAAATTACTTTTATGGACTTTCAGTAGAGTCCCTTTGTCTATGTGAAAGTTTTTGGACCACAAAGGATATTTGGTCTTGTGTAATCAATGAACTAACAGGACCGATGTAAATTTTGTCAGACCAAAAAGCCTCTGTAAACAAGAGACTTATCTCCTCCCCATAATTGGAATTTTATAAGTTCAAGGGGCAAAACTGTTCGATATTGCTTGATTTAAGCAAAAACAGAACTTGACCTAAACATTTTTATGATAAATCTGTATACCAAGTTTTATTTCAGAATGTACAACATCCGCAAAGAAAATGAACAGAAACTGCAAATAATTGGAATATTTTTAAGTCCAAGGGACATTACTCCATCAAAAATTGCTCCAATGACTCAAAACAGAACTTGACCTAAAAATTTTATTCTTCTGATAAATCTGTACATGTATATCAAATAGACTGAATGTGGCACACAGGTATTATATCAAATGATATGACTAATGTGTAGTGACTGAAATTTGATTTGTCGATCTTACATCTGACAGGAATGTCTGGTGCTTAATTTGAATTTTTTAAATGCATCATCTGAAGTTTTTATTTTTGGTATTAGTAATACTGCTCCTTTTACACTTTTCAAATGATTTGACTCAAATTTTATAAATTGGCAATCCCTGGATTTGTACAAAAAAAAAGAATCCCACAGAGGACAAGGGAGCCCCTTTACATGGAATATAAATCTTTCTTCTTGGTCCCTCCCCCCCCCAATACATACATGTTTGTTTCTGCTTTAAACCTTGAAAAATTTGATTTCGTCACAAGTGTACAATGATTATAAAGGACCAAATGTCTGATGTGACCAAAAATATCTTTTGCATGAGCATATAGACAAATACTAATGTTTAAAATTACCGAAATATGCATGCTTATCTGGAGGTGCTCCACCTCTTCCACCCCTAGGGCCACCCCTCTCGAATCCTCCCCTTCCTCCCCTGGAGTATGTGTTAGAGGACTGAGGCCTTTGTTGTTGGTGTCTCCGTGACCTATCACCCATTTGATGTTGACTGCTGCTCTGTGCATTTTGTGAACTGTGCTGGTGTGAATTTTTCTGTGATTTCTCTGGACTCATCTGAAAAACAAAGAAAACTAGTTGGAAAAGAATATCTTGATGAGCGACATATATATAAAAATATTACCTGTACATATGTCATTGTTATATTCAAACCCAGTTTAAAATGATGTTTTACATCTCTTTTCAGATAAATCACCTTCAAACCACAAGAATTGGGTTTTACAGGTTTGACTTAGTACATGTTATTTCCTTTCACCTGAGTGCCCTGATCAAGGGTCGGAGATTTGCGACTGGACTGAACACTTGGAGGAGTTGGGCCTCTTGATCCTGAAAATAAGGAGGATTTTGTTTATTATGTGCCTTTCAAATAAAGAGTGTTTCAAATCAAAATATCTTGTTTAAGCTGATTAAACATTTGTAATGAAAATGCATAAAATTTTATATACCATAAGGAACAAGAGACTCTGGGTTACTATGCTCACCTGAGTCAAAATCCGTTTTTTGGACAATTAAAAATACACTATAAATACCCCCCACTTTGACTGTGGATTCATAGTGAGGCTTTGAGTAAACTTTACTAACTTTTTTTTTTTTATAGCCTACCTATTTCTGTAGATGACTATTCTCTAATAAACCTATTTCTTTTCATTCCTAAATAATTTTTTTACCTATTATGACCACCCTTGCCCCATGTTTGAATTTGATATTCCAATGCACAAGAACGCTTACAAATAAATATTACTAAATGTGGCGACCCTACAGTTCTTAAAAACAAAATTTATAAAGCATTTCCCTAAAATATTCAAACGTAACTGACTGACTTTACTCTAGCCAAATCCTAGCACCTGGAGTCAAGCTATGTACAGATTTGACTCAGTTGTTTTGGAAAATACTTAACAGACCCCATTCTATTTTTCATACATTTTTATTTACCCCTGGGCTTCCTTGAAAAAGAAAGTGGCCATTTGGTTGGAAAAACAGCTTTGTGACAAATTTATTTGAATATCCCAAAGAGGTTCTTAAAAATATGATGAAAATGTGAAAGAGTGTATATTATAATATAGACAACATAAAATTCTTGATCAGAAAAGTTTGCTCAAATCTCTTGCTCAGGTGAGCTATAAAATGTCAACCTTACTTATTTCAGTAATAATATCATCAGTCAAACAAAAGTAGAGATACGATTATCAACAAACCTTCTAAGTCAAGACCAAAACTGTCATGGTCTTCCAACTCATGCTTTTCTGTAAATTAGTGAACAAGTGAAATAAACAATCATTAATATTCATGCAGTTATAAATAATCATGTATACCTTCACCAAAAATTAACACTAACAAATAAAATACAAATATTAATTTATAAACAAATTCTGAACTGATAGAAGATAGATTTCAAGAAAAGTATTTTAGACAAAATATACAAGTTAAAACTGAAACTGCAAAGCTCATGAGAAATGACCCAGGTGATATTTTCATTTATCATATACTTAGTAGTAAATACACCGATTCTGCACGGTGTGATACGGGTGACGTCACAATACCCCATATCATGGCCCGGTCCGAAAATCCATATCACGTATCGGACCGGCGGGCCGAAAATCCATATCAAACCGGAAGTAACGTTTGTATAAAGTTCAAAAGTTAGTGTACTTGATTTTATTTAAATATTCATGTAAAATATTTCTTTAATGACATTTGTGGTCTTATTTTTTTTAAAGTTACCTAAAATTGGCTCTTTTAGATTTTAAAGAAAATGTCATAAACAAGCACGAAACATTCTTCAATGACTATATGTGAACTCGCACATTAAACTGTATTTTAAATATATGATAAATAGAATACTACATGCTAAAATCCATATCATATGTCACATCAGCTCTCGGGCCCCATATCAACCCTCGGGCCTTCGGCCCTCGGGCTGATATGGGGCCACTCGGGCTGATATGACATATGATATGGATTTTAGTATGTAATATTCTCTATATACTGTTTAGCACTTCCAGTTAAAAAGGCCTAGCTAACCTTCATTCAAAAAGCCCAATGAATGGAAAAGCAAACACCGAGTATGTATTCAATGCGGACGATTACAGTCTAGCAAAATCCACCTATAGAACAGGAACTAATTGATATCAAGGATACTTGAAACTCTTTTGTCAATAATGAATTTACAGACATAACATGATCACTGGTATGCAACATGGATTCCACGCAGAATAGCAATGTAAATGTACATCATAGGGGAAAAAGACAAAGAAATGATATACAGGCTTTAAATAGAATATCAGAAGCTGATGATACATGTACAAATGTACTATATATATGAAAAATAATGTTTAATCTGCAGAGAACTTGTGTTAGGATTAGTGATGCTATGTGGTGGACATGTTGATGTCACAACTTAGTGCAAGTATTCAGTTACATGCAAAGCTGGAAGTGGAATGCCATGTTCTACCCACCAGGGCGTCGTATAGCTTGTTGAGAACCCACTTGTATACTCTGATCCACCGTAGGAGAAGCGCGGTTAAAACTGGGAGATGGACCTCGTGAACCTGCTTTCACAAATTTCAGCATTTGTTTAAAACACCTTTCTCCCATGTACATTTCACCATCTCACTATCAAAATATAAACAAACTAAAAAGGGAGGTAATTCTATAGAATACACCTGTACCTGACTGATTTGGGATTGCTCCAAAAGGCTGGGGAGCCGTTCCCGGGGCCTGACCATACTGACTATATAACTGGGGACCACCAAATGGCTGGTAGCTGGAGCCACCAAAACCACCACCGCCACCGCTTTGCTGTTGAAACCCTGATGAGGTTGGCTGGGAGGACTGCACAGGGGAAAACAAAAGGTTAGTCAGATTAATGAAAAGCTATGATTGAAATCTTTTAGAAAATGTTTAGAAAATTAACTCCATTTATGACTTTTTTCAAGGATTTTTCTTTTGTTTAACCTTAACTATGGCAGGATCTTGAGGTGGCATAGAAGCTTGCAAGGGCTGTGCTTTTGGAGGCTCACAGACATGAAGATCTTTGATGTCACTGCCTCTAAATATGATATACTCAAAAATCTCATCACGCGGAGCCACGGGACGATCTGTTGGCCTGTCCTCTGTCCCAAATGATCGCACTAAAATAGGAAAATATTTAACATGTAAAAACATACTTGAATGAAATGGGGGAAAAAAATCAATGACTTTATATTCACTGACTCACTAACTTGGAATAACCTGATATTTCTCTTAACCAAAGAATATATTTTCTCTATGATATCAATGGGCAACAACATGGTAACTTGTATTAATACATTTTAAGATATCCATTCCATTTCATCAGTCTAAGCCAATATAGAAAAATGTAATGAAAGAAAAAGATCTCTTTTTATAATACTCTCTTTTAATTGCAGCTGTATTTTTTTATAGCATTGTTATGTGCTTATGTAGTTTTCATTCACCCTATCTTTAGTTTAGTGCCTAAATATGTCTCAGACAAAATGAACTTACCAAGAACACCTAAAATCTGAAGTTAAATATCAGCATTTCTGTTCAATTTAAATACTTGCAGAGGGCATATAATTCTATGGAATCAATATTCATAACTTGTAAAGTGAGAGTGAATATAAGGAAGAAAAGAAGAATCAGGAAAAAAGTATGTCAAAAGAAAAGTGAAAGGCAAAATACTCAAAATAAATGAATCATCATCACTAAGTTTTCAAGTTAACCATTTCAGTAGCAAGAAATTCTACAATATCTTTGAAACCAAAAATATCAAAGATAAATATGCAAATGTGAACAGAGGCACAGAAGACATACAAACAATTTACATGCATTTTCCACAAAACAGACTGCAACACCAAATGCAACAAATTAGTAGATGTCTCATGTCTGTTTGTTGTGCATTAATCTCTGTTTATCAACACGATCCAATGTATTTAAGAGCCAGGGTTACTAGCCATATATTTATAGCTTACTTGGAATGCAGATAATGTATTTTTCTATGACCATTGTCTGATTTAATATTAATGAATTACTAACTCATACAAATTGCTAGCCACCTGTGGATCCTTTGGGATGAAAATTATGCAGTGTTATCATTGCAAACTTGCACCTTCAATGCACTATAGTCTATACACCTTTGTTGACATATCAGAACACAGCTGACTTGTATTATTAGGTCACAGTTTACGAGGTGCAATATTTTGACAAAGACAGTGACAGTAGAAATGAATTCAGTATTGCACATACTTGATACTGCGCTATATTTTAAAATTTGTAAACTGTTTCACTTATGCTGACAGTAGTGAACGGGGTACTCTTACGTACCTTTCGCTAATGCAACTGTCGACTCATTGGGATCAATAGTGTACAAAATGCCCTCATAACGAATTCCTGCCTTCGAAATGAGGCTTATTTTACTGCCGAGATATGGAATCCCCCCACTCATGACGCCTTATGACAAAGCGTCAGAAATTATGGAGGATGGCGGTGGATTCTCAGCTTTGAACCTATCTCTCTGGAGCTGTTCTATCCAAAATGGCGATCTATTATGATTGGACGGTAGATGGCGCTAAACTTCAAAAATACTTCCCATAATTCTTATGACTGAGCATGCGTACTTCAGTTTAAGTTGTGCTGTGGAATGAAATGGCGACCACGAACAGTCTCGACGATATTTTGTCAACAGAAATCGACGAGAATGCTGTTAATGCTTTAGTTGGGTCTTTGGAGTCACAGCTAGCCTCCACAACACATAAGGACACTGCACATTCTATTTCTGATGCTTCTATGAACAATAATCATATAAGCAATGCTAATGCTCCGGTAGCATGTACTTCAACTGTGTATTTACATAGCATCCCAACACCAGCTTCGAAGAATATGACAATTCAAAATAATGTAGCATTAAATAATGCAAACATATCTCATTTAAAAGTATCTCACACTGATTCTCAGTTACTAGGTTTAAATTCTATTGTGTCAAATGTGAATTCCATTTCCAGTGAAGGAGGTGGTTTATCAGTTAATGCCAATAATATCAATAGGAACTCGCCAGTGCCTGTGAATCATGTAAGAATTGTTTCTCAATCACCAACCATTACAAACTCGCGGAATTCACCCTCACCATCAGTTCAAGGACAACTTAACAGTGTCAGTGTCGCAAATGTACGCTCATCAACGCCAAATCAAGTTGTGTTAAACAATGGACAAAATATACCAAATGTGAATTCTGCAAATAGTGCTAATTTTAATGCAAGTGATCATAAACCTGTTATAAGGTCTACACACAACAGTCCATTAAACCAAATTTCTAGTCAGGATGTGAAGCCTGGACCAACTCAAATAGTGAATATCAAACATGAACGTGTTGGATCCCCCCAGACAGGGGTGTTAGGTGTGAAACAGGAGACAGGTTCTCCTAGCTCAGGATTCGGTGTTAAGCAGGAGCACCATTTAGCAATACAACCTGTGCCTGGTGCACCACACAATGTGCCTCAACCAAACGTTCAGTTAGTGCAGGGAAAAGGACCAGTTGTTACGGGAAATCCAAGTGTGATTACAGTTAGGACACCTGGACAAACTCATCCATCTCAAGTTGTTATGCAACCTCAAATTATTACAACACAATCTTCTAGTTCACAGATGCATGTTGTGTCTGTGAGCGGGTGCACTGTTGCTACACGTCCAACAGGAACAGTTCAAATGACTCAAGGCAAAAATATAAATCCGCGAATGACAACAGCAGCTTTTAGACCTCAGCAAATTAGCATTGCACCAAGGCCGGGAACAACGGTGTGCATTTTTTTTTTTAAAGAATACTTATTATTAGGCTTTTTATATATACATGTTTTAAAGGGGCATCATCATCTGTATCAGTATAGTGATAATATCAACATGTAATCATAAAATACGGCATATAATTTGATGCATTTATCCTCTGGTTTGGTATTTTACAAATAGTTGTAAGATGATAGGGATAAAGTCTACTAGAGAAGGGACATAAACAAGACATATCAAGATCTATTAAATTATTTTCCATATTGGCGAGAAAGAACTATGAACAATGATTAAAACAAAGTATTAATTCTGTTGATGATTTCCATGCTTTGAAGACATTCCTGTTTACAAAATTCTAACAGGCCGGGGGAGAGATGTATATATGCATGTACTTAAAAAATGAATGAGGAGTCTTCATATCAAATGTTAAATCTATTATTTTTTGATTTAGCACAATGAATGAAAAGAATTTTTTTTTCATTTATATACATGTATATCAAATGGCCAAATTCTGAAATATATTTGGTGTCTATATTTTTAAAAGAAATTTTAGTATAATATTTATTCTGAATTTTCACTAGATATAAAGGAAATTCAATGAAAAAAATTATATTTAAGAAAAAAATCATTTTTGAATAAAATGAATATTCTCTTCCATTATCAAGTGAACCACAGTCTTGTATTAAAAACGAAGTCTGTATAAATCTTATTCTCCAATATTTGAAACATAAGCATTGATCATGTATTCATGTTGATAAAGCAATCTGGCATATATACAGGTAAAACATGTAATTGTACAAATCTTTTCATTCATTTGTCTATTATATTTTTTTTAATCCCTATTGCATAAACATGTATTATTTTATTCCTTGTAGGTGTAACTAATATACAGTTTAATTATTTTATAAAAACTGAATATAAATGTTTAAATGCTAAATTGATAATTAATATCAATTCACATGTAAGGGGGGTAACTATACCAACTAGATGTACTGATAATTTGAGTAACTTTTTCACTGTGTAGGGGATAATATTGTTATTATTTGAATTCATTATGAAGTTTCTCTTTATGTAGTGCTTTAATTGTAATAATTTTTGGAATAATGAAATCTCAGTACAATTATGAAATTTTCTTGAAACTAATAATGAGATATATCATCCTTCTGATGCGCTTCTCTCCTCATGAACCCTTGGCATACGATGAAGTCAAAAGACCGGATTGTTTTCGTCACGTGATCTCGAATCTATCAGGTACGCACAGATCGCGTCATTGACAGAAATGAAGACGGGTGTTTAAAAAAAAAATGAAATCGGAGTTTTTTCAAGAATAATCAAGAAGCAATAATTGAGTTATGTTTATTTATTATATATAGTACAAATTTGAAGCTTCAATATAGATTATTAATCACATATTTAGCATAGCTATTCATAGAATTGCATGTTGTCATACAGATCGTTGTTTACTTGCGTTTTTCATTCCCGAGATTAAAGAGTCAAGAAGTATCCTGAACGCAAATATCGTCATTTACAAAAAACAATTACTGATTGGTCAACAGGGTGTACCGAATCCCAATCAGAACTCGAGAAAAAAAAAACAACTTCTATCAACACCGTATGCCAAGGATTATGAGAGGAGTAGCGTATCAGAAACCCTTGGCTAGCGAAGATGGCATTATATTAAATCCCTTTTCTTTGAATGGGAGGGAATAGGCTATGAATAATAGGTATTTTTCATTGTTTTAAGTATGATAGTGTATTTTTAATTAACAAAGTTATATTATTGAGATGTGAGAAAAATTCAATGTGAACTTCATGGATTGAATGTAGTAATGTTTAATGCCCTTTGTAGCAAAACACGATTGCGCTGCCCCCTGGTGTTCAGATACCTCCTGGAGCTCAGATTGTACGGAACGAGCAAGGACAGCTAGTGTTTGTCATCCCGCAACCTCCAGCAACCAGTGCAACGGGGCATCGGATGTATGTTAGGGTAAGTATAATCACGTACATGTGGTATAGAAGATGTGATACAGGTAGTTGCATATAAATGTTTATTACTCCCGAGTTTTCCCTGTGTTTATATTAATTTTAGATACTAGTATATCATTAAATGTCTATGATATGCAAAACAAATAATTTTTTAATATTACTAATTACATAGATTGAAAGAATTTGATTAACTGAGAAAATTTTAATTGTGCTCAGGTGCTTGCAACTTTGCATTTCATGCTATACAATAATTATGTTGGATAGTAATGCTGCATACTTAATCAAGGACTGTGAAATATACTGTGAAACAGCAACATTTGTGTCCATGATTGAACACATGGTTTAAAAGTAGAATGGTTGCCCACATGGCGCAAAGATTGAAGCGTCGCTTTAAAATCATGGTCACAGGTTCGAATCCCATCGTGGGACATGGAGACCAGTCCATTGGATGAGACCGTATAAACAGAGGTCCCTTGTAGCAGTAGGTGCTGGCACGAAAAAGATCCCTCCCTGCTCAGTGGACCGAGTACATGACAAAATTCGCAGCCCTCAACCAGCAGCCGGTGGTGTCTCCATATGAGTGAAAAATTTTCGAGAGGGGCGTTATGCAACAAACAAACAAGCAATAAAAGTAGAATGTTCTCCATGTTGAAATCTTCTTTTTATGCAAATTGAAGTTCTTTGTATGCAATATGGTTGTTTATTGTAGCCCACAAGTTCTCCTGGCCCAGTTCGCCCTCAACAGATAGTGACAATTCAGCCCCCCAACTCGGCCCTTGCGCAGCACGGAATCCCACGACAGGTCCACCTCAGTACTGTCTCTACAGCCACCCCCGTACCAAGCCTGGTCCGCACGGCACCCCCAGGGACTGCCATCCACACCACCGCGTCAAGTAGGAGGCCAACAAGTACGTACCCTTTGTACCATTTAGGTTTGTCTATTATCATGAGATTATTGCAGTCACTATTTGTAAAGATCTTATTTTAAAATTCCAAGCACTCTTGAGAGATCTAGTGACTTTTAATTTGAATTTGTGAGCATATGGTAAAAGTGCTTTATTTGTTTCCCTTGTAGGTGCACCTCAACAGCCCCCTGACAATGTCAAAAAATGCAAGAATTTTCTGTCTACTCTCATTAAACTGGCTCAGAGTCAACCACCACAAACTGTCAAAAATGTCCGAGAGCTGATCCAGGGCCTCATTGTGAGTTACTCCTCTGTTATACTTACCTATGTAATCTTTGTTTAAATACTTCCGAGATGCAGGAATTTTTTTTTTTGTAACGCCGTAGAGAACTTACATAATGATTTAATTTAGGATGGAAAAGTGGAACCTCAAACATTCACGGAGAAGTTACAGATAGAACTTCGATCATCACCTCAACCATATTTAGTGCCATTCCTTAAGGTAAAAGATTTCAGACAAACTAAACAGACAAAAAATTAAGCAAAAGAGACTTGATAAAATGAAATGCATTGCAAGATTCATTTTGAAGAGGTTAAGAACTTGATACTGTAAACCAACTATTATTGGCGTCATCAATCCACAACGATTAATTTTTTGCGACCGAGAAATTATTCTTTACAAATACAATGCATATTAAAGGGTTTTCAGCGATTAATATTTGTGGGTTGAAGTAGGTTGCAAAACTTGCGAATATTTCTCGCACCTAAATAAAAGTTGGTTTACAGTCATTGGGCCTTAACAATTCCTCTCAATGTTTTTGTAGAAAAGTCTGCCAGCTTTGCGCCAAGCATTAATCGCCAACACCATGACAATAGATGGTGTAAAGCCACCTCCTCTGGAGGTGCTACATCCCGTGGTGTCCATGGCGACTCAATTCCACCCACAAGTTCCTCATCCGTCCAGTCAACATGCAGCTGCCCGAGGCCAACACATTGTGAGTCTGAGTTATCAACAACCAAATTCTGAATCCACTCGCCTTTTTGGATGTTGTCATGATTTTGCCACCTTGTAATTTAGCAGTGTTTTTCAGTCCAGAGTTGTTTCTCTTACAAGCTGCTGTCAAGGTTTTTTATGCATTAAAAATTTTATTTCTTTGGAAAGTTGATAGCTTAAGTGGCAAGTAAAGAAAGTTGATAAAGTAGTGCAGAGCTACATGTACATGTACTTTAATATATAGATACACTGTACCAAAATGACAATAATAATCAAATCTGAACTTTGTTAATTTTACTGTAGTTTTATATAAAATGGTCTATGAACTATGTTTCTTTACATTGAGATTTATTGTTATATACATGTGTATTTTATGGTGGAAACACCATAGTTACTCTTATCTGAATCTTGCAGAATATTTGTCATGACTCTCAAAATTTGCATATTTAGATTGGAATTCCTAAAACCGTGACAGCAATCTCGGGGAAAAGTCAGCACCTTCCTGGAGTGGCAGGAGGGCCCTCACGGAGTTCTACCCCCCACAAAGAGAAAACCAAATATGACTCTCTCAAGTAAGTGTTATTACGACAGTTATAGTAGAAATAGAGGGTCTGTCTGCAACCCTATTATGGTACCAATAATTTTTTGTTAAAAATAGTTTGTGTGGTACATGTTCATTTACCAGGGGTATGAAATTTCTCATTTGTCATGTCTATTCATTGTGTGTTCTTACTCTGTTGTTCAGATTTACTTACATTTGAAAACTTTTGAAAATATTTGACACAAGTGTTACTTTTAGGTGGATATAATTACTTTTTAAAGTTTTTATCAGAATAATAAAAATTAAATCAGGGAAGTTTATTGAGGAAGTTTATTGTTTTGTTATTGATATCAATTTTTTTTTTTTTGCAGGGACGATGATGATATTAATGATGTGGCTACCATGGGTGGCGTCAATCTGTCAGAAGAGAGTAAGAACATTTTGGCCAGTAACGCTGACTTTATTGGGACACAGATTCGATCTTGTAAAGACGAAGCTTTCCTGCATCACGGACCTTTACTTAGCAGAATTACAGCGATAGGTAATGTCACTAGGGCTGGGTATTGGCCATAGATTTCGTATTGCGATATATTGCGATATTTTTAATTGTATTGTGATATGTATTGCAATATTTTAAAGGAAAATTACAATGGCATTTTTTTTAATTTTAACTTTAATTAACCTGCAGAATGTACATAAGTATGAAAAGTATGCAAAAGGAAAATTTCTTGTTGATTTTATTGAAGTTATGCTCTGAAATACACATGTACATCCAAAAAATGACTTCTGGCTTACTGTTTTGCTTTATAAGAAGCCTTTCTATCATTTTATTTTTATATTTAATGATAGCATTCCTTAGTCTAAGCATTTTGCCGATATATCAATATTCGAAAAAACGTATTGCAATACAATATTTTTTGTCAGTGTATTGCAAAATACCGAAATATCGTTATTTTTGCCCAGCCCTAAATGTCACCATCTACAAATTTCATTTTTTTTCTTTAATTGGAACAAAAGCATACAGTATAAGTAGAAATTTTCGCGATGATTCAATTTTTGGCAGTTTTAATCAGCTTTTTGAGATTGCTCAAATATACCGCAAAATCGCTGAAATTTAATTCTGACTTTTAAGGAAAACATCGCTGAATTTTCTTCTCACTAAAAACTCCACTTGTATGGTATTCAGGATTGTGATGCTGAATTTTGGGCTGTATTCATTTTAGAGTTTGACTATCATAATTCTATCTTGTCTTTTTTCCACAGCCAAGAAGCATGGGATAGATGACATTTCTTCAGATGTTGCTAATCTGGTCTCACATGCAACACAGGAACGACTCCGAGATCTGCTAGAGAAACTGGACACTATAGCTGAACATAGGATAGAAATATATAAGGTACTGATTGAAGAATGGCACCCTTTTATCTATTGTTAAAGGTTACTGTAAAATGAGAACTTATTATTTTACGTCTATAAAAGATTATTAGAGTTTGATCCCAAATCCATGAAAATTTTGTTTGCTCACTATACTGAATAATTTTGCTCAAAAAGGAGTCACTACCATATAACAATTCATAGTATCCCCCACCCAAAAAAAAAATGGTTTCTGTGGACAGGATTATAATCAGATGTGACCTTTTTAAAATAATTTTTTTTCCAGATGAATGATAAGTTTGAGGCTTCAAATGATGCCAAATCTCAGTTAAAGTTTCTCGAGGAACTAGATAAACTAGAAAAGAAACGCCATGACGATCAGGAGTGGGAGAAAATCATGAAGGCTGCAAAGGTAAAATGAAATTTATTTATGAGTAGATTTCTGGGAGCTGTGGTAGTATTAGACTGTGAAAGATCTGAATTTGATTTTGTCCGATGTCTAATGGAAATACAGTATATATATAATTTGATTCATAATTTTCAGAGTCGGTCGAAAAATGAAGACCCTGAGCAGCAGAAGATAAAACAAAAAGCCAAAGAGGTATAGAATTGATGCTGAATGGCAGAATATTGACATTGTTTGAGAAATCTAAGTTGAAACTTTAACTAAGCTGTTGATTGTTGATGAAGCAGTGATTTCCCCAGGCAGTTTTTGCATGTATTCATGATCTCCCGCCATGCATCACATGTTGCTGCTGTAGCGTACCATTTGAATGTTATCAGTTACAAATCTTTCAATAAAACAAATCAAATCGCTAAAATCCTAGCGTGTACTGTGCACATTTTGTGCACCTGTTGTGAATGCGATGCAAATCACGGCACGGGGTATGATGCAATAGGCCTAGTTGTCACTTTTTGTAATTTACTGGTATGTTACTAAGTGTCAGGCTTTTAATTGGTTAAAAATTAATTTATAACCATAAAAAGTAATTAATTGCTATCAGAGGGTGTATACGGTAAAAGCAATACACTTGTTAATGCACATGTGGGTTTTTCCAACATTCACAAGGCGTTCTAAAAATAGCATTGATGCTCCGACATAAAAATTGTTAAACTCATAATATTTAAGACACTTTTTTGCATTAAAGTGCTGAAAATAAACATGTCTAATTAACATTATCAATGTTTATATACTTTATGAACTGTGGGGAGGTACTTAGTTCAAACACATGTGCTTTTAATACACATTGACCTTCACCTATATTCAAAAGCGGGAAAAATCAAACACCAAATGAATGAATGTAAATTACTAAATAAGTTGTACATGTAAGCATAAGTGCTACATATTAATGAGCACCCTTTTTTGTTTCAAGACAACTGCAAAAGTAGGGACATAATAAAAATTATAAAGAGGTGGAGGTCTCTAGGGGTCTTTGTAGAGAGCAAAAATAACACAATACACTAAACAGTAAATAGACAGTGGCTTTATAGAAAATTTTAATAGAGCAAATATTTTTGTATTATTCCTATATTTATTTTTTTATTTTTTTTAATCAATTGTTGAATATTTTTTAAGTAAAAGTGACAATTTGTTCAAAATGTATTTATCATTTAATAAATAATGAATTTGTATTTTTTTCATTTAAATATACATTTAGTTACATGTACAATTAACTTAACTGACACACACAGCGCGCCGTCAATTAAGCGAAATTCCCCCCATGCATAAAAAATTTCTGGGGAAAACACTGGATGAAGTATAAATAATCATCGTTGTGTTACAGTTACAACAGGCCGAGATAGAGAGGATGAGACAGGAGGAGGCTAATCAGACAGCCCTGGCAGCTATAGGACCCAGGAAGAAGAGGAAAACGGACTTCGGAGAGATTAGTGCTGTAAGTCTGACAGGGGGTCCTCAGTTTTATACTCTTATGTATGAAAATTGAAGCTTTGACATGTAAAACATTATTCTCAGATCAGTGGTTTAAGCCAGGTGAGGGGTTATCATCCCATATGAAAATTGAATTTTTGTTCATGTAAAAATGTAGTTCACTATGTTAAGCGATTCACACCTGACAGGGGTTTCTCAGTTTATATATCTGTATGAAAATTATATCTTCAGCCTTGATAGAGTTATGTCCAAGACACGATGTAGTTACGATATCGACATATTACTTTTTTATAGTTTTCTATAATATTTCTCTATTCTCGTGTGTTTATTACAATACTTCCTGTTTTAAGACTATTTCCTTACTGTTGATATCCTCGATATCGTACTGATATCGAATCATGATTGTTCCAAGAATTATGGTTTCTATTTTATGGTGTTTTTAACAACTGTTATTTAAATCTTTCTTTAAAATCTTTCCCTGTAGTGTCGATATCGTCGATATCGACGATATCGCTTCGATATCGAATCAAGTTTGCTCAGCCCTTAGTAAATACCTTCCCTGTTACTTTGAATGTGTTTATGTTTAATTAGTTTACTTTTACGAAGATTTTACCTGCCTTCAATATCGTCGATATCGACGATATCGTATCGATATCGAATCATGACTGTTCAAAGCATATTACTTTACCAATCTTCACCCTAATACAAAAACTTTTATTTTTACATCACTTCTGTGTTTTAATAAGTTTACCTTACAGTCGATATCGTCGATATCGACGATATCGTATCGATATCGAATCATGATTGTTAAACATTTTTCAAGAATTTTCACCCTAACCCAACATCTTACTCTAAATCTAATCTAAAACAATAACAACCCTAAACTTTTCTTAATCATAATTTATTTTCATATTCATGCCAATAATTAATCAATTTTGACTTCACTTGTGACTTTAAAATTATGTTATACCTCAGTGAATAAATAGTGCAAATAAAATCGATATCGATACGATATCGTCATGATATTGTCGATATCGACGACATCGACGTAATATAGAGTCTCAATATGGCACCAGGTATTTCCATTTAATAGTGCTTATCACGATCGATATCGATACGATATCGACATCATATTGTCGATATCGTCGATATCGACATCAAATTCGTTCTTGGACATGTATGCCTTGATAAAACACAGGGACCCAAGTTAATGAATTGATCTTTGTTTATTTTCAGACTGGAAGTGGAGGATTTAATGTGAGCAATGGAGGCAGTTCCTCATCTTCAAAAGCAGTAAGATACATGTATCTTTAGAACATGCATGTAGAAGTAATAGTAAATATACATGTATATTTATGTATTTTGTTTCAGCACTAGTTTGTAGTTTATTTCATATGTATGATTTTAATCTACAGCAGACAAGCACAAGGCAAAGAATCAAAAGGGTGACATTACGAGACGTTTTGTTCTTGATGGAGCAGGAGCGCTCGCTGGGCAAATCAACTCTCATGTACAAAACATTCCTCAAGTGACAGGACTCCTGATTTAGACAGGTTCCAGACTTGAACAGTTGGTTGTTCAGCATTTCTGTGTTGAAGTGTGTGATGTAATTCTGTGAAACCCCAGCCACATATATTTGTCCAAGTCTCCTCTAAGCTTGGATAGACAGAAGTGACAGAAAAACTTCAAATATGTTGGCGACTGTGACAGGAAACAGGTGATCAAGAGAGAGAGAGAAGAGCTCTGCGCCCAGGACGACAGGACTCCGTCAATGACAGGTTCTGATGAGGAAGTTTTGACCAGAATGGGCTGAAATTTTTTTTAGCTGTTGTACTTGTTGTACATGAAAACAAAACACAAGACAAGAATTTCCTTGAGGGAATGATTTACAGTGCTAGTGTATGTGTGTGTTTATAAGAATGTTTGAACTGATGGATGGTAGACAATTCTAGTATTATCTGTATTAGTATAAAAGATCTGCTGAGTTTCGTTCACATATCCCAAGCTTTCCATTCTTAAAAACCAGCAAGCTAATACTCATTTGTTAAATGCAGTGTATAAAATGGACATGATTTCATTCTCAGAAGTGAAATATTTCTTAATGAGACAAATGTTTGTGTAGATGCACATTCAGTGTTCAGATTTGTTCAGTGTTAACAGTTTATGAGTTGGATTTAATAGACCTATATTTTATGATCTATTATCCACACCAGAATTTGATGCATAAAAATTGGCAAGAGCATGTACATAATAAGTATGGTAAAAAAAAATTATTGTAATTTTAAAAATTCCATGAGGAAGATTTGTTTATGAACCCTTTGTTAAAAATGTAGATGTCGCACAATTCTTGATATATTTTTTTTTTGTTTGGAAAGTAGTGTTGTGGTAATTATCTTGATTTTGAACAATACATGTTGCTAAGAAAATCATCTACGATGTAGGCTGAGATTGCAGATTATAAACATTCTACTTTTTAAGAAAAAATTAACAAATTTTGACTGCTAGCCATTTGAGTGTATTAACTAAAACTACAATGTATGTTTACTGGAAGAAAAGTATAATTTAGGTGAGAAACTTAATGTAAGACCTTAATGTGTTATTGATATAGAGAGGAAGAACTACAGTACTTGACACCCTGTGATGTAATGATGTGATAATATACAAAGTTAAAGTGTCCTAGTTTATGATAGTGAAATGACTATAGGTATAGTTGTACTTAGCACAAACAGAAGCCTGGCTGTTCAATGGTAACTTTATTTGGGGTTTAGTCTTAATTGGAATTTTTTCCATCAGACTTTTTTCTTTCTTTGCGCATCAGACCAGATTTACTAAATAACTTTCTCACCAAAAAAGAAATTTTTGCCAAATACATACAAGTTTGGAGGCTGACAAGTTGAAGAATTCTGTAATTTAAGGCAGCATGAGTGAAAAACCTCTACACTTCAGAAAGAATTTCTCAGTCAAGACCTCTAACTTTGTCTCTATAATTTTACATGTAAATATATCCTTTCAAATCTGTAACTAAATAACATATTAAACAGATTTGTCAACATTTTCCATTGTTTTAACTAAATTACGGTACATTACATTAATTTTATGCCAGAAATGCTGGAAACCTAATTGATTGTATGCATTTGATTCTATAATTTTCTTTTTCTTGCTCCAGATTAATAAGTATTAATTCGTCAGCTTGCTCTGTGGTTAGCATTATAGACCTTCCAGGTCTTTTGATCTAAAAACTCTTTGTTGGCATAACAGGATTTGTGGCAAAGACAAAGCCCCCCAGTTGGTGTGGGGTGACAGAGGCAGCTTCAGGAGATAAGAATTGGTTTTTGCTGATTTTACCCCCAGATAATTGCTGTAGTTAATGATCTCTTGCTTAATTAAGGGATTTTATAAAACTGCTATGTTTACTTGCATCATTCAAGGCAAGAATCAGTTGTGTGTGTATTTGTGGGTGTGCATTGACATATATATACTGTATTTCATTGTGTGTAATCACAGCGTGGGTATGTGTGTGTACTATGTTTCACCATAGTAAATATCAATGGTTAAATAATTTATTTGATAATGGTGTGTACAAATAAATCAATGTTGTGCATCCTGTGTTTTGTACAGATACATTTATATTTTATACAGTGTTACATATTTTGAAACTAATTTTATTTGTAAATATCGATCACATGACAGTCATGTGACAAGGCGACCTCAGCCTGTAAAACATCTCAAACAGTAGTGAGTTATTTATGTACTATTGAATTTACATGTATATCCAATGATATGGGAGTTGTCATTTTGTTTTAAAGTATATAATAGACAAATTATGTGAAAATTTAGTTTTCAAACTGATTGGATATCTATGGAACTAATAAAACTGAAATGCTACGGTTTTGTTTCTTATACATTTGAGAAAAGGTATTCGTTAAAATTTTTGAACATTTACAGCTTCATCTGAAGAAATCATTCTCATTTTAGATTTAAACTATGCATGTAGTACAGGGATCGTACTTCATAACATTAACAAAATCCTGGACATGGCAAAAAAGTATATCTTCATTGATAAACAACATACATGTATTTTGACCTCTTGACTTGGAATTTGAACTAACTTTTGCAAATGTTTTAGCAAACTAATCTTAGCCATAGCTTTTTAACTGGTGTTAGGGTTTTCATTTTCCATGTGTATTCCTTGTGACAAGAAATTTCAAAAAGAAATATTTTTGACCTTTTAAAAATATTTACCTTAATTTCTGGTACCGGTACATGTAGTTGCAGCAAAGGCTCTAGTATTCCACATCTGTATTCCTCATGAAAAGACTTTTCTTTGAATCATATTTATATTGTTTATGAATTTTTGATCGCAAACTTTTAAATTTGACTTGCATTCGAGAAACCTTCACCTTCGCTATGAGCTCCCATACAGGGGGCCTTAGTGATTCGATTCACATGCAAATCTTGTTCAATATTTCAAGCAATTCTAAAACAAATCTTGGCGTTAGTTTTAAAAGTACATGTATACCTACCTGATTACATATTTTTAGTACTGGCCTGAAAGACACCACAGGATGATGGGCATTAAAAATATTACCTGGAATTATGTTACTTGACTGTATCAAAGAGTTCAGTTGGTAGTAAATGGTACCTCACAAAGTATTGCCATTTACCATTGACTATGCAGCCAATCAAAACATTTTTTCTAACTATGAACTAGAACTGTCCAAGCAGGACAAAATACCTCCTGCTGGGTTTTTTAGAAGTGCTAAATCATGAATATTTTATGGATCTAAGGGAATAGAGAAATGCTAAAACATTTTTAGTGCAAATGTAATTGCTCATGTTTTTTATAAATGAAAAGAAGGCGCAGCCTAATTAAAAAAAAATAGCCTAAATATAGGGACCAGACACAAATTATGAACTTTTTCTGTCAGTGACCTTGAACTTGCATAAATGACCTTGGTTCAAAGTCATGACACAACCTCAGGTAATAAGCAATGTTTGTGTGAAGTAGTAGATTCAAGTTTTTCCATAATAAAGAAAGATATGGACCAGACACGAATTATAAAATTTTTCTTTCAGTGACCTTGAACTTCACAAAATGACCTTGACCCAAGGTCACGACACATCCTTAGGTCAGGAGGAATCTTTGTGTGAGATGAGATCCTACCAAGTTTATCCATAAGAAAGATATGGACCAGACACGAATTATGAAATTTTTCTTCCAGTGACCTTGAACTTCCCCCAAATGACCTTAGGTCAAGGTCATGACACCCTTGGGTCAGGAGGAATCTTTGTGTGAAATTAGAACCTACCAAGTTTATCCATAAGAAAGACATAAACAGGACACAAATTATGAAATTTTTATTCCAGTGACCTTGAACTTCCCCAAATGACCTTGGGTCAAGGTCATGACACACCCTTAGGTCATGAGCAATCTTTGTGTGAAATTAGAACCTACCAAGTTTATCCATAAGAAAAATATGGAGCGGAAATGAATTTTGAATTTTTTTCTTCCAGTGACATTTTACTTCCTCAAATCACCTTTGGTCAAGATCATGACACATCCTTAGGTCATGGGCAATCTTTGTGTGGAGTAGTAGATTCTAGTGTTTCTCCGTAAGAAAGATATGGACCAGACACGTTTGCACAGACAGACGGACAGCTTAAGACAGACGGACAAGGTGATTCCTATATACCCCCCCCCCAACTTCGTTTGCGGGGGGGTTTGATTTAAGAAGTAGTTTATGTAAAAGATAGATTTTGCATTTATTTTATTGGCAACTTTATATGACAACATAAAACATGCAAATATACATGCCAGTAACAAAATAACATATTCTTAAAAATATGACATTGCTTTTCTATATATAGAATGTTTACGTTCCTGTTTGTAAGCAGTCTAATTGGTCTTGAAGTGGAAAGATTTCTCTACAGTAAGTCCTGGAACCTTTCATCACATGGAAATACATGTACCGGTAACTTTCTCCTGGAAATCCCTTGGGCCAAAGCTGAAGGATCCATTTCAGAAATGAATTAACACAATGTCCATAGAGTTCATTGACATTAGGATTTGCAATGCACTGAAGATAAACCAAAAATAGGTTAATGTTTCATAGCATTTTGGTATAAAAAAAAATTGATTGAATAGCCTTTTCTTTGATATTATATTGTATTAAAAATATCTACCAGGAAAAATTCTTTTGTTCAATGAAAGAACATGCATACAATATATTACTAAGATATGTACATCTTAGATAATTAATTAACAAAGACTCTTACATATGAACTCTGAGACCGGGTCACTGCCATCATCTGATCGTATAGAACCTGTGATGTCTCTACATTCTATTAGGGGCAAAAACAGGTGGCCAAACTCCGGGGTGTAGGGAGGGGCAATAATATCTAGAACCTGCAAATATGAATTAATTATGTTATTTAATTATTATAACCAATTTAATTCTAGAAATGCTACTCATCAAAAGTTAACTCATTATATTCTTTCCCTTGCCCAAATGATGTGCAGATTAGGGCTGTAGAAGATCCTATGGTCTGAGATAAAATTTGTCATTCATTTGCATAAGATTTGTTCAGACATGTACCGGTAATTAAAAGACAGGCCATTGTAAAAACTTTTGAATTCCAATTACTAGTAAAAATCTGTGAAAAGATTTATGTATGTCATACTGTAAATCACTTTTTATTCGCGAGAACTTTATTTTCGCGTAATTACGCGAGACAGTGAGCTCGCGAAAATTTGATTCTCGCGTAAAATAGTATTCCTTAAGATTATATAGAGCAATAACCACAATTCGTGAAAATTTCATCTCGCTAATAAAGAGTCAATGTCTATCTCGCGAAAATAAGGTGTCGCGAAAATATAGTGATCTACAGTACATGAAACTATAAAAGCTCTTAGCTCAAGTGAATTTGATATACATGTACATTAAATAGATCTGTATTTATTAGATAGGCAATACATGTGTAATTATAGCACCTAAGCAGTTTGCTACTAAGTTTAAAAAAAGAATTTGCCTGAAAACATATTCCATATTATAAAAAATTCTGACCTCTGTAACAAAATGTCTGATGAGTGAAATATCTGTGTCTTGTTTGTCCAGACAGTTCTTGATGTACGTCACAACAGGAATGACGAAGCCACGGCTAAAGAGATGAACCATTCGGTCCAGGACAGCCTTCTTCAGCTCCAACTGCAAAAATAAATCAAGCAAGAATTATGACCAGTTTTCTCTAAACATCCATGATTCAAAGGCATACAAAAATCCCTAGTTTGTTTTCAGCAGTAAGGATCAATTCATTTATTCCTCAATCTCTTTAAAACTTACCCTAAAGAGCACCTCTAGATCCTCAAATGAAGACTCAAACACTCTGATGAAGAGGTCTAGGGCTGGCTGATGTAGTAAAGTATGGTTGGTAACAATCTGTAATTAGTTACATTTCAATTTTGATAAATTATTTTTTATTTTTAAAACTCCTTGGCAAATCCTTTCTTTGAAATAAAGATTATCTAATTTTTTGGGGGGAATGTAAAGTTATACATGGATGCAAGTGACAAACTTACACTGTATAGTGTGATATATGGTAGATATGAACTACCACTTTCTGAATGTACTTTATATTAATTCATGAAAACAAAACATTTAGCGATGTTCTTGATTTAGGGGATGATGCTTTCTGCAAAAGGGGCTAAATAAAATACACAGCCAAATGTATTAATGTTTACAGTATACATGTATAACAAATTTTAAGGAATTACTTGTACCTATTTACAAAGAATTGTAATTTGTAAAAGACTTGCAAAATTTGAAGTTAGACTCGGACTCACTTCATCAATAAGAACCAGGTGTAAGGGAGTGTGGTCTGTGTTGAGTTTGAAATAACTGGCATCTGATACAGTGTAATCCACCCAGCGTAGGACTCCATAAGCTATCACTGGAAACCTGATCAAAATGAAAGCAAGCTGGTGATTCAAATACGGTTTAGAACAATACTGTCAAACATAATATAGAGTACTACCTTTTCTGATAAACTTGTTGATAAACTTGTTTCCGTTATCAAAAGATGATGATAGGGAATGTGATCAGACATGACGTAGCCCTAAATTTTCTGATAAATTACATGCACTACAAAAAATTCAATACTAAAGGTGCAAGAACCAAACGTGATTCCATACAATTAACAGTTGAATAGTACTTTTTTTGATACTCTGTTTTTGTTTTACATAAAAATAAGGTGCATGATTCAAATGATAGAAGAACAGAAGTAGACATACTTGATATTAAGGAAGAGTGTGTTGATATCTGAAATCAGCTCAGATGAGCTTTTATTCTCGGCACACAGAGATTGCACTCGTTCTAAGGCCTGAGTTGTGGGCTTCAGTTCATCTTTATTGATATTCTTTCTTTGACCCTAAGAAGATGTACAGTATGTATAATTACACACCAAAACATTTTTTATCAACCTAGCTATATTTTTTTTAATCAAAGCACTTGAGTATGTAAATTTCTTCCAGTAACCTGTGAAATTTAAGTTTTAGTTTTCTTCTCTCTCATAGCTTAAGAAGTCTGGGCCCAGAATTACAATTCAGCAATAAAAGGTACCCATAATGCTAGAATTATTGGAACAGATTTGGATTTTTGGCATTTCATAAGTGGTTAGTTGAACTGACCTTTTTATAAACTTCTGTTACACTTGCTGCGTAGGACAGGACAAATATATACTTCGATTTGTGTTCGGGGTTCACTCTGGATGAAGGTTTGAAAAGGGCATCAATTAAAAGCTCTAAAAGGGACAAGACAAAAGATATTGTCAAATATGTAGCAAAATTAGTTCAAGCTTAAAATTATGCTGAGTGATGACTAACTGGTTTTTAAATCAATAGTATAATTTTTTCAAGGAATGATCTTAAAAAAAGTTTAAAGCAATGTTCTTTCTAAATAAATATAAACCTAAAATCATTGTTGTTTGTGGCAAAAATAATGAGTACTGTAACTTTATCCCTACTTTTTATCTTATTAAATATTGTAATTTGAAATAACAAAATGATACCCAAAAATGCAGGAACTCGAATCAGGTCCACAGGAGGAGGGTTCATCTCCATATACATCTTATACAACTGGAATAAGTATAGGACAACTCAAAACACTTAGTCATAATGATGTTTCTTTAAATAAGAATTACATGTAATAAGTTGTTATTGTATGTTTTAGTTTAAAACATAAGTGTGTTGATTCACTTAAGGTTTGGAGATACTGTATACAAACAATATGGATGACAAACAATGATGTGTTTCTACACTGATATCCAAATAGTTTACAATTTTTATATTTGAATGATAGCTTATAATAGTTATATTTGAGGAGATAGCTTATAAAAGTGATATCTGCTGAGACAGCTTATAATAATTACATTTTATGTGATAGCTTACAATAGTGATATCTGCTGGGTTCAGGGCATTTCTGGACAACATGGAGGAGAGGGCTTGACAAGCCCTGGGGTAAGCAGCCGCCCCACTGAGGGCCAGAGTAATGGGGGTCACATCCATCTCTCTGAAATAAAACATCAGGAATATTTCAATATATTTTTCAATTAATACTTCCTTAAAATCACAGACCATGTCCTGAGTTATCATAAAAGTACATAAGTTGTAAAAATCTCTGAAATACACTGTTCATGTAATTTATTTGGCAAAAATTTACATTTCTCCATTGCTTTTTGAATGTGCTTCATATTCACAAAATTAAACCAACATCTTGAGTACGCAGAAACTGCTGTCTGAGAAAGGCATTTAAAATACACAGCCAGATGGTATACATTTCCAGTGATAATTTTCTGACCTAGCCTGAGCACTTTTCTGTAATTCCTGACATAACCGCCGAATGTTAGATCCACCCTTGGTTTCCTGGGCCAGAATGTGCATCAGAACCTGACTGTACAGGTACGTGTGTTCTCCATGGCAAACCATTTTCTAAAAAGAAAATAACCACATAATAATTGAAAAAACACATGTAGATGTACAGTAACTGTAAATCAACTTTAATTTGCAAGAACTTTGTTTTTGCATAATATCACAAAAAAGATTGCTTGCGAAAATATAATCCTTGTATATATTAGTATTCCTTAAGATTATATAGAGTACCGGTAGTAACCACAATTTGTGAAAATGTTGTATTGCTACCAATTTAATGATCTACTGTAGGTCACATTCTAAATACATGTATGTTAAAAATATGGAATTTGATACAAACTGTGAATTCAGGGAGATTTTTGGTGATGGTTTCCTCCCCTCCCTCCAGCATCCCTGTGATTGATGTCCTCAGAACTCGGGAGAAAACTTCAATCTGGTGGCAGGCTGTAGACACTGAGGTTATCTCCCCCTGATACCCAGCATCAGATATTAACTGTAAAGAAAATAATACTCACATTAGTTCACATAATGCATACGTATTTTGGGGTACTGTAAAATCACATATTTTCGTGGGGTCAAATTTTCGTGGTTTGAGGAAAAAAAAGAACAACTTAGAAACTAAGCTTACTGACTTGCAGAATATCTTACCTTGACAGTAAAGTTAAGCATTAGACAATCCGGGTACTCTTCTGCCAGCTTGTAAAACAACTCTCTCCACGTAGGAAACTCAATCATCTCAGCCAACCAGGAAGGAGTCTACAAGTATTCCAGCATATTTTACTAAAACTGTACAAATTTCAGACCGAGGCATTATTGCAATGTACAGTATGAGTAATCACTTCAAAGCATTATCACCAAGTCTGTTAATTAAATAATTTCAAGGTTTTTTGGGTTTTTTTTTTCACATTATTTAAATGTTATATGTGACTCACAATGTGTATTCTTTCTTACCTCTCCCTCGTCTGTAAAGATAGAATCAGCTTTCTTAGGATCAAAGTGTTTCATTATCATTGTCTTCAGATGATTCTCAACCATTTCTTGTACAATTTTGATATCCACACCTGTTGAAAATCACTTTTTTTGTTCATTCTATCCATTCCACTTGTAGCAATTATTAAACTTTTACTCATGAATAACATATGTGCTCTTTCATAGATCTTTTTTTTTTGAAAATTTATCCAATATAGTTATCTTAATTATTGTGAAAAAAGTTCTCTCAAATTACTAACAGGATGTGCATGTACAAATGAATAACACATGTATTAGATTTGATCTAATTACCTTCTTGCCTCATGGGAACTAAAATCTTAATTTTTTCCTGAATAACCAATTTCCCTTCTTTATCATGACAAATAACTCCTATAAGTTTGGTACTAGGTGCCTCCATTCAAATGAAGGACCAAAATTGTGCCTGATCCTTACCTGCTTGAATGAGCCATTCAGCTAACAGATTAACAGTCTGGGCTACAGCTGTATAATTATCTGACAACATCTCCACCACTTTTTCTGGAGATCCACCAGCCTGCAGGAATCTGGAAACAATGCAAACAGATTTCATTTACTTTCTATCAATCTTCCACTGAAACATTTACTGACAACCTTACATTATCTTTATTAAATTTAGTAAGTTTTATTTAGGTAATCTTGAGAGGGAAAAATTCCTTGTTTATTCACATTTTTAATTTCTTTTCTTTCAATTACCTTTTCAGTGTGCCAAACACTCCTGGTTCCATAATGTAGTCTTTACAAGAAAATAAGTCCAAACACTCTTGCTGGGAGGCAAACTTCTCTTCTTCATCCTCTTCATCTTCTTCTGGTGACTATTAACAATAAAAAAATCCAAAGTCTGAACAAGCTTTGGGGAGGGACTTCCCCTTCTGGAGAAAACATTCATTTAGCATGGACAATCAAAATAAAAAGGAAAACAAAATTTGGGGTTCTTCTGGAATAAACAGTCTCTGATCATAATCTTACACCTAGCTGCAGAACTATAGCTCTCTGAAAAATATATTAATAATAAGAATTTGGAGAACACAACTTATGTAATATAATTACGAATGCAATAAATACAAAAGTTTATTTTTCTACAGGTGGCACTGTAGCTCTCAGATCGCCCATCCAATTTTATTCAGACGGGAATACTACATATCTGCAGCTCACCTACACCCAAAACCAGATTCCGTGGTAAGAGATTTATTTAATTTAGGTACAAAATGGCTAAAAAATTATTTCAAATGACTACAGAAGGGGGGATGTAGTATGCAATATACAGTATCATTTCTTTATTTTAATAGAAATTCATATTGAACCAATTCCTTCGAAATATAATATGTATATCTATATATTTTATTTATTTACTTTCTTCCACCAAAGAAAGAGGCAATCATAAAGTATACAATTTTACACAAGAAGCCTTTAACAGGTCCAGTACAATCAGTACATTTAGCTACGTAGGTAGAATTACCTACGTAGCTTTATTTACCTACCTCAGGTAGCTTGATTTAGCTACCAAATGAATTTCTTTCTACAAAAAAGCATTTTTCTCAGGATGTGCAAAAACTATCATTTTGATGCAGTGATCATTTTCAACTTTGAACTCATCTGAAAACAATTCATGAAAAATTCCCTCTTGAAGAAATGGCTTTTTCTGCGCAATTGCAATCAAAGTTCTGAAAGTTTTGGGGCTATGTATGACAGTTAGAACAGTTACTCCTTGAATGAAATGACAAAGAAGTCCAGTTCTGGTTAACATGATAATAGGTCGGTAATTATTCAGCACAATGTGAAGTAATCCAACTCAGTCATGCCTCACCGCACGGACAGATAACCAAACAATGGAATTACATGTTTTGCTCTAAACTGACCAAACACAGCGATGTTTAAACTATCTCTGCTTTGGAATGTTTTTTAAAGTCTCCCCAGTATAAATATCAATAATCATTTAACTGCGATTTTTTGTTTCTTTTTCATAAAAAGAAAAGTTACATTGAAATAGCTAAATAAAGCTACCTGAGGTAGGTAAATTAAGCTACGTAGGTAATTCTACCTACGTAGCTAAATGTACTGATTGTACTGGACCTGTTTAAGTTTAAAAACAAGAAAATTAAATAAAAGAGGCATTTACATCTCCTCCGTCGTGTCCACCGTCCCACATGTTTCCTTCATCGTCCTCATATTCATCCATTTTTCTGAATCACGCGTAAATAGACCTCAAATATTCAAATTTTTACAGTCAAAGACAAAAAATTGCTAAGAACGCTTCCATCTTGAAAATTTATTATAGGTTGTTCGATGACTTAGTCGTAATGTAATTCATAGTGTAGTAAATTTGAAATACTAGGCAATAAGGAAAGGGGATTTTCTTGTTTAAAATCATGTCAGAGAACATTAAAACCTTAAAAGTAAAATAATATAAAAATCCTTTTAAAATAAAAAAAAATTGTCTTTTTACGAAACATTCTTGTATTACCCATTAATTAATACCGGCTGTGAAACAGAAAGTAGACGTAAGTGCTGTGAGAAAAGTTGTTACTAGTTAAAAACACCTAAAAAATGAGATTTCAATCTCATTTCCAGTTCATTGGGGCAAAAAGGTTTCTTATTATTCCAGCTTTGATGATAGTCTAATTCGAATGATCCTTTTACTGTCATATTGCTGTCGATTACCTACCTTTCTAGATCTATACTATAGCCCAACTTTCACATGCATATAGCAGATATTTTTAGGAGTGGACAGTTTTATCAATAAATGTAACACATCAACATATACTGACTAAAAGATCATATTGAATTTATAGGCGGAAAACATAAATAACTTAAAATTTTAAATGTAAAATTTTGCATTTTTGCAATGATTTTAAATAAAATTTTATGGCTTAGAGAGTCAAATTAAAATATGACACACAAGGAAATATCCATTTTTGTTTTTGCATGTGTGTGTGGTTTTTTTTTATTTACATGTACTTTATGTTATACTTGAAAAGAATTTACACAACTTGTAAAAGAGATTTGAAATGAAGAAAAAGTTTCAATTGTTATCAGCATGATCAAGGGTACATGTTTTAAATAATTTTATTCTTGAAATTCAGTATAGATGATGTAAGGATTCAACATTAGTAATGGATTTTCTTTGGGAGAAGCTGAAAGCAATTAATGCCAATCACTTCATATTTGTGTTACTGTGTGCTGTCATTGCTTACCTCTTCCGAGCCAGTGATTCATATAATCTGAAACCAGTCTGGAGAAAAAGAAGTGAACCTCATCATTTTACCAACAAGTTAGTGTTCATATTATTCTTTACCTCACAGGAGATCATGATGATGATCATATTTACATGTAGATCATTAATGCTTATTTGTTTCTTAAAAGACATGCTTTCTCATAATAATAAATTTGATAATTTATTTATATTGATAGATAATACATTGAAAATTATGCTATAACATAAGATGGTTAAAGAAGAGGAAGAAAGAAAGCATTTAAAAATCATCTGCTCAAAAGAAAATTACATGTATATATTTTTTTCCATTTTATGAACAGAATATACCCTACACTTGATGACCGTCTCCCCTCTCCTATAATAACAGACCTGGATGGAGATGGAACAAATGAAATCCTTCTGATCACCCATGACTTTAAGTAAGATTACCATTATTTTCATTGTTAAGAAAGATGTGGTGTCAATAAATTTAATCATATGGTTTCTCAAAAATTGAAGAAAGTCATGTTCAAAAAGAAATTTGATTTTTGGTTTTAAACAAGTAGCCTTGATACTTGAGTACAAATTTACTCTAGTCATTGTGAGAAAAAAAATTGCAGTTTCCTAATTTCATAAAGTTAACATGAGACCCCCTAATTTCTACAGGTTAAATGTAATGTCCCTCCCAGACCCTGTGACAGAGGAGGAGGATGATACACTCCCTCATGTCGTCGTCAAACAAAGAGCCGTCCTACCCATAAACGTCTCCGAAGTCAGTCGACCTGTAGCCATGGAGACAGGGTTCACCATACCTTACAGTTCCATGATGCAAATAAGAAAACAGGTCAGAACAAAGGTTATTAGCTTAACATTTTATTAAAGTGTTGTTGTTTTTTTTTTTTACAGTAGTGGTGTTTTATAAAATGTAATTACATGAACATGTATATAAGGATGCACTTGAACATGAACGAAAATTTTAATCAGGAATATACTTGAAAAATGTTTTGTGTGGAACATATTAGACTGTCGTTGTGTATTGTACTATTACTTGTAATAAACATGGTTTATCTTCTTTTTCATTTTGTCACTTTCCCTGGGATGTCTTGCTTATGAAGTTATTTGCATGAAATGCCTCCTTATCTTTAGTCATACTAAACTGTAAAAATATCTAAAGAAATCAGGTCCCGGGATCATGAAACATCTTAAGCTTAAGTCAAAATCTTTATTTTATTATAAAATGTTGTAAAGGTGGAGAAGACAAAGATTAAATTATTTTTTAATCTTTCTTCTCAAAAGAGTTGTTAACTACAAATTTCCAATTAAATTCCTCAATTAATGAATATTTTATAGGTGATAGAAAATTTGACTTAAGTCTAAGTTTGTTTCATGATCCTGGGGCCTGATGTATACTAGATAAATATCTAAAGAAATCAGATGTATACTAGATAAATATCTAAAGAAATCAGTCTTTTTTGCCTGTTATAAATGCCCAGGCATATCCAACAAACTAAATGGTGATTCATTATATTTACATTTATATGTGTAATAAAAATGTAGATATTTTTTCAGATTGTTGTGGTTGTGACAGATGATTGGCAGGTCCTCTGCTACAGTCACAATCTGGAGTTACTGTGGCATAAGAGATTCATGGATGTCAGTCGAGTGAGGGAGACATACACGGTTAAAGCCATGGGGGCCTTAATCACAGCCCACAATGTCAAGAAAACTGACCAGGGACTGGTGATTGTGGGTGGTAGCTTTACACACTTAGTGCATGCACCACCAGATGCAACCACCCCTAAAAAGTAAGGATTTGTAAGGGTAATTGTGGTATTTTATAAAAAATATTTATTAAAAAAATGATAAGATTGTGAATAATTGTAGAGCAGCTATTATTTTTATCCTGTTTTATTTGTGATTTTTCAGTTTGAAATCAATCTTTGACAATTAATATTTGGGACTGAGGACACTTTCTTTAAAATTATATGGCAAACTTTACGGTCGAAGGGGGAAAAAATTATTCTCGAGATAAAGATATTTCTCGCAAATACCCTTGGTAAAAGTTGGTTTTCAGGTTTTTTTTATGGTCATATTTTCTTTTTTTATGTCTCCCTTCATTTTAATTGAATTTGGTACAAAGATTTATCATAAAAATATCAAGGTCAAATGTTGTTTCGGGTAGGATCAAGCCATTTTGGACAGAGTTATGCCCCTTGGACTCCGTAAAATTTCAGTTATTTTGGGGAGGGGGGCATAAGTGTTTTTACAAATATCTCTTGTTGACTATGGGCACTGTAGTAACAATATTTTTAAAAACTATACTTGCAAACATATACTGTATATGAACAGAAAGTTATCATGTCTCGGAAGTTTTTTCTCAGTCCCAATGAGTACAAGATAATGGGGTTAGACTGTACATGTACTATACATATACCTTCATAGTGTAAATCAGACAGAAGATAAGCAGAGTAACTCCACAGAAGATAACACCCTGACCCACTTTAGCTCCTTCGCTGTCAGTGCATTAGATGGTACAGTGCGGTGGCACCACCTACCTGGGGATTTTGGAGAAATAGCAACCAATGTCAAGGTACTAATGCAAGAAATACATGTTTAATTTGAAATTTGTAATAATCTTGGAAGAAATAAATAAATTTCTTCTTACCTCTCACAATATGGTGAATGTTTTGTAGGATATCCATGGTGACCACCACTGGAAGCTGGCTTTAAAAAGACACAGACTTCATGTTGGCGAGGCTCCCTGGACATTGTACAAGAAGGAATTCAACAGTTTTACAGTATGTTTTAATGCTCTAATATCATAGTTATGGTAACTGTACCTCAGTTTTAAATAAGCTGAATTCAAGTACTAGTATGGTTTCCGCGAAAACTCTTTCTTCTTTTGAGGTCATACATTTTTGTCCCAGTACCATACATATGTATGAATTTTTTAGTTTATTGTTTTAAGTTTACATTTTGCCATATTTTCATTAGTATCAATCTTGTCTTTAAAACACATGAACAAAATAAGAATATCCTTACAAGCCTTTAGGTTTTTGGCATTGATATTCTATTCTTCAGAAATATTGATATTTATGTTGGAAAATACATGTATGTTTCATTTAAAGCCTCATCTTTGGAGAAGCCTGGAGGACACAAAGCTGACCCTGGGAAGATTCAGAAAGTCAGAGGAGAGCAGCCAGCCAGACACGCCCTCCTCCCAGAGAATGGCCTTGACCCCTCAACACGTTATCGGATATGCCTATGGTGGACACCGACCACATAGTAATCACGAACATGTAGAAAATCCCAACTCTGTGGTCATCCACACCCACAATGGTATAGAGGTCCTGAATCTACTGAGTGGTCGACCGGTCACTGAACTGCGTCTCCCTGGGGATGGGGCGGTGTATTTGGACATTGACGGAGATGGGGATATTGAACAGGTCCTCTGGGGTCAGCAGGACGACTACAGCCCTTGTTATATTGAGATCTGGCGGATTAATCCGGTGAAGGAACGGATTGAGCAGCTACCAGTTTGTCGGATTACTCGCTTGTTCTTCACATCATCCTGGGCTTATGATGAAGATAGCTTGAAGAAGTTACCACCCATAATTATCAAAAGGTAAAATTAAAGTAAAGTTAAACTTCAATATTTTGAATTGAAGAGGGACTGAAAAGTTTCAGACATTGAGATTTCAAGATATCAATATTGAAACTAGAATAACCGAACGGCCATCTCACTACTGAAAATCATTGGTATTTGATCATCTTTCTTTTAAAAATTAATAAAAACCAAAAACTTATTCAACTCAATGATTTGGTTATTCAAAACAAATTATAACCAATCTGTATGTTGCATTGCCTAATTTAGACACTGAAATTTCATATCATTTTACCAAATGTCAATCTTGGTTTGCTCAAAAAATTGTGTAAGTCAAATTTAGTGAAATCAAGTGTTGTTAGTAATGCAGACCTTTTGTTTGTTTTCAGTGTTGCAAGGAAAACAGGACTCCTGAGATACTTGATGGGTCACCACCTTCCCAAGTTCTCACATAAATATGACATCATTACATTTGGAGGGGTTGGCAGGGTGTCATCCTGGGACAGAGAAGGAAATGTTAATTGGCAGGTAAAAATAATGATAACTTGATTTTGGAAAATCTGTTAAGTGAAGATTGAAAACACAAAAAATCATTAGCAAACTAATCAGTAATCATGCTTATTATGACAAAAGAGGTAGGGCTTTTTTAACCTCTTTAGTATCAGATCCAACATATCTATTTGAACATTTCATATACATGTACATGTATCTCATTGACTTATCTCATATTCAGTGTCTAAATTAATTAAGTTTAAACTATGAAAATGAGGCAGTTTAAACTACCCCAACTCTTTATAGCTTTTTGATTACCAGCATTGATTACTGGAAGAATTATTTAAGGAGTCACTGTCAGGTTTTATCCTCAAGTTTGACTGTTTATTTATGGATAATTGACTATAGGTTGCCACTCCAGCAAACTGGGCTAAAGCATCAGTAGATATAAAGAAGAACAAGGAGAGGGACCATCCTGCCTACCAGAGATTTATGGAGGAGTTCTGGCCTAGCCGAGTCCTGATGTCTATCCCTGTATATGGTCAGAAGGTAAGTACACTTTATTGTGTTTTTGATTGGACATATTTTAGAATGGATTTAACATATATTCCTAATCAATGTAGAAGACAACTTCCAATCATTTAAAAAATATGTTTGTTTTTTTTGTTTTTTTTTTTCTTGACATTTTTATTTTTGTTATTAGTATATTTATGGTGGAAAATGCCGAGATCTCATAAGCATATATGTACTTGTATTTGATGCATTTTATTTCTTGTACTTTAGAATGTGGTGGCCCTGAGTGGTTACTCGGAGTTTGTGCTGGTGGACTTGGTGAGTGGTAACCTCCTGGCAGAACACTCCCTCCCCTGTCACCCCACGGCCCCTCTGATTGTGGGGGACTTTGATAATGACGGGGTCAATGATGTCATAGTCACTTGTAGTCTTGGGTAAGTACTATTTTTTTCATTGTCATTAATTTCAGATCATCATCAGAGGGAGGCTTGTAATTACATCAACAACAGAACCTTTTTTTTTTAAAGTAATTTACAGCTAAGGCCAAAGTCTACTTTGGTAATATACCTGTATTTTACCCATTAATGGTGTAAGAAAAATTAAATCAAGTATTGTTAAGATGAGATTTTTGCAAAGAAATTGATGAAGTTTAATGTTAGTTGACTAAGTTTTATAGCTGTATGTACATGTGTATCATTTTTGGATTTTGTCATAAGTTTTAAATATTAATTTAAAACTGTTTTTTTCTTAATACAAAGAGGGAGCAGTGATTCTTTTCAAAATGATTATGAAGGCTTTGGTTTTTTTTCCTCAGATACATAGGTTTTTCTCTACATCACAAGACAAACCATATTTTTACTGCCATGTACGGACTGACTGTGTTTATCCTCATTATTCTACTGAACTGGCTGTGCTCACCTCAGTCCTTTTATGGAGAAGATGAAGAGGTGGAACCAAGTGATGATGATGATGATGATGACTGAGATGATGATTTAGATGATGACTTGTGATGATGTAGATAGATGAGTGAAGATGGTGTGGCTTAGATTGAGATCCAGGAAAACGAAATTGAAAAGCAACTAAATATAAGAAGAAGTTATGAAGAAGAAGTTAGATGTGTGGTGTTCTTTTAGAAAGCGAAATGTGAGGAGGCCAAGAAGGGCTCATTGCCAGCTGGACTGGAAAATGAGAGAGAGATAGTCAGATTTCAGCCCAGGGAACAGGCCATAGTTGTGTAAAGAGCATGTTTCATGCAATTAGGAAATGAACTTTATTAAAATTCTATGACTAATTGTCTTAATCAAAATGTGAATCCTCTTTCCCCCAAATCAAAACCAACATCAAAAGTGTGATATTTTTCTGAAAACACTTACCAGTTTGCAAGATTGGTTTTTTGTAATTAACACTAGGATATTTTTTTCATTTAATTTGCATATTACATTTCATTTTATGTAATAGATAAGTGTATAGACATTAGTTTTGGTTATGAAGAAATATGAGATATTTCTAGGTACTGTAAATCACTTTTTATTTTCGAGAACTTTATTTTTCGCGTAATTACACAGGATGGTATGCTCGCGAAAATATCAATCTCGCTTATAATAGAATTCCTTAAGATCATATGGAGCAATGACCACAATGCATGAAAATCTTGTCTCCCTAATAAAGAGTCAATAACTATCTCGCGAAAATAAGGTGTTGCGAAAAATAAGTGATCTACAATACATGGGATACTTATTGCAACATGTTCAATAAAGTTGTGGATTGGTTTTAAATATATTAATTCAAATTAATGAACTGGATTGAACAGCAGTCATAAATGCCTATATGATCGTTCTCTCTATAGGTTGTGAATTAAATGAAATAGGATATAATTGTCCTTTGTATAAAATGCAAGACAAACCATGAATGTGCAAATATAATGATGCCAACTCATAATTTATTTCAATAAGTTATTTTCTACCAGTTTTACCGGTATTTACATATAGTTAAAAATGATTCAGAATTCATTTCATTGACCTGTAAATTCATGGTTAAGTTCATGCATATGAGGTGATGCTTGCTTGATATCAAGCATACTTTTATTAATTTAATTTCAGGGGCATATTTTATGAACTTGTCGAAATAAATTGTTTTTGATGCCAAGCACATTTGTATATTTTTTTAAATAAAAAATACTAAATCTTAATTTCAAATGTTGATTTCTTTATTCATCTAAATTAATTGTATTCAAAAAGACTCCTAATTTCATGCTCAGACTCGACAACAAATACATCAAAAATGGGTGTTTTGTTCTTTCCTACTGTTTGTTCATTCTTGTAGTTCATCCTATTCCACTTTCCACTTTTCCACCGAAAAACTTTCCACTTGGCTGTAACTTTTGAACAGTTGAACAGGTCTCTAACCAGAGCTGTCCAAACCGGACAAAATACCCCCCGCTGGGTTTTTCAGAAGTAAGTTTTTCCATAATCAAGATATGTATCAAACATGAATTATGAAATTTTTCATCCAGTGACCTTGAAGTTCCCAAAATGACCTTGGGTCAAGGTCATGACACACCCTTGGGTCATGGGCAATCTTTTTGTGAAATGGGAACCTACCAAGTTTATCCATAAGAAAGATATGGACCAGACAAAACTTATGAATTTTACTTCCAGTGACCTTGAACTTCCCCAATGACCTTGGGTCAAGGTCATGACACACCTTTAGGTCATGGGCAATCTTTGTGTGAAATGAGAACCTAGCTACCAAGATTATCCATAAGAAAGATTTGGACCAGACACAAATTATGAAATTTTTCTTCTAGTGACCTTGAAGTTCCCCAAATGACCTTGGGTCAAGGTCAATGACACACCTTTATGTCATGGGCATTCTTTGTGTGAAATGAGAACCTACCAAGTTTATCCATAAAAAAGATATGGACCAGACATGAATTATGAAATCTTTCTTCCAGTGACCTTGAAGTTCCCCAAATGACCTTGGGTCAGGAGGTCATGGGCAATCTTTGTGTAGAGTAGTCGATTCTAATGTCCCTCTGTAAGAAAGATATGGACCGGACACGATTGCACAGCTAGACCGACAGACAGACAGATGGACAGACGGACAAGGTGATTCATATATATCCCCCCAAACTTCGTTTGCAGGGGTAATAATTATCCACAGGTATATGTATATCTCTTATGACAAGGTTTTCCTCTGGATACCTTTAATCTGACCTTGACCTTAATGTTTGACCCAATTTTTAAAAACTTTAACCTTGGTCATAACTTCTAAATGGTTAGAGATTCAAAACTCATAACCAAAACAAGTAAATGAATAACAAACATAATTTTCATCATAAATAAATTTAATTGACTTGTTCCATAAAAAAAAAATACACAATCTTCCATATTCATAAAAATATCTGTTTAAAAGGGAAAAAAATTGATATGCATCATTGTATATACTTTTCAATAGAAAATCTTCTGGATAAATAATTGAAATAAAAGTATAGTGGTAAAAATTGACATGCCACAACGAGGAATGGAATGTACTTCATACATCAACAACATTTATCAATAAACTGTGAAGTATTTCAAATACAAAACATAGACAGCATTTTTGTATAGTGTACATGTACAAATACTCTTTGGAATACATGTACTGTAGCAAGATATGTGGCTTTGTGTAGTGTAAAAATGTACTGCAATCTCCAATTTAAAATAATATCTTCCAAAGAAAATGATGTCAAATTACTTAGTTTTGAGCTGTTTTCAATAGCTTTACAACATTCATTTTCAAACATAGTGCACACAATACTATCTAAGAAATAAGCAAAAATACACCCCCTCCCCTTTTTAAAATTTTTTTTTCTCTAGAAATTTGCATTCTTTTAAACTAGATAAAGTGATAACAAATAGTTTCACAATGAGTCTTTGCAGCAATTCATCTCTTTGTACTTAACAAATTCCAACAGTTTAACCTGTCACTATGAAGTTTTGATTATGAACAGGAAAACCTGTATCATTCACAAAACCTGAAATCTCTTCAGTTTATGTACATTCAAACAAATAGACGTAAAAAAAACAACCTGCTCTAGATCTTCTAAGCATTAAAACACACAACATGCATGTAACTATAATAATAAAGCACCAGACATGAACTCTTCAAAAATGTCTGTGTCCAGCACAGATATTTACAACAAATTGAATATCAAGCAGATCTACACTAAAACAAAACAATTCTATCTTAAAACAAATATAATTTAGGAAAATGTAATTCAAATAATAATGATATTAAATAATGATATTTTTGGTATGTTCAAGTTGAAAATATGTCTTGTACAATTAATGTACTTATGCCATGGCACTATTCTTTATTGATGAAGAGGGGTACACTCTGCAAAATTTGGGTAAAGTATCTTAAATATTCCTGATTAAGTTACATTAACAAATGTTTATGAATTTACATAAATTCAGCACAATCTTATAAATGTGTGTATACATGTATATATACCTATACAGTGAGTATACAAAAGGTCACATTAATAGCACACCTGTAAATTTCTCTGAATAGTTCATACTTTATGATATGGATTTCAAATATAATTACCTGTGTATATATAAATGTAACATACTTGTATATGAAATGGAATTTACAAAAATGCAAAATGGGGTGTTTTCTTAGGAAAAACTAAATGCCTTTATTGGAATGATATTCAAGAGCAAATTTACAAGTATTTAGAAGATGGTGTAGTAGTATGTTTAGGATTGTTACTATTGAATACTGTATGTGTACTTTAAAAAACAGGCTTCATATTTTAGTGGCTTTGGCGTAGACAACAATGCACTAATTCATGAATACCGCTAAGAAATCATTTACATATACAATACACTGAACCGACATGTGTAGAGCTAATTTATGATTACGCCAACAACTCCATACCCAGTGATTTCGCTAAATTTTGAACAAGCCAAATTATGTATAAGTACAGTATATATTGCCATCAAGAATATTAAGAGACCCATAATCGGGTACTCAATCTGAAAAGTAAGTGCCTAACCAGTCACTAAAAATCCTCCAGTTTGACAACACCAGTAAAATTAATTTGAAAATTAAACAGAAAACCTGAAGGTTCTTGGATACATGTACAAGTACAAAAACTGAATTCGTAATACATACGCTTGTAATACATGCTTTAAAATGGAGTCGAATGTACATTGATGAATTGAAGTATTCAGACAAAAACATCTTCACTGTCACAGGCCAAAGAAATATGTCTTTCTTCCTGAATATTAGACAAGTCACCATGAGATTGAGTTTGTCGTCTGCTGACTTGATTGTTCAGACGTTGGCTCAGGTCCCCAAGTGACCTTCTGTATGACCTCTCAGGCGACCTTTGACTCCTAGTTTCCTCTGGATTCAGATGAGAACGATTAGGTAGATTTCCCACAGAGAGGGATATGGGGCGGTCCTTCTCCAGGGGGCGTGGCTTGCTCATTCCCTCCTCCTGCCTAGTGTTTGATTGACAGCTTGCCAATCCTCCAATGGGATGGTCTGAATTTCCAAGAGTGAGGCTGCCCCTGGAGGCAACACACTGTGTAGAGGGTAGATGCTGTAATGAAGTAGCCATCCCTCTTCTGTCTTCAGTCCATCTCTCTATAGGGTGCAAATTTGACAGGCTGGCCGAGTTTGTCCTTGGTGGTGAGTCTTTTGACCTGTCTTCAGAATCTCTAAAACCTTGATTCAATACACCCCAGTGTTCTCTATCTGTAAAGTGATCCTCACTGAAAAGCAAACCTTTGGAGCTGCTGTCAGATGCTCTGTTTTTCCGATCCTCTTTTGATCTTGTTTGCTTTCTTTCTCTCAGATCTTCATTTTTGTGATATTTCTCTTCCTTGAAATGAGGATGATTTTTGGGAGAATCTGAATATTGGTTAGGATTCTGTCTTGATGGACTGCCTGACAAATTCCATCTTGCAGTGGAACTAATGTCTCCCTTTCTCCCAGGCTCTAGTCCTTGCATAAGCAAAGGCATTCCTTTTCTAGACTGAATTACATCTGAATGATTGTCATATGGCTTTCTCTCTGAATTTTCTCTCACATCATTTTCACTGTTTTGTTTCTGACGTCCAAAGTTTCTTCCATCTTTGCATCCACTGGGGACCCTTTCTCTATACTCCTGCTCACTCCCCTCCCTGTCTGAGGTTCTGGATCCCTGATGAGGTGCCTCACTGTAAGAGGGACCGTGAACTTTTGGTACAGATCGGTTCAGAGGTATGTCTGTGGATGACTCAGAGCTGTAGGACATACTATATGTATGATTTACAGGTCTTATTTCACCACTCTCAGCAGGAGGAGCGTTAGATGTATGGGACTCAAAGTCTGGAGGTTGACGGTCTATGGTGCTGAATTCTGGTGGTGGGTAGTCCTCCTCCATGTTATCCTCTGGTGGTGCCTCCACCACCTGTCCTACCGCCTCGTGGTAAGTGGGTGGTTTCAGTACTCCATTTTCATATTCCTAGTAACAAATTATGAATCATTTTGAATAATACATTTTACATCTAAATTATTCAAATTTTATTTTAAAAGAACTTTTTAAAGTTTTGTTATAAACAGGAATTTGGTTATTCACCAGTGGAGGTTCTTCATATGGGGGACTCTCCAGGGCCTCCTCATAGGTGGGAGGGAAATCTACAGGTCTCTGAGCCTGTCTACCTCTACGACCTCCTAAAAGGAAACAACTCTTGATTACTATGTATATAAGGAAGTTCTCTTCCAAACATAAATATTTCTTTTCTCTATTATTTCCTTTCATGACTCTCCATTCTTAACAACAGGTGTATCTTCTAATAATCAAACATAAATACAGAGGATTTACTTTTTACAATTGTTTGGACATTACATTTTCAGTAAGATACTAGTAGGTTAACTCCCTTACTTCTATTACTTATTCCTCCACTGATCGTGGGAATTCCTGCATCTCTGTCCATCTCCCGCGCTCGTGCAATGTGACATCGTCGTATGAGGAAGAAGAGAACGCACAAGATGACGAGGAGGAAAACAGAGATGACCAGTGGAACAATGACACTGACTGTCATTGTGTAGTTAGTGCTCCGAGAATAACCGGATCCTCCTCCTGGTCAATCAGATTAAAATAGATTTCAGTTCACATAAATAAAGTCTAGGCATAAAATGCAATAAGGAGAGAGACTATTTCCATAAATATACAATAAATTTTTTTATAACTTAAGATACTTATGATACTTAACGTTTTTTTTTATACCTTGGATCAAGAAATGACTGATAAACAAAATGCAACAGGAAATGATAATGGATGAATGCCTCACCTAAACATTTGGGGTTTATTTCATCAGAATTGTCCCCACAATGGTTATATCTATCACACTCAAGCTCGGAAGGAATACATCTGCGATTGTTACAGTAAAACATTCCCATTCTGCTGCAATCTATAATTAAATAATGGCATGACTGGTTAATAATAATAAGCACATTTATTCTTAGCACCGAGGCAATGGGTCATCATACTGCTAAACACATTCCCCTTTATTCAGGAACAGGTATAGAGAACAAAAATTTATCTCTTTTTCAATTGTTAAAAAAGGATCACACGAATGGTTGTCTTGTTCAAACAACAGAATTATTACACATCTTTATTACATGCAAATTTTTCTTTGACGAACGTTTAATGTCCTCAAGATTTGCAAAAAGCTTATTGTTTATGACTTTTGCTAAAAATTTTACCACTTCCAATCTTTGAATTTCTTAACCTGTAATGAAATACAACAGAGGGGACATTTTTAAGAATAAACTGACCAGTGGGTCCTCGATCTCTGTAGGAGGTGTACACGATCTTAAGGTTGTCCATCGGTCTAAGCGTCCCCATGTATCGGATGTAGAAACCCTTGCTTGTGTCATTGAAGCTTTTGTACACCCTGTTGGGATATACTGTGTCCTTAAGTTGGCTATCAGAAGTCAATCCATCTCGAATTTCCACTTTCTGATCACCGTGACCAACTGAAACAAGATATAAATCCTGTAAATAACTTTATGACACCATCTGACCATACAATAAAATTTAATTGGAACATGTACATTAGTGTCATCTAACAAATTAGATTATGATTCACACTCATTTATATGAGAATATAGAGTATGAGGATTCATTCATATGCTTTCAACCATTTGTTATCAAATGATCAAACAAAGTAAAAAAAAAATGTTGACGTTTGCAAACACAGGCAAAAAAAAAAACCACCAGATGTGATCAATCAGTAAATTTTACATGAATTTTTTACTCTGGGGAGTCTAAATGCAATCTTGTTGGCAAGTGCAGCAAATCAACAGGTTTCGGTGACTAACTTACTCAATGTGTCAGTACGAAAGCTGATAATTTTCATATACATCCTGTCAAAATCAGGCTGTTTCTTGACGACCCAGACACAGTCGTACTCAACATCTTTAATACTGTTTATCATCTGGAAATCAATAATTCCTCCTTGTCCAATCAAATCATATTTTCCACAGTCTGTAAATCAAATAGTAAAACTTTTATGTCCTATAATTAATAAATTATCATAAGTTTATTATCCTTTTAGTTAAACATAATGTACTTTTGCTAAAAATAAACCTAGTAATAAATTGAAAAGTAAATCTCACAACAAAAAAAAACAATGAACAAAATTATACATAATTAAAAAACAATAGAATACTGCAGAAAAATGTATAAATTATACATGAAAAGCATATCTGAAGTTATAGCTCTTTAAGAAATTATGGAATTTATAACTGTCCAAAACTGAAGCATGCAGCACATGATTCAGGAGTATTGGATATAGTTAATAAAATTCTTACTTGATCTTGGAACTGTGATAGACTCTCCATCTAAAAATAGAATTTATTGTAACTTGTTGTAATTGTGTGAAATCTTGCAGACACACATGTCAACATATACATAAACAATGTTTCCATTCAAAAGCAACAAAAAACCATAATAAACTGAATGTAAAATTCTTTTAAACACTGTGACAGTAAAACTTCTGTTACAATATATAAGCAGATCAGTATTGATTTCATAGAAATTTGCTTTGGGTAAGACAACATTCTGGATTGATCAACATTTTAAACAATTGAATTTACAGAAAAGACTGAAGGCTTTCCCAATAATAATCAAGACTTCAAATTTCAAATCATCCAGATTACACAAATTTGACTTATTTCTTTGACCTTATTTCTTGAAATTGGTAGCATTACATGAGTTAATTATTCTTTACCTCTGTAAAAAGTGTATTTAAACTTGAATCCTAGGTATCTGTTTTGGTCTTCTAGCAGGTGATGTCCTGTGTTAAAAATGATCTTCATTTCAGGGCCCTTTGACAGAACTGCTGAGCGATCAGAGCTACCATCCACTGGCAATCTTCTGACACTATTATCAAACTGGATTGAAGTACATTCAAAAAATTATTTTGTGTCAATCACTTACTTTTATTTCCCCAAAATGCAGTTATGAACAAAAATAATGCAGTTAAACTTCCATGTCTTCAACAGTTATCTAAGATACCATGGATATGTCTCAGTGAGATGAAAGTCCAAACTACTTTTTCTACACATGGATTTTAAAATTGATTTGTCAATTTTTTGAATATTTCAAACCAAATTTTTTTTATACATTTGTCTAAATCTTTGGACATCTATCCATTTTTTCTCTCAGTCCCATCAAGTTCAAGATAACAGGATTTGACTGTATTTCAAATTTAATGCTAAACACAAAATTTAAAAGCTGTTTTATAAAGGAAAATCTTTTAACACTTACAAATACTTCACTGTATGGTGATATATGCCAGTCATCAAATATCACCAGGATTTTGGAATACTCTGGATTTTTAATGATCCAGGTATACTGGTCCCCATTCTGGAGGTAGCCGCTGGGAAAGTTAGGAGAGCGCATGTATCCAGTCCTGTCGGTCAGAATCTCATTATTGGCTAAAAAAGAATATTTAAAATTAATACATAAAAAAGTTCTCCTGTCAAATTTCATTCAGATCACACAATTTGCTTTGATCCAACTTAAATTTCTTTTGCTCTACACTTTTTCCTTTCTGTCTAACTTTATCAAGGTTTTAATAAAACTTGAAATTCAATGGCTCTACAATTCACCCTCCTTCCTAACTGCATCAAGATCTTAAGAAATTGGTTTTATGCAGCTTGAAACTTATAGGTTCTTTGAATATTGATACTTACGGATAACATTGAACTTTAAGGAAATATTGGGCGGAGCTTGCTGAGAACACAGTCCCACAAATATTGCACTGGAAACGGACTTAAACTGGCCCCCTACCCATCCACTGTGTCCATAAAACTTAACAGAATCATTCAGATAAGAACTGTCAAACACAAACAGGTAGGAACAGCTGTGAAAGAAAACAAAATCTGGTACAGTGAAACTTACAGTAAGGTACCAGCAACCAACATTGTTGATTCATTATATGTAATTTACACCATTATATCTGACAAGTTCATGATACGTTTTTTTAAGGCTACAGCTAGGGAATGAAAATCCTTTTGCTTTAAGTGTGTTCACTGTAACAATGTTTTAATAGATTTGATATCTGGGTAAGACAAATGGAACATGGAAAACAAGACAAGGGATCATACTGTGCAATTTTAGGTCCACAGTTTGGAAATAAAATGTGTTAAGGTATATACTTCTTAACTTTTTATGATAAAGGAGAAAGGGTTCTTTGTTTAAAAAGCAGTTTTAAAACCTTCATTGTTTAGTGTTTAAAGTTGGTTAGTCAATTTCAAACAATTCAAACATTTTAAAAAAAACAACCTTTTTTCTAGATAATCTGCATCTGATAATCATTTACAAACCCTGATAGCTACAGCCAAAAGATGAACCTGTCAGCATAAATATGCCTTTCCATTTTGTTATATTGGTTTCAATAAAGGTTTATACAAATGAAGACACCTTTAGTGTAATAATGTACATCAAGGCTGTATATTGGAATTAAAAACATTACATGAAAGTTGACAAGGAATAGGTTGACACTATGAATTTGCTCATATGGAACCTGCATTCAAGTGCAATGACCAAGTAAAGTGGAATCTAGAAAAAACAGCAGCATCAATAATATGTCTGTTATGAAAGGGTGATAATACTGATTAAAAAGTTGAGTCATAATCAAAACTGGTCAATATTGAAACGTGAAATACATTTCAGGCTGTGACATACTTTTATAGCCCACATAAGGTGACTCGACTCGTGCAATGTCACGTGATCTCTTTCACCACAAACACCCGAGTTTTTTTTCTAGACTTAAACCAACAAATATATATGGATGAACTAAGCATATCTCTTTTAAATGCCGTTGTGTAAAAAAATACTAACTCTGATGTACACTCTTTGAGTGAGTGGGGGGCTGATGTGGAACACGGCAGGTACCAGTCATCTTTAACAGGATGTATTGAGATATGGCACTGTGAGCACCCTTTAATGCGTAGGAGACAGGGACCATTTTCTGTCGGCCCAGTGCCACTTGTCACTCCCACAATGCCTTGCTCTTGAGGAAATGGCAGAGTTATGTAGTTTGTTTTGCAGATATCTATGAGTCCTAAAAAAGATGAGAATTGAATGATAATCTTTTTAAAAGTCTTGCTAATACCCAGGCACTTTTAAAAACAATTGGTTTTCTTCCTAATCTATTAATGCATGTGTACATAATTTAAATGATATTGCATATTACTTATATTTTAAGGGTTGAAACATACGTACTGAACACAATTTGCATAATTATGACTTTTAACTTATTTAATAACCATATAATTATCAAAATTATTCTATTAACTCTTTTTTCTTACATACATACATGTATTTACGGTCAAGATCTAGTAAATGAAAGGTGCCTACAGATTTATCAAATTTAATAAATAAATTCCTTTATTGATGCTTTACAACTTTAGCTTGGTCAAATAAGGTGTTTCGGGGCATAATTTGTAGGTAAACAAGATGAAAAACTGTATTTTGAACTGTCATTTTCATTGAAAAATTAAGAAAATCTGTCATGAATATGGGAGTTTTTTTCATATTCGACAAAGGAAATGTATCCAGATTGCCTACAGTCTATCAGAAAACGTTAATTAGTACGTTCATGGCCTTTTCTTTAAATCAGTATCAAATTTAATATAGGTATCCGGATTACTTTACATGCGATTTGAAATTGAATGTCATGAAAATACCCTATTTTCTACATAATTCTACTAAATCCGTGAAGTACAGGAAAAAGAAAGTTGAAAATTGATTATGACGTCATAATGGATCTAGCACCAAAAAGTTAGTCTAAAGTTATTTACTAGATCATGACCTTAATATCAATTTACCTTGAGCATAAGATGTACATATTGTGATGAATACAAAACCTGTAAAACAAAAGCAAAAAAGATTAACAAATTTTTCCAAATCAATTAAAATTAAATAGTGTACATGTTACAAAATTTTTAAATTCCAATATTAAAAAATTTCTTATGACACCCCCTACTCCCC
>PRKT01000017.1:1908169-1921341 GCA_003671525.1 Saccostrea glomerata | reverse complement strand
CCCCCCCCCCCCCCATTCCACTTTCTGGCAAATATAGACATAATATAGGTATTGAAAATTGAGGTTTAACTTTTTTTGTAGATTTAGCCCATCCCACCCCCTCACTTTCAATTTGCCTCCGATGCCTATGATAAAATTTAATATTAAGGCTCATGCAGTATAACTGTATATATGTAGATTTTTCTTTGTTATTAATGAAGCTTGATATTTTTTTTTTCCAAGTCTGTAAAAAGATGAATGAATACATATAAAGCCTGTTTAAAAATGGGAAGCAAAAGCAAAAGATTTCATTTTCTAAACATATCTTCAAACGTCTTATTTGGTCTCGATTAACAATATCTATATCTATAAGCGATCTACACGAACTATATACAGTCTAGTACGATAATGAAGCACGTTACATGCTTGATCAGTGTTGCAAACATGTATACACAAAGAGAATCAAAGTATCCCTCCTCAAGCGAAATTAATCCATATAAGGAAAAACATCTCACTGAATGGAGATTTAAATCTTTTTTCCAAGTTCATCTTTTTTAGATGTTATAGATTAAGTTTTCTGTCAGTTTTATAGATGTTTGAGCAAGTTTTCTTTCTATCAGAATTATAAGACTGGATGCACCGTTTTATTAAATATCCGACTTTTATATCACGTGTCCCGGTTCAGACAAGCTATCGCAAAAATCGATTTGATTATAGTGTAACAGCTGGCTAAAAACCGAGAGAGCCCTGATGGACTTTTCCACGATGATTTAGAACAGTGCACATACTTATCCACCATGGGACAAATGCGTCGTGTTTTGTACAATATTTTTAGTTCACACATGATGTTTTCAGTATTTTGGACTATATTCTTCTTATGTGTTTCTGAGATACACTCTGTCCATTTAGAGGAAGGTAAGATATCAGAACTTTTATAACTTAACAGGACATCTATTTGTGCAAGCTGTAGCACTGAAGTCACACACGTATTTGGAAGACTTTACTGTATAAAGGTTTCGTTTTGATTACATGTGCTACTGTAATATTACATACGTAGTTATTTTAAAAACAAGTTTATTTTTATTTCCCGTATTGTTAAAACATGTATATACTCTAAACCCCAATACGTGACGGGTGTATTTAAAGTTCCGTTTTTGTTTGTTCCCTATATAAATCTAGAGACCAAAAGGGTTATAATTAAACACCATGTTTGACTTAGTTATGACACTGTATGCTGTTTTCTATAAAAGAGAAATGGTTTATTCTAAACCTTACTGACTCCCTTCGCATGTAGCCATCCGGCCTGTAGAGCGTCGTAGAAAATGATATCGGGGGTTTGATAGGATCGTTAGACTTTCAATGACGAGTCTGCAGATACAGTTTTACAAAAGAACTTACGACTAAGACCAAAAACTTTTATGGTTAGTATAATTTTGCCAAAACCAATTATTCTGTTTAAGATTGATAGCATTAATTAATACATTTTTCCAAATTCCTTATAAAATTTCATGTACATTAGAAAGTTTAAAGCAACATTTAACAAAAAATGGTCTTAGTCATATAGGTCCATTTGTAAAAGGGTCCCTTCTGCCCTATCTCAGTTTGATTGAACTATAATTTGGTGAAATAAATAACTTGCACATTGAGAGTAACCTCAACAGGAAAGGGTGGGGGGGGGGGTCTCAGCTTACCCCTTCAAGTTTTTAATCCGCGTGTTCTTAAACTATTTAAAATCAGTATTTATATACGGTAACATTGAGCATGCTAAAAATAAATCATAGCCAATTGAAGGTTGATCAATAAAAAAACAATATGAAGACGTAAAGAATATTTTTTTTATATAAACATAGAAGATCGATATAATCGATAACAGATGTTACCTTAATGTTCGTCTGTCCTCTGTGTCATAAATTTAAGTAGAAAAACCCTTTGTTTATTTTAATTTCAACACCAATAGATGAAAATATTGATTGAAATTGAATTGATATTCAGATCTCCATGACGCAAGATAAAAAAAGCACATTTACTCCACCAATTCTTTTTTAAGTATAACAGTTTTTGAAAAATATCTCGATGACACGATTTTAGATTATTTTGTGTTATAATAAATAGAATATAAACGTTATTTGCTTTCGAAAAAAATACAACTTAAGATGAACGAAGCTTAGTTCTAGATCGTTGTAACATGAAAATCAGGGTTCGCTAGTCATATACTATAATATAAAATCGCGACGTACCATTACAGCTGTTAAGTATAGGCCACTGTCATTACATGCTCCTGGGCATGTCACAGTATATTCGTAACTAACATAAAAGATGTTATCAAAAGCTGTTACCAAAACAAAAACTGTTACTTATTGATTTTACTAAACATAGAATATGTTCAAATTATTGTCACTTCCCACCCTCTTGCCCCCACAAAAACTGTTGTTAAAGGCACATTAAAGAATATTTATTATCATTTTTTTTAAAAATCTTAGTTGAAACAGTATTTTAGTCAAATTAATTTTTTACTCAGAGCATTTCCGCTAGCTACTCTCCTCAAAACGCTTACCGGGTATTTTGTTTAAAAGGAGAATAGCAGTTTAGAAATGCTTGTCTAGCAAAGATGACCTGATTACTCTAAATTTTGATTAGGTTAAGTGTAATATACATGTATATTGCAAAATAGTAGTTACAGCAATTCTTGTTTTCAAACCATTTGACAAATTGATGATAAAATATCCATTACCACATCCTCCCCGAAAATCTAATAAATGGATTTTTAGATATCCTTCGTAAAATTGCGATGTTACTCTATTTCCTTCTAAATGCATTTGATATAGACCAAGAACCCCGGTAGATGCGGTGAAAGTTTAGAAGCTCAGTGTGTGTCAAACATTCAAAATCAAATTAATTTAACTGCATGTATTGAGTAAATAACAATATTCTTTAAAGGTAAGAAAGCTTTATTTAATGAAGGAAAAGAAAAGCCTATTTTCAAGAACATTCTTAACAAATAAATTTTATTTTCTGTACAGCACAATGTCACCCAGAAGAGGTCCACATTACGTTTGGCGACAAAGTGTCAGATGTCGTCATCATGTGGTCAACAGTCGGTAATTGTTCCAGTTCGGTAGAGTATGGTCCCGGGCCCTGGGGATTAGCACACAGGGCCCAAGGGGAGACCAAGCTGTTCACAGAAACCAACCCCAACGGAAAACATTATCTCCACAGGGTTGAGATTAAGGTAGGTGGTATATAGGTGTTTATGGACCTATCATGTTCTCAGTTTTGAATTTACCGGGTGGGAGTAACCATGGTAATCCAATAAATTCAAAATTTAGATCATGACAAACTTTACTAATACCATTTTGCCCTTCACCGTAAAGATTAGTGATGACGTCTCAATATACAATAAGTGAAAAATTCTCGAAAGGGACGTTACTCAACAAACAAATACTTTAAATTTAGTACGATTTCTTAAGTATTTATAAATATTCTATAAATGTTGATGAAAGTGTTCGAGATGAATACGTTAAAAAAATTTCTGTTGTTCTAACACAGGACCTTGGTAGTTCTACTACATATTTCTACAGACCTACCAGTAACGGAGTAAGCAGCGGACCATTCTATTTCAAGACACCGCCATCAGGATTCGTAAGTTTAGTTTTATGCTTGAAAAATTATTTTTAAAGCAATTTTTAAGAACTAGTATTTGAAATGGAAGAATGTAAGAATAAAATATCTCCAATATTTTCAGTTTTCATATTCCAGAAAGGGCTCCTCAAATGCCTGATAGAAAATTTCCCAGATTTAGTTCCTAAAAACTATAATTAAAGACTTAGGTTTTTTTGTCCAGGATTGGAGCCCGGAGTTTTTGGTATATGGGGATTTGGGCGTGGAGTCTGATGCGATACTTGCTCTGGAAACAGAGGCTTTGTCAGGGAAATATACGTCAATTTTTCACGTTGGTGACTTTGCATACAATATGGAGGACGAAGGAGGAAAGGTAAGCTTTTTCTATCGCACCCCCCCCTTACCAATTTTTTAATAATTATCATAATTCATGGCTACTCAGCATTTTAATGAACTAAACTGAAAGGTATGTTTGCAGTTTTTCTTTATACTTAATCTAAGTTACTGCTGCAATCCTTTTGGTCAGGGATTTTAATGAAATTGAGGCTGCGCAATCCCGCATTTTTTATCAATAAAAAGTTCAAAATTGTAATACATGTATATGTAAAATTTCATTTTGAAACTCTTCAAATTAAGCTTCTCTTTGATATGAACTTCTCTAATATTGTTACTTAAAGTATACCTGAACAGCTTGTGAAATAAAAAAAAAACCTTCAACCTTGTCAAGACAAATTTTCATGCATATCCATTTAACTTATGATATCTTTTTTTCCATCCCCCGTTTTCCATTTTAATTTAGCAAGTAAATGACACGCACAAAAATGACACGTCCATGGATTTGTGCGAAAATAAGGTGAGACCAGACTCAATCATGTATTAACTGATGCATGTTGTTTTAAACGGCGTAGAATTTTGGTTGCATGAGGCGCGGAACTGGGATGCAAATATATGTGTATTGATTTACATGTTTATGAACTTCATGTATCATCATTATTCATGCCTGCAAATTGTCTTTGTTGTGGAATTCTTTTGTAGAGAGTTTACACTGTGCATGTGTTTGTTGTTGAATTTGACAAACAGCAAACCGAAAATTTGTAATTTTGCACCTAAATCACTTGAATAATATTGTATTTTATGAGGGATGCGACAGACAGTTGCATTCTTTCTAGATATTTTATTTAAACGCGGCACTTATATTTCTCGACTGAATTAAAATAAATAACCAGGTTTGATCTAGTAAAACTTTCTCAATCATGAGCAAAAATGTGTATGAAATACAAAATACAGCATTTTATTTACAGAAAGGAGACACGTTTTTACGTTTAATAGAAGATTTTTCTTCTAGAGTGCAATATCTGACATCCCCAGGAAACCATGGTAAGCTGTATATAAATATATAATAGTTCACTTCCTACCCGTGCAAACTTATAGTATTATTTCAAAATAAACGCACAAATCACTTCTCAGTATATATTTTCGCTACATTTTATTTTCGCGTAAAAGCATTTATTTATTTTTACGAAATCTTGTGATTGTTCATTACAATCCTGAAGAAAGTTTCTGAATATACCCTATAAAAAAAAATTTTCAGTATATGAATACATTCACATGTACATTGTACATATTTTAAACAGAAATAGACCAAGGCAGTTTCGCCCATTACCGTTATCGTTTTTCTACGCCCGGTACCTCCTGGCCCATCCCCCTGAACAAAATGTGGTACAGCTTAGACATAGGACAAGTGCACTTTGTCAGGTATGTAAAAAAAAGTCCAGATATCAGAAGGTCCAGAGGCAAGTGTTTGAATTTTATTTCTAAAGGTTTTTTATTCATATTTTAGTTATTCTTTTAATCGATTTAAATTAAATTATGAATAACATTTTAAGTGGTATTCAGAGGGTATTCGTTGTGATGTCTCGGTTGACGTTTCTACGCTCCTTACGTAACTTAGAAGATCGATATAGTCGATGACAGATGTTACCTTAATGTTTGTCTGTCGTCTATATCATAAATTAAGTAGAAAAAAAATCCTTTTTTTATTTTAAGTTCAAACGCCAATAGATGAAAATATCGATTGAAATTAAATTAATATTCAGTTCTGCGTGACGTAAAATTAAAAAAAGAGCACCTTTACTCCACCAATTTTTTTTTGTTTTAAATATAAAAATTTTGAACAATATCTCGATTGCATGATTTAGATTATTTTGCTTTATAATGAATAGTAAAAGTATTTCGCCGCGAACCTTAAACATGCATGAATACTCTTCTAGGGTACTTACAATAAAACATCTAATCGGACATAACTGGCCAAATATTTCGGATTATACAAAATTTGAAACTATGCAATTTACTTGAAAGGACTTACATTTTTTTGTACACTGTATATGTATTAGACAAGATTTCGGAATTCAAAACATCAAGATTAAACAAGTTTCGCTGTATATATAATATTGGTTTCTTTCCAACAGCTATTCCTCGGAAGTGTTTTTCACGTCCGATGGACAGTACATTGCTGAACAAGAAAAATGGCTGAAGGCAGATTTGAAGCAAGCAAACGACAACAGAGCACGCTGTCCGTGGGTCATCGTTCTGGGTCACCGCCCAATGTACTGCTCCAATAGTGATGGAGATGACTGCACAAAGGCAGATTCTAAAGTTCGCGCCGGGTAAGCGTCTTCAATATGATTCGTCTTATATTAATCACGTGTTGTGTTCCTACTGCTCACCACGAAAATAGCAAAGAAGTTTGACTCTTATACGAATTTGAAATTTTGATTTTTTAAGAAGTCTTGGAAACAGTATCAAGTAGTTTTTTTTTTATTTGGCGTATTTTCTTGGACATTTATTTGCTACACAGCCTGCGGACAAGATTACGATGACCGATTTTAATCAAAGATGGGGACAAATTTAATATGATTGCATTGACTTTAATTCCAGATTAGAGGACATTTTCTTCAACTATGGAGTTGACGTAGTTCTACAAGCACACGAGCATTCTTATGAGCGACTCTGGCCGCAGTATAAGGGAGTGGTACTCAGTAAGAACTATACGAATCCCCAGGCACCAGTTCAGCTCATCTCAGGGGCGGCAGGGAGCAAGTATAAAGGAGACAGCGAAAATGCCAGGAGAGGTAATCAACGTTCTTGAAATTAAAAAAATCTAACTGTTTGTCATAATTTGTAGAATTTAAATCATTGCGTTCAATTTGGATGTATATAATCTGCCCGCATAGTTGTTAATAAGATGCTAAGTAGTAAAATTAGCTTTAGTCAGACTGTCAATTCATATCATTTTTAGATCGTCAGCGTATCTGTCAAATAACCTCCTCCAGAACTTCATGGATGATCGATGCATGCTAGTGTTAAAGGGAATATTACTTAATAATCTGAGCACTAAATCATAAAGGTTTGCAATTATCATAAGTCTCCTTCATATTTGTTTTGTTTTCTAGAAGAATGGTCTGCCTTTGCAAATACAGATGAATCATTAAACAGCGTGGGTAAATTGAAAATTATGAATTCGACGCACTTGTATTGGGAGCAATATAATTTGTTGACAAAACGTGTGATTGATTCAGTGATTATCGTACAAGATAAACACGGTCCATTCAAACAACAAAAATTATCCAACGATGTCACGCAGAAAATTGAAAAAATTAAGCAAAAGGAGAAAGAAAAGATCGAAAACTCAAAGGTTAACCCGTCTCCGCCAAATCATCATAGAGAACCTGGTAATTCATCCGAAAGAACGAAGTCTTTAGGCACCGGTCAAAAAATAAAGGAAATGTTGACTCACGTTGATAAACGAATAGCGATTGGGGTTGGTAGCGGAGTTGGTGCTCTTATTTTATTGATTGTGGTAATATGTGTTGTGAAAAAGAAGAGAGCTGCTACAGTGCGGAAGTACCGACGATGGGACGATAAAGTTGATTACGGAAGGAAGTTCTATTCTAGTTACAATCACGTGGATTCTGGAGACAAGGAAGCAGACGACTTCGAAGTTGAAGTCAGTGATGGCAATCTGCCAACAAGTAAACTTTTAACAGACGACCGGAAATGACGTGTACATGTGTACTAGCCAATGGTGTTCTTCAAAAAGCCAAAGTCCAATGTGTGGTCAAATATAAAAGAAATGCTGGCTCTTGCCATTCAGCCAGTTGTGTGCCAAATTCCATAAAAAACAGATATCAACGAACTTACGATCAATTGTATCAACAGTATGATATAATTGAAAGAAACATATACTGCACACTGGTCAACCGTTCGTGTCTGGTGTCGAACATTTACTATAGTAGCTCTTGAAATTTTAACAACGTTTATCAATTCAAAATAATTTTTAATTTGCAAGGTTCTTAAGTGCAGTGATGCATCATGTAGATATGCACATCGAACCAAGAACGAATATCGATTGTTTCTAGGTAATAAGACTGAGCTAGGTTATCTGGAAAAAATCTATGAAATATAAATTATGTTAGTCAGACCCATGTGATCTACTTTGACATGAGTCATAGCTGTATCTAGTCATAAGATGAAAAAAATTTCAATGCTAATATTATTTCTCTCATTCAACTATCTTTACTCCTAAAAATACTCAAAATTTCAATGCTTCTTAACGAAATTACTAAGGACCACGTGCTGCAGCAGCAGTGTTTTTTTTTTGGATGTCTTAAATAGGGATGAAGACAAATTTAGCATAATCAGGTTTTTAAATTTAAATTCCCCTCAAAATGAATTGGAGGAATCGCTTACATTTATAGATGATGGGGCAATGGTTTTTATTTTAACATTTAGTGCTATTTTTTAAACAAATACACTATAGTCTCTTGAAGTTTATAAAAAAAAATGTAGAGACGTAAATTGCCTTCTTGAAAAGGGAGAGATTATTGTGTTACATTTTCACCATTAAGCGTATTCTCTGGAAGATGCATCAAACGTATTCACAGTCGTCAAAGCATTGAAAATCTGTCAGCTAGTGTTAAGTATTTATAAATAGGATTGCTAATCTCAGATGGAAATACAATTCGCTTGGAAACACGTCTATTTTTTATGAGATTTGTAGATTGATTCTGAAAGAATTTGCATGATAAGTATATCAGTATTCAGTGTTGCTAGTGGTTGTTGTCTTCACTTTTTTGTACAGTTGATGTATAGAATTTTTCTAAATGTTGTTCTGGCAAAAGGTTTGACGTTGTGAATTAGGTCGCCCTATTGAGTGTATATATATTTATGTTGTGCTGGTGGAGGGTTGGTGTTGTCCAGTTGTTTTGGTAAAATGTCGTTTCGGATAAGGGTTGTTGTTGTTGTTGTTGTTGTTGTTGTTGTTGATGTCAAATATTTTGTGTGATTCCATTGCGTGTTAAGAATGTAGGTGTTGTCATTTTTTGTAAAAAATATTTTTTTTTGTCATGAGAGGTTGAAATGGTCATTGTTTTTAAAATGTTGTTTTGGTGAAGGGTTTGTGTTGTCAAAGGTTTTGGTTTGTGTGTTGTTTGGGCGAAGGGTTGTTGTCTAAGATTTTATGTGTTTTGTAGCCTCTTGAAGGGTTGATGTTGTAAAAGTTTTTATGTGTTGTGTTTTGTGTTGTAAAGGTTAGGTAGTTGTTGTTTTGGTGAAGGGATGATGTTGTCAAGGTTTGATGTGTTATTTTGGTGGTGGGTTTTTGTTGTAGAGTTAGTGTTGTGTTGTGATTGGTTGGTGTTGTAAAGTTGGTGTTGTCAGGAAGTTGGGGTGTTATTTTCGTATAAATGGTTAGTGTTTTCAGAATTTTATACCTGCATGTGTGTTTTATCGTTGTAGTAAAGTGTTAAAGCACGGTTGTGTAGTACATTCGTTCGAGGAGTTTTATATGTCTATTTTATTGAATGATTTGATAGGAAATGATCAAATTATTCAGTTTTGATTGTTTCAATGAAGAATTTGTTTTCTATTGCTTTCTTGACGATAAAACATATTTTTTGTATGGTATATGCAAAAGTAGATTCACTAGTGTACTAGTATGTTATTCTCGCCTTTAATGAGTTTTGTAAATTATTCAATTTTGATTGTTTCAATGAAATATTTTTTTCTATTGCTTTCTTGATGATAAAAACACATTTTTGTATGGTATCATATGCAAATGTGTACTAGTATGTTATTCTCGCCATTTATGGGTTTTGTTGCGCGTATGTCTATACTCCTAGTTTGCAAAAGTTAACAGAAATTAAGATTTTCAGTTGTGTGTTTTGTAAGTTTGAGCTACTAGTTTTTCTTTGTGTTAAATGGAGAATTTGCAGTTGCGTGTTCCTAGATTGGAATATTATAGTTGAACAAATTGTACATATCTTCCGCTATGTCTCATTGTAAGTTTGAACTACGGTTTTCCCCCGCGAGTCGAGTATTTGTCGTAATGGAGTTAGAATACAACGGGTAACATAGGGTTAATTTAGACGACTGTGGATACTTTGATCTATCTCCATTTTCATAAGTAAAAAAAATTTGAATGTCTATCTTATTGCTGGTATATAAATTAAAACATTTTTATGAATGAAATTTCAGTTGTATACTGATCACTCAAGGAGGGATATAGCTTTCATATGCATGTTCTAAATGATGCATTGATGTGTATAGATATTTTATACGATGTTACATGTAGCTGCAATAATGTAGCCCCCCCCCCCCCCCCTTTTTTTTGGGGGGGGGGGGGGGGTATCAGATAAAAAAAATCGGAGAGGGCTACATTATTGCAGCTATGTTATATGATGCATTGTTTTTTTCTCTACTGCTGTACTTATATACTTGATTTTCATAGAACTTGACCAAACTTGATCATTTTTATCACAACTTTAGTCATGTAATCCATTTTGTTGTTCATTTTCAATTAGTCTATAGGATGATTTAGTTTGATCTGTCATCATGTGTGCATTTTTACAATGATATTTTGTATTTTCTGGTGCTGGTGGAGGATTGAAATATATACATGAATGTTAACCTTTTTTAAGTATAAAAATCGGAATAAAATAATACATGTAACCGCATTATTGACAGAAGATAGAAACACTCAGCGCCAATTTCCCTAATAAATTGGCCAACCTGCTTGATGCCCCCACACAACATAACTCGTTATCAAACTTAACGTCATCAAATTGAGATCGATAATAATTATGAATGATGAAGAAAAAATTGAGTTATAGATGAGAGTAGGTACCGTGGTGTTAACATCCCCTTCCGACCATTTAAACCCGTCGTATGTTCCTTGTCATGAAATATCCGTCGCCAATTCAATGTGAAAATAATGTTCTTTTGGTATGAAAGTGTCAGTCACTATTCGAGTTATCGAAAGAATGCATTTGCAAACAAGGCTATTGTGCTGACCATATATAGAATGTGCAAAATGTAGACTTTATAAATGGGACTGTTCTCATTTGTGTATTATTAACTTATTTGTCACTAGGTTGAGTCGTATAAGAAATTGTGTGTACGTAAAACAAGCCCTTGCGAATCTACATAAGTATGGACTTTTAATTGATAAATCTAGTCGATTATTTAAATGTCGAATTAAATGATACAGTAAGAAATGATTCTAATGAGGAAGATTTGCTTAATTCAAAAATATGTCTTCTAAGAACGAGGTCCACTTTTGTTGGAAGACTTAATCTCAAAAAACTTCATAATAATTGTCAAGCAGAAACTTAAATCATCGTTTTAATATCAACTTACATCAACCTCAGAGTAATGTGCATTCAGTATGTTTCATTAAATTTTTTTTACAAATGACAATATAAATAAATTAATGAGTTTTATTTTCATTGAAAAAAATAAATGTGTATGATGCAAAAAAAAAAGCGTTTATCGCGGGCAATGGTTGTAAGGAGTAAAAGTGTTGAAAAGTCGTCGGCTGTAATGTTTTATTGATTTCACTGGTAAAATTGCCAATTTTCAATTTCCTAAAGGTCCTTGACGTTTTTATTTTTCAAGTTTTCACCAGTTCTCGAATATACTGTTACATAAAATTACTCTTAAAGTTTATTTTGTCACAGCTGTTGATATTTCACTCGGGACCCATGCTAGCTGCTGAACTGTAGCTCTCCGGAAAAAAATATACACTGAAAGAAAAACCTAGTGAATTTAGCTAGTGTGCCTCGTAAAGCGTTTGTCATGATTAGTAATCTTTCAGTTTACTGGCTAAGATAGTGAGTTTTGAAGCGGGATCCCCGTATAGAAACTTACATACATAGTGAAAGTTACTTATCAATTCTAGATTTACTAATTCTTATCTAGTTAATATACCCAATACCTAGTAAAACTGCTTTTAAAATAGTGATTATATGGACAATAAATTTACTAGACTTCTTAGTGACTTTAGCTAGCTATTTTTTTTTTACAGTGTATTGATAGACCGGTTTATCAATATTTTTTTCGGAGAGCTACAGTTCTGCAGCTAGCTGCAGAACTGTAGCTCTCTGCTTGAGAAAATTTGGATAGATAAAGCAGAGAGCTACAGATCCAAGCGTTGTAAAAACCTTCGATTTACGCCGACGATTTTTTGTCGCTACTTTAGATATTTATTTCTATTTATTTCGTGTAGTTTAATCTTTCTCATGCTTTTAGAATGGTATCCTATAATACTAGTTCATGTATTTTAACTCTTATATTTGACCTTTGTTTACCTTTTAACGGTCCGAAACAGTCCTGTATATAGTTTTGTAATGTCGGTTTAAAAGAGTTCCATTTTGACGTCCGTAACCACAAACAGCCATTTGTTAGCGTCGAGAAGTAAGTAAATGATCAGGAATTAGAAGTTGAATGTATGATTAATTATTAAATTAAAATTATTTCCAAAGCTTTGGAAAGTATAAAATACACGAAAAAATACCCATAGTGAGCGACGAAAAATCGTCGGCGTAAATCGAAGGTTTTTACAACGCTTGGATCTGTAGCTCTCTGCTTTATCTATCCAAATTTTCTCAAGAAGAGAGCTACAGTTCTGCAGCTACAGCTAGACCATTCATGTCTCGTAATTTAATATTTTTATTCATTCCTGAATCATTAAAGAAAGAAGGATGGGAGGTTTTTTATTGTCTATACTTGAGGCAGCTTGAATGATTTTCTCTTTGATGTAAGAGAGAATCTACGATAACACAAATACATGTATAGATTAAAGTATTCTTAACATCGTTTAGAGCACAATACAAAAGTTAATAACAAAAATAAAATGCATTTTCCAGTGTCAGTAAATATGGATTTATGTTCACATTTCATCATGATCATCATCTTTCAATACTTTTTTCATGCAGAAGTATATGTTGAAAATGAATGAAATAATCTACAACTTTAAAGTACACATTTTTAGAGCCCCCAAATATTTACAAATAGGGTTATAATTAAAACTAGTCTGTTTACGTGTAGTTTGAACAAAGTATTTCAAATTCGATGCCCGTTATTTGAACTTACCGGTATTTCATATGAAATTTTAAAGTTTAATAACGCTTGTCACGGGAGAGATAGAGAGATTAACGGAATTGTCCCTTTTAAAAACTGTTAAAAGCACTATCTGGATCAGATTAAAAGATTAAGCATTTACTTGTATAAATGTTTTT
>PRKT01000017.1:1849714-1904794 GCA_003671525.1 Saccostrea glomerata | reverse complement strand
GGGGGGGGGGGGGGGGGGGGGGCTTAGTCCCAATACATAGACATAATATAGGCATTTAAAATTGGGTTGTGGTTTACCTTTTTTTACGTTTTAGCCCCAACCTTTTAATTAGCCCCCCCTTTCAATTTGCTTCCGATCTTTTCTCCTGAATCTGATAAAATTCTTTGGATCTGTGCATGAGACATTGAATTCGTTCATTTAGATGTTGTGGAAAATGAAATACATTTTCTTAAAGATTGTCCTTTCTACAAGGAAATACGAACTTATCTTCTAAATGAAGCACATGAACGTGATAAAAAATACATGTGAAAATTTTGGTATTTTAAGTCAACTAAAAATTACCCCAATCATTTAATGTGACATGACATGAGTTGAACAGCACAGGAGTTCATATATATACCTACCAATTTACCCAATTTTGTAGTAAATAAAAAGATACGTCATACCGGGCCGTCAATAATACTAAAAAAAACCATCATTTCTTTAATAATAACATGTGTGATGTATTTTTTCAAAATAAAAATTTCGGTAAATTGATAGGTATGCGATCTCGTGTGGAGGGGACTTGATTAGAAAAAAACTATACTTGTCTAATTGGTGCCCTTAGAAATATTACAAAATACTCCTGTACATATGGTACATATAGAATATAGCGATTTTGATTTGCAATGTTATTCAATCAAAGTACCGGGTACTTGTTTATTTATGAATAGAATAAGGGTTTGGGAGCACGTATCTCCCCGCGGTTTATCTTCTTCTTGATCTTCATTCTTCTAAACAAAGGGCCGAATACTCAGTACATCACGTTCTCCCTAGTCAATAAAACACCATTCCTGATGAAGAAAATCTCATTATTTTGATTATTAATAATTAAAAATTGTGAAAAAAATTAGTAGATATATATACATTTAAAACAGTGTATCAAATTATCCGTAAAATACTTTAAAAGAATAGTTTAGATACTACTGATCTTGCTTTTGTCGATGAAAGGACAGTGGGCTACTTCACCCTACAATTAATTCAACATTTCGATATTTTAAAATAGACAAGAATAGACAAAAACAAAAAACAATTGTCTTGCACTTATTATGAAGAATTTTCAATTGTCATTGAGTACATGACTAATTATAATTGTAAGTATTAGTCACGTACTCACTGGAAACTGAAAATTATTAATTAAAAGACATAATAAACAAAATATAAATTAATTGTAAAGAGACTGTCTTGAACGATGAAAGAATGCTAGCTTACCAGAGTATTTTCTTTTAAGTCATTCCATTTTTACTCTTATAGCTGTCTAACTTCACCACTGCTATCTTACAAAATTTCTCTCTCAGGTATTGAGACACGCTGTTCAACTCTCTCTGTACAAAAGCCTGATGGTCGATATCGAGACACGATAACTTGCCCCTCGACACTTCCGTTGACTACCCCAACGCACTAACAAATACTTTTCGGTCAAAATGCGAAGTAAACAGATTTTTTGCGATCCTTGACCCTTTCCTATCTTCTGAGGACTTGTATTTCCGAAAAGCATCACTTGACCTCAAATCCTGTATAATATACTTGATATACTTGGTATATATATACCGACCTTAAATTAAAAATTGTTCGTTACAAGTGTTTCAAATAAGACTTTTAGAAGATATCAACACTGAATAATTCAGGCCTGTAGGAAGCAATGAATGGCTTACAGATGGAGTTTTCAGATTTTTTTAAGCGAGCCTTTTTCCATTTTCTTGTCGTATGTTAGAAATGACAAGTGAGTTATTACATTTGCGTTCTTGTCTTTTGCTTCATCTCGAAGCAAAATGTAACAGCGCAGAACGTAATAATCCAAAAATTATTACATTTTTCGTTGATCTCGACGCTAAATGTAATAACAAAAAATGTAATGATCCCAAAAAGTCTGTTGTTACATTCAAGAAATGAATTTAATTTTTTGAAGATTCGTGAGGTTATGAACTACGACGCTTCACGCTGGCATATTTCACTTGGCCTTTGCGAGGAGTTCCATCTGCCTGTCAGTGTAGAAGATCAGGTGACGGTTGTTGCCCACATCAAGGTCCCTCCGGAAAAACCCTGGACACCGCTGGTCCAAGAACTCGTGCTCAATCTGGAATTTTGTAAAGTTGTATTAATTCACACGTAATGCAATAGTTAAGGTTTTTATAGAATAACAATTATAGAATAATAACTAATTATAATATAAATCATTTGAGATTATTGTTTAAAGTTTTTATGGTCTAATAAATAAGTGAATTAATTATAAATTAATTTTTAAGTTCCATACAAAATAATTTTTTTTAAAAAAAGAAAGGAAGAAAAAAAGAAAACAATGATTTAAGTAAGCTCTCACCTCAGCATCCAGGTTAGCTGGATCCTTTGGTCTGTCCATCTGGCGAAAAAATGAAATAAGTGCCGTTTTGACTACTCTCAAGTGCCGTTTTGACTACTCCTAAGTGCCGTTTTGCATATTTACTAAGTGCCGTTTTGACCAGGTACCGTTTTGACTTGTACCCTACGGCGCGTATCTAAGAAGTCTAATTTTAAGATTGTCTAGAAATTATTTTTATGACCCGGCTTTCAGATAATCAAACTTAAAGTTTTGTCCTGTCCGTTGTCCGTCTGCCTGTTTAATTGTCCACAAAAACTCTAACCTTGTCCCAACTTTTGATTAGTTGGAAATATTCATAGCTTTCATAATTCACAAGTGTATTCCATGTCACAAGACCTTTCTTTGGGTACCAACGTATTTGACCTCTTGACCTTGATGATTGACCTATTTTTGCAAAAAATTACAAACCTTACCCTGAACAGTGTTACTAGAGCTTTTAATTACTTCAAATGTATATTCAATGTAACAAAATCAATATTTCTGACCTTGACCTTAGAGTTTGACCCACTTTCAAAAGCTATAACCTTGGCTATAACTTTTGAAAGTAAGTACTAGGGCTTTCACATTTTAAAGGTACATTACTTGTGTAACAACATTCCTTTGGATACAATCAGATTTGACCTTGATCTTGGAGTTTGACTGACTTTAAAAGAAAAATTTAACCTTTGTCTTAACTCTTGAACACTTTGTGAGAAGACCTTTCCTTGGATTCAAGGCCGTAACTAGGCTCAAATTTTTAGTGAGGCAAGGGTGCTGGGCATTCCTAGTCTCAGACGGGGTAAGGGTAGTACCTCGATCATGACCAGTGATTGATGTTTCAAAGGGGAGGTAGGTCCTGTAACCTGGGTATTAGAAAATAAAAGATTCAATCTTAAAAAGTTTTTACGTTTTGAATTGTCGCCGGCATGGCGCAATGGTAAGTGTCGCAAACTAAGGAATGGATCCTTACATTACCGGTTCGAATCCCACTGCGGGATGTACAGACAGGTTCTTCGGATGAGACCGTAAAAAATCGAGATCCTATGTCACAGTAAGTGATGGCACAAAAAAAGATCTCTCGCTGTTCAGTCATCTTCAGTGATCCTGAAAGCCCATGCAGTACAGATTTAAAACTTGCAGCCCTTCATCGGCAAGTGTTTCAATATGAATGAGAAATTCTTAGAAGGGGTGTTAAATAATCGAACAATATACAAAATAAACATTTTGAATTAAATTTTACATGCGCTCGAAATGAAAGCCCCCCCCCCCCACTTTCAAAAACGATGCTACGCCACTGATTTATGCATGATAGTATAATCATATTTGAAATATATTCGTATTTGAATTATAATTTATGTATGTATATGTGTAACAGCTTTGTGTATGTGGATATGAAACTATGTATTTAGATTAGAATGAGAAATATCTATTGAAATAACTCCAAAAAGGTATATTTTGCATCAAGTTCATAATCATATGCTAAGTACTTATTAATTGAAATTATTATTTCTGTTAACACTTAAATGATTTTTTTGAACGAGCGTCTTGAATACTTAGGGTACAGGTTTGCCAGACTGTTATCCCCTAGTTAGAATAACCTAACTGTGTCTCGGTACAAGCCCTCACTACAAACAGTTAAACCGGGTCCGTAGAACAAAATCATTTTAACGATAGAACATTCTATTGTTTTGTTTTGAACATATTTTATTGTATAATTTATACAATGGGATTGGTTACAAGTTCTTGCAACTTAAAAAAAGAACATTCTATCTAGTTATCCCCTGGTGCCCTCTATATTCAAGATGAACTATTATTTACTGCCACAGTGAAGTCACCAATTCCGGGTCACGTCAGGGTTTTTCGTTGATATTTTGCAAATCTGTTCAATTTATATTTTATGCAATACATGTATATGTATTGAAAGAACAAATAGTGAGTCATCCAAACAACTTTTCGTTTTCAAAGTAGCTACAAGGGAACAATTTTTACAGGGGTATTTCAGCAAGGCCTAGCTTCCCCAGTTACGAATCATTTTCTCCATTTCCGGGTCATGTGACTTCACGGTCGTGTAATATTCATGGAACGTTTCGGAACACCATTTTTATGATGTTGAAACATAAAGCAATTCATGCAGCTTGGAATAAAAGTAAAACAACCACAGAAATATGTTCAAATTATCTTTAAAACAATTACAACAAAACAAATTGCAGTATGCTGAATTAAAAAAAATGTATTAGGATTAAAAATAATACAATTAACTTCATTTATTAAAAAATGCATTTGAAAGGTTAACTCGATTTTAATTTTTCGAAAAAATATTTTCTAGTTAGAATACTTTTGATAATCAAGGTATATACATGGTTGTCGACTGGTTTTGTAAAGAAACTATACTTGTCTAATTGGTGCCCTTAGAAATATTACAAAATACTCCTGTACATATGGTACATATAGAATATAGCGATTTTGATTTGCAATGTTATTCAATCAAAGTACCGGGTACTTGTTTATTTATGAATAGAATAAAAAGATTTGTTTCACTTTGGTAAGAATTAATTCTTGGACAAATTCAATGTTATTTTCACGTTTTCCAAACGTCAAGGGAAAAACCAAAACACAAACATTTCGACAGCACAAGGTGAACCCTGATTTTAAGGAGCTATTCCGTCGAAATCACTCATCCAGTCTTAGTAAGGCTAATCAGATTTTCTCCCACATTCTGTTGGCCATTTGTAGATGTTTAAAGTGTCATTTATTTGTGAAGGGTCAAAATGAGAAATCAGTGTTAAAGAAGCAGTACTATTTACTTTCTATGCAGAAAAAATAACTATTCGAGTATGTAAAAGCATATTGATTGTAGTGTTGATGCTGTTTCTCTATATACTAGTACATATATGTATTTGTACGGATTTCAACAAGATTTGAATATATTCGCAAAATCTTTGTTTTATACCGCGAAAGTAATGCGTTTATTCACGATAGTTTTGCGTTTATTTGAGAAAGTCCCGCGTTCACGAAATATATTTCAACAAGGTCTTGCGTTCATTCGCGAAATTTTTGCGTTATACTAAGAAAGTAATGCTTTTATACGCGACAGTTTCGCGTTTTCGAAAGTTTCGCGTTTTTTTTTTTCGAGAGTTCCTGGTTATATCTCGAAAGATATTTTTTAAAGCAGTCGGATCCTTAGGTACTTCTTGAAAATCAGATGTTGAATAATTGAAAATGCTCGTAAATATCTCTGAATTTCTCAACGTAATATTTTCACCAACAGTAATTCTTCAAACTTCAGCTTTGAAGTAAAATAGTAAAGCTCAAACAATTGCGAATAAAAATACCAACTATGCATTTCCTAATTGGTATTCAGGCCTTTGAAGAAAATGGTATGATTTTTATACTTACACGGCACTATTTTTCTTTGTTTTTCGTCGTTATTGATATGTATAGTGTATAAAGCCTTTCTTACCCTTGCAAAACACTGTGATTCACCTGATTTCATATCAAGCTAATTAACTAGATTTCAGGAAATTTAATTCTTGTAAATGTGTTATTTTAAAATACTTTTCAAGGGCGCAAATTTCAACTTTTTATAAGAATGTTTCTAAGGCACCAGAGAACCTTGAATCATATCAAGAGGCATAAAATGAAAATTGTTGCATGAAAAAAAATCACTTTCATTCTTTATTTTGAAACGTTTAAATTGAATCAGAAATGAGAGATGTTGTCCTTTCTCGCTGAGGATCGGATATACTTAACCTATATATTCTATATATTCTTTATACTTTCATTTCCATTTCAAAATTTGTTGAATCAGTATATGGTACATATATCAGCTACATGTAGTACCATTGCTCTGTTTTTGGCGTTGCCTAAAGTTATATAACAAAGAGAGAAAAAATTATCTTCGGGTGAGTTTTATTCATAGAATTTTTTCGTTAATTTTGACATGATCTTCGCAAACACGCCTTTGTGAGCTTTGTTGTATGCTGCTCGGTTGTCTTGGAAACAGAAGGACGCCGTTCTGTCACATTTACACAAAGCTTTGTGACAAGGACGGTCGTCGGCTGTAAATAGATTATTTATACATGTATATAAAATTATACATGTATATTTATATATTTATTGTATTATATTGTATAAAATATATGTTATATTAAGCATATATATATTTATTGTATTATATTGTATAAAGTATATATTATATTTTAAAAGCGATTTATTGAATTAAATGTTATTTTCACCACTTACTGCATTCGACTGTCCCTTTGCTGATTTCAGACTTGTACTTTAATGTATACACATTCCCACACAAAGGATCGTTTATAATCTCGTCATAACAGTTATCGTGGTGGTAACAACACCTACAAAGGACAAAAGCCGAAAAAAAATTTATTGGGGTGGGTGGGGGTTATTCTGTTGTTTTATTAGATGTTACACCGTGTATATCCCAACATGCGGGGTGTATGCTATGTTGTGCGCGGGGTGTATGCTTCCGAAGCGAGAGAAAGGAGGTCATTGTACGTTCTTTGTCCATTTTCTAAACTTACGGATATTTTTCGCCAGAAAGAATATGCCTACGGAAGAAAGCATTATCTAAGGAGTATATGGATACCTATGAATCCACTGGAAACCTTCTAGTTTCATCAAACACCTCAACACAATTCCGAGGATCGGAGCAAGATTGACGCTACACTGTGTTTATGATCGAATATCAGAGCAAAGCTTTGCTTTATCGTCACTTTTATATTATTGTTAAATACATGTTTACAATTTAAACGTCTGTACAAATTGTCTGTAAATAAAATAGTTCGTATATAAAGATATTGATGAAAAATCAATGTTGTGTCCGGGGTGTATGCAACATGTTGTACGTGGGGTGTATACCCCATATTTTTCTGAGGATAGTTGTGCGAAGTATAAATGAAAATTTTATTCACACAGGTTTAAAAGCGACAAATAGTGTTGATAAAAGACCTTAATACTAATGCCGAACCAAAAAGTAATTTCCTAAACGTACTGAAGTAAAAAACAAATTAACAATAAATAAAAAAAAAAACTAACAAAAACAAACTATCATATTCAAGCATAAAAGACGCTAGATGTGCAAGGAGCGATTGTAATCTACATTGTAGATGGCGCAATGGTCTAAAAAATCTCTCCAAAGGGGGCCCTTCCCCCCTCCCCAATCACTGCATTGAAAACGCTTTGCCCTTTCTTCGTCCTTTCTTCTGCTCGTTTTTAATCTAAATATCTGGTCTGTTAAAAATAATAAAAACACTACATGAATGGTGTATATGTATAATGAATAAATCTTTTTTTGTTTTCTGTTTCTGCAACATTTATGTTATCAATACATGTATTTTTAAGCATTTATGACAGTGATGTAGAATCTTTTTTGAAGGGGGGGGGGATACCTGAAAAATCTTGACATAAGTTGACTAGCTATAAATAAAAAAAGGGGGGGTATCGAACTCAAAACTCCTATATCAGATGGGGTTGTAGGTACCGTCTTTTTTCAGTACCAATTCTCTCTTTTTTTTTACTTAAACAAAAAACATAACCATTGTATGACTATGCTGCAACAAAAAAAAGGAAGGGGGGGGGGGGCAACCTGACTTTCGATGAACATTTTCTGTAGTGAAAAGTTGTGTCTGGAACAAAAAAAGGGGTGGGTGGGTGATATTACGTGTCTGTATGATATATTAACTTTCCTTTCAATTTTTGCAATATTTGGACTCATTTTTCCTTATCTGAAAAGATTTCGTATTTTACAAGTTACAATAAACATGTAAAGCCGGCTATAAAAATGCACATTTGTAATAAGGGACGACAATTTTCTTAGGGCATGCACAATTGAAAGAATAACTGTTTTTGGTACAATTACAATTGTACAATTTTACGATGACGTGCAATTAATATCAATTAATGTTCACCCCTCCTTTATTTTATTATTGTATATACACGTAGTAAAGTTCAACCCCCCATCCCCCAAAAAAACAAAATGACCTAAGACACAAATACACCCTCCTCGGGCCCATTCCTAGAAAATATGTACTCAGTACAATACAATGCCTCAATATAAAACAAATAGTTTACTGCCAAATATGGGCTAATGGGGGCAAAGTACACAACGTGTACATACTCAATGAAGGAGAACTTTTTTCTGGTGTTGATGACAAAAGTCTAAATATTTTAAAACTCATTTTAAAAATATCGAAAAAAATTAAACAGAAATTATGAGGAAATAATAAATGTTCAAAATGATGCATGTGTGAAGCATTTATTTACATAAGGAAGGATCTGAATAAGGTGCCTTTAAATCGAAAGAAGGGATGAATTGTTGGTTATCACATTAAACAGTTAAACAAAGCACCCTGTACATTTACTTCCATGTGCATGCAAAGCCAAAAGTACAATGAACGTGTATCAATTTTATTTCCAGTAAATCGAATACATGAACCTGAAGTTGTGCTGTTACAAAACTGGTGAATAATTAAGAAAATAAATAGAAATTTTATTACAAAAGTCAGTTGTTAGGAATTTTTTAAATGACATTTCAGACAATGATACTATAGAGAAAAAAGAGGGGTATACACCCCGCGTACAACATGTTGCATACACCCCGGACACAACATTGATTTTTCGTCAATATCTTTATATACGAACTATTTTATTTACAGACAATTTGTACAGACGTTTATATTGTAAACATGTATTTAACAATAATATAAAAGTGACGATAAAGCAAAGCTTTGTTCTGCTATTCGATCATAAACACAGTGTAGCGTCAATCTTGCTCCGATCCTCGGAATTGTGTTGAGGTGTTTGATGAAACTAGAAGGTTTCCAGTGGATTCATAGGTATCCATATACTCCTTAGATAATGCTTTCTTCCGTAGGCATATTCTCTCTGGCGAAAAATATCCGTAAGTTTAGAAAATGGACAAAGAACGTACATTGACCCCCTTTCTCTCGCTTCGGAAGCATACACCCCGCGCACAACATAGCATACACCCCGCACGTTGGGATATACACGGTGTGTTAGCTCGTTTCACATCCACCCTAAGCTGAAGAACTTAAATTCGGACAAATAATTCCAAGAAGTTACAACGCTACAGTTATGCAGCTACCCCATAGACCTTAAAAATTACATTTAAAAATGTATGTCTACATTTTAAAAATCTAAATCTACAATTTTATTTCACAATGAAATGGAAATATTAGGTATCACTGTCTAGTTAGGAAATAACACTAAAGGCAAAATCTGCTAACTAATAAAGTTGGCAAGATTTGACCATTCAGAAGTTTTTTATTATATTCAAATATTTCCATTTCTAAATTTTTTCTCTATGATAACCCTTTGAAAGTTAGCGGAGTTGATTTCCTGATAATTCTGCCGGAATGTAAATTAGGCAGGTCGACAGGTCAGGAGCTAAGGAGGCCTAGTATGCATGCAAATCTCGTGCGAATCTGTCACTGAGTCTGACGCTAAAGAGGCCAAATATGGATGAAAATTTCGTGCGGCTGCCGTTGTGTTTGACGTCAGTGGGCTAGGACTATTGAAATTGGGATGAGAATCCTCGTGTAATTTAAATCTATGTCTGCATTTTTAAAGTTTAAATCTACAATTTTATTTCACAATGAAATGGAAATATTAGGAATCACTGTCTAGTAACTATAGTATGCCAGGGACATCAACAATAGTGGGAAACATGGGATAATTCATGCATAACGGGCTTCGCCCATTATGCAAATTATCCCATGTTTCCCACTATTGTTGATGCCCTGGCATACTATACTAACTAGACAGTGATTCCTTAAATCTTTGCCTCTAGTTTGATTTTAATTTATAACTTATAGGCCAATCTGAGATGTCAAATTCTTTGATTTCAAGTAAGCCAATCTTGTAAGAAAAACTTTTTCTCTACATAAAACTGCTGTGTAGCTTTTTCTTAAACTTGATTGTAAAGTACAGCCTTTTCTCTTCAGTTCGACTTAAAATTCACCGTCCAGATCGGCCCAGTGAAGAAAGATTGAAAAGCTTGGTTTATTTACTGATAACTCAGAAATATTTGGCATGTTCTCTTCAGTTTGTCTAAAGAACCACGTGCACTTTTCATTTCTGTCCTTTGAAGAAAAGGGGCAAAAAGCATGCATGCAGCGTTATTTGCGTTAAATTGCCATTATATCTGATATAATGCTATTAGAACAGCAAACAGGTATATTACACGTATTACGTGTATATTACACATGTTTACCCGATGACTCCCATGCCAATTTCAACAGTCCTCAACCACTGACGTCAAACACAAAGGCAGCCGCACGAGATTTACATGCATATTTGGCCTCCTTAGCGTCAGACAAAAAGACAGATGCGCACGAGATTTGCATGCATATTAGGACTCCTTAGCTCCTGACCTATCGACCTGCCTAATATACATTACAGTAGAATTATCAAGAAATCAACTCCGCTAACTTTCAAAGAGATATCTCTGAGAAAAAAAAATGGAAATGGAAATATTAGTAGATCATACTGATAAATCTTAAGTTCCCTTGCACTCCCAATAGGGATCATTGAACAAGACAACATACTCATCAATGGCGTCCACCACACTCCCATTTCCTCCCAGACCACACCAGTTTCCATAGTCACTAAGGTCAAAAGGGTCACGACCAGTTGTCAAGTAGATCATTCGACTAAACTGGTTTAAGTCTCGCTTTGTTCTCCCAGCATCTGTTGTATAGGAAAGTAATGGATGCAAATTGTATGCATTTTATCATGAATTTAAAGAATAAAACTAAAAGCATATAGATTCATTGCGTAAAATATTGTATTTAAATATGGAGAAAAATTATAAACAATTTCAAGGGGGAGGGGTATGAAAGCAGAGTTCTTACCTGCAACGTATACAGCCAAAGCCACAAAGACACTGAAAATTCTTTTTCGCTTCATTTCATTTTCTGCAAATGAAAAGAAAAAAAATCTTATAGCTAAAAGGTATCTTATTGATAAAATATATGGAGACAGCGAATGGTATTGGAGCTCAAAATCCATTCAAAAATGCAAATCAGGATCAAAGCAGTCACGGATCTCTACAACATCAGAGGTGGGATCAGGTGCCATGGAGGAGTCAGCATCTCCTGATATGATACGATATTAACAAAAGAATAAAATATATGGAGATAACGAACTGTATTAAGCTCCAAAGACCATTTAACAATACCAATTTTGGAGCAGAGCAAATACGGACCTCTGAAAAGGCAGAAATGGCATCAAGTGCCATGAAGGAGTAAGCATCCCCTGCCGACCAGTCACACCCGCCGTGTGCTCCTTGTCATGGGATCCCAAACGGAAAAATCCGTCGACAATTCAATGACCTAACAATTAGTATGAAAAACGTCTACCAGCGTGATAAAACGATTCTTAAAATTTTATCTGCAGCTCAAGCTAATAAAACAATAACTCATCCATCAATCAAAACTGGTCCATCAAACAATATCTAGTCACCCGCATGGTTACTTAGAGCGTTTGCTCTGGACAGTTTTTGGATCCTTTGATTTGATCCTTACGTCTCGGATTCAAATCCCACTACATGATGAGACCCTATAAACCTTGGTAGTATAGATGCTGCCTCGAAAAGGGCACCTCGACACTCAATGGCGCCGAGTTTAATTTTAAATTTGACCACCAGCAGCACTTGGTGGCATCTAAATATAATTGAAGAATATTCGACAAAGACGTTAAACAAACACACAATCAATCTCTGTGGCTATAACTGTTACCGTGCTCCGTTATTCACATGTACATATGTGCGTCTTCTTTAAAAAAAAAATCCTGGGCACATACATTGTACTTTTAAAGATTCAAAGTACCGAATATGTATGGAAATGAAAAGAAAGCGAGGGACATTAAATCTCATTCGTCTGTCAGTCTATCCGTCCGTCTGTTTAGCTGTCCGTCCGTCACAAAAACGTTAATCTTGCTCATAACTTTTGATTTAGTGGAGCTATGACTTTTATATTTCACATGTGTATTCCTTGTGACATGACTTTCCTTGGTTACAACCAAATTTGACCTTGACCTTGGAGTTTGACCCTCTTTAACACAAAAATTCCAGACTTTTACTTTGGCCATTACTTTTGATTGGTAGATACTATGGCTTTCATATTTCACATATGTATTCTTTGTGGCAAGACCTTTCCTTGTATACTAATAACCTTGACCTTGAGAATTTTTGTACTTGAAAAAACTTTAACCTTGGCCATAACTTTTGAACGGTAAGGGCTAGGGCTTTTATTCTTCACAAATGTAGTCCTTATGAGGAGACCTTTCATTAGATACCAACAACTTTGACCCTTTGACCTAGGAGTTTGACCTTCTTTTTGAAAATTTTAACCTTGGCCATAACTTTTGAACGGTTCGGGCAAGTGTCTTATACTTCACCTATGTAATACTTGTGGCAAGACCTTTCTTAAGAAACTAACAAATTTGACCCTTTGACCTTGGGGTTTGACCTACCTTTCAAAAACTTATAATTGACCATAACTTTTCAGCAGGTGGTGCTAGGGCTTTCATATTTCGCAATCGTATTTCTTGTGAGATGGCCCCACTTTGGATACCAATGTATTTAATTTGCATTTAAGAAAAGTTTTATCTTCGCTATTTTGCCATACGGGGTCATCAGTGTTTCACTTCCTTTTAACTTTTGATTGAGAAGAGATAGGGCTTTCATATTTGCCATGTGCATTTCTCAGTACCTGTGACAAGATTTGACACAATAAGTCATAAAAAATGACATCCCACCCACAAAGACACCGAAAGCGGATGGAGGACCACAATTCTTTGAATTTGCTTGTTATCATATTATTTTTCATTTCAGGCTCGTGACAGCATTGGGGCCAGGGGGCCCACTTTTTTCATACATAACTTTTTTAATATTTAAAACCCTAATGGGAGGCTGTAAAATTTGGTACTGAAAGAAGTCCAACATAACCCCCACGAAGTAGGATTTGCGATTTTTGGGCAATTCCCTTTTTTCCCTTATCTTTTCAAGTAGGTTAAATAATATTTTTTTCTCTGGCTGGCCGACCCCACAATCAAAATCGATGCTACGTCACTGAATTTAAGTAAAAGATGAAGAGAAAAAAACAATACTGTTACCTGCATGTTATACCTTTCCGTTTATTAATATAAGTATGTGTATCCGTGTACATTATACCTATATACACAAATATTTAGACATGCCCTCAGGATATATGTATCGTAACTATGTGTCTTGTTGAGTACAAAGCGGAAGTTCCTACAGAAATATACATGTACATGTAATGTTATCAGTCTGTATAAACTCTTTAGCAAGATATATTCATTATTCATCTGTGTAAAAAAAAATGGTGCAAGATTTTTAGAAGAATCATGACATCCAGCTATTTAGTGCAAAGTTGAACCCAGAACTCTGCGTTGAACCCATAGAATGTTTACTCATTTATATGTATAAAAAGATGCTTCGTTAATTACAGTTCTGTAACAACTTGTTTGCTACTGACAGGTGATGAAATACTGCTGGGTCATGCGCGAATCCAAAGGGGGAAGGAATAGAAAGAACCCCTCCCCCCTTTTTCAACAGCAAAAAGGTTTTTTTATGTGTTTTTCGGGTTTGGACAAGTTGCTGCTTAGTGCATTGCTGCAGAGTGTTAACAGGGTCCTCAATGTTAGCTGCAGATCTGTAGCTCTCCAAAAAATATATTGATAGACCGGAGAGCTACAGTGCCACCCATTGAAAAAACTGTATATTTATTGCGCACAAAAAAGTGCGCTCGGTTCTCGATTTATTTCTCCATGTTTTTGAAACTGTAATCTCAAAATATAACTAACAGTATGTTCCTAACATATTCTTTCACTGTTTCCACAACCAAACATTCCTCATAATTGTTGTTAATAGTCCTCCTGGCCCTGATATTGTAATCATCAAAACTTTCGCTTATTTATACTGCCATTTTGGTTTCAAAGATAATTCGGTCCAATATGCTTCGTTCAGATGTCAACTACGAGAGTACTTGATAGAGGAGAAAAGAATTTTTTGAAATCTTCCCTTTTTTGCAATTGAGGTAAGAATTTAGAAGAATTAACCAAGAACCGAGCGCACATTTTTGTGCGCAATAAATATACAGTTTTTTCAGTGGGTAGCACTGTAGCTCTCCGGTCTATCAATATATTTTTTCGGAGAGCTACAGATCTGCAGCTACCTCAATGTATGACTACAATTTACAGTTTATTGCGTTTGATTTTATGAATCGGTGCTCAATGAAACAAAATAAAAAGATACAAGAATCATGAACTGCGTAAGTTTATTTTTGCATAGCAATATTCCTTATTCAAATACTGATAAAATTAATAATATATGTAAATACAATAAATCAGAGCGAGGAGGTGTCGTCACATGCCTTTTAACTTCATTAATAATAATTAATAATACAAAGGAAATAGTAAATATAATTTCAACACAATACATTTTTTTAATTAGAACTATTTTGAATCATTATACAGAAATTCAAAATTTTAGAAAGGAAAAAATAGAACATATTTTTTTAAAATTTAGAGCATCTCAAAATGTGGAAATTCAAAAGAGTACTGTGCAATTTTTAGAATGAAAAAAAAGAAGATAAAATACACAACATAATTTTTAAAATCTCGAAATCTCAAAAAAGTACTTTACAAATAAAAAACAGAACAAAAATATAACATAATATTTGAAACCTAGAGTATCTCAAAATGTGTAAACCATTGAACATCAAGCTGGCAATTTCATAGCACTTGAATACCCGTAAAAAATGAACCTCTACATGCAATAAAACATGTCACAATGCCCACTTGAGGTACATTGCTCTTACCGAGTAAGCATGCACAATATACAATTTTTTTCTTTATTCATCACCAGTAAAAGGAGCCATGGACAAAGAAATGGAATGTATACTTAATAATCAAATACATGTATCTGTAAGAAGGTATACACCAGGAAGCATCTAAATCACATACTGTAAAATTTTGGAGCAAGATTCCCCAACAAAAATGATGCTAAATGTCCTAAAAGATTTTATTTGATCCTTGTGCCCCCACAATCCAAGATTCAGAAACATATCATTTTTGCACTTTCCATCTGTTTGTGCACAAAAAATGTTGTTTTTACATGATTAAATTTTGGACCATTAGAACTATGGCTTTCATATTTCATAGGTGTATTTCATGTGATGAGACCTTCTTTGGGTACCAAGATATTTGACCTCTTTACCTTAGAGTTTGACCCACTTTTGCAAAAGTTTACCAAACATAACCTTGACCATAACTTGTAAACTGTAGAAATAGGGCTTTAATACCTCACCTTGTGACAAAACCTTTCCTTGGGTATTTTTGAATTGACCTTGAACTTAAGTTCCACATACTACTTATCTTGACCAAAACTTTAAGAGTTAGAACTAGGGCTTTCATAATTCACAGTTGTATTCCTCGGTAACACCTTCCCTTGGATATAATTTTGACCTTAACCTCCTTCTGGAAAATTTTAACCATGGCTATAACTTTTGAAAAATTGGTGCAAGGGCTTCTGTATTTCACATATGTATGTGTTCTGACAAGTAATTTCCTTGGTTTCAACAATTTTAACCCTTTGACCTTGGAATTTCACTTAAACCTAGGTCATTACTTTATTTTGGCACCATTTATTTGACCTTGACATGCGACCTAATTCTAAAACCTTTAACCTCCATATATCTTTAAACAGTTGATGTTATATGTAAGCCTATCAAATTTCAAAAGTATATTCCTGTCTTTTTTTTTTTAGGTACAAAAATTTTAATTTTGACCTTGTCATTTGACTTGCATGTGAAAAAAAATCATCCTTTGCCATAAGCTGCAAAATGGTGGCATCAGTGTTTCACAAACACATCTTGTTTTTACTTGGATATTCTTAAAATAATAGATCTGCATGACCATTTTTAACTTTTGACTCCTGTTGTGGTTCAATAATTACTATTTGGACAAAATGACCTCTAAAACTAGATGTACCGGTACACAAAATGGCCCCATTTTATGGCACGCCAAATTCACGAAAATGAGATAAACCTAGTTTCACAATTGATAAACTAGGTTTATCGACTGTAAACTATAGTTTACAAACCGTAAACTATAGTTAATGATTCGTTAAGTATAGTTAACGATTCGTGAAGTATAGTTTTCATCTGTAAAACTATATTTAACCGTTGTTAACTATAGTTTACGAATGATAATCTTAGTTTATCTGTCTGTAATAAAACGTTAACAATAGATTTTGTTGATAAACATAGATTCATGTCTGTAAACTATAATTTACAATCGTTAACTATAGTTAAGAGTTGTTAATCATAGTTTCACAAAACTATATTTATCAGATCGTTACCTATAGTTAACGATTTGTAAACTTTAGTTTTCAAATCGTGAAACTGTATTTATCACATAATCTATGTTTTGCAATCGCAAATGATAGTTTTCGGTGTTAAGTATAGTTTACGGTTGTGAAACATAGATTTAAGGAATCACTGTTTAGTTCGTATAGTATGCCAGGGCATCAACAATAGTGGGAAACATGGGATAATTTGCATAATGGGCGAAGCCCGTTATGCATAAATTATCCCATGTTTCCCACTATTGTTGATGTCCCTGGCATACAATACGAACTAGGCAGTGAATCCTTATATTTCCATTTCATTGTGAAATAAAATTGTAGATTTAGACTTTAAAAATGCAGACATAGATTTAAATTACACAAGGATTCCCATCCCAATTTCTATAGGCCTCGACGTCAAACACAACGGCAGCCACACGAAATGTTCATGCATGTTTGGCCTCCTTAGCGTCAGACTCGGAGACGGATGCGCACGAGATTTGCATGCATACTAGGCCTCCTTAGCTCCTGACCTATCGACCTTCCTAATTTACATTCCGGCAGAATTATCAGGAAATCAACTTCACTTACTTTCAAAGGGTTATCATAGCGAAAAAAATTAGAAATGGAAATATTATCGGGTTAACTATAGTTTACAGATGTAAAATATAGATTAACGTTGTTAACTATAGTTTACAGTCCGTAAACTATAGTTTACAACCGATAAACCTATTTTATCGATTGTGAAACTAAGATTATCTTATTTTTGTGAATTTGGCGTGCCATACCATTTGCATAGTTTTGGAAAATGATCTGAATAGGAATTTGAAGAGCTTTAACACACTGCATGAAAGTTCAAATCAAATAAACTCTGAAATTACCAAAGAGAATAACAAAACATAAAATCTGTTAGATAGAGATTAACATCAGCATGACAGTACATTTTGTATTCAGAAAAAAATATCATAATAATTGAAGAAAATTGCAGAATGAATTAAAACTATTGCAAGTTCAAACAAAGATATAATAATATTAATAATTATGATCACTTTTTTGCTGGAACTATAATTTCCTGTAATTATGCTAAGTAGCCTTCATGTATAAATGTCATTTCCCCCTTTATTTTAATTTTTGGTATAGATTTTTTTTACATGTATATAATAATAATGTTAATATGTTGAATATAATGCATACATGTATGTGCATTTAAACCAATGTACATGTAAGCAAAATATAAACCCATTAAAGGTAACCAGTTGAATAGACATTGAAAACATTCTTAAGGTGACATGAGTGGAAAGGCAAAAAAAAACATTATGTACATATGGCACGCCAAATTCACAAAAATGAGATAAACCTAGTTTCACAATTGATAAACTAGGTTTATCGACTGTAAACTATAGTTTACAAACCGTAAACTATAGTTAACGATTCGTTAAGTATAGTTAACGATTCGTTAAGTATAGTTTTCATCTGTAAAACTATATTTAACGGTTGTTAACTATAGTTTACGAATGATAATCTAAGTTTATCTGTCTGTAATAAGCGTTAACAATAGATTTTGTTGATAAACATAGATTCACGTTTGTAAAATATAGTTTACAATCGTAAACTATAGTTAAGAGTTGTTAATCATAGTTTCACAAATCGTGAAACTATATTTATCAGATCGTTAACTATAGTTAACGGTTTGTAAACTATAGTTTACAAATCGTGAAACTGTATCTATCAGATAATCTATGTTTTGCAATCGCAAATGATTGTTTTTAGTGTTAAGTATAGTTTACGGTTGTGAAACATAGATTATCGCGTTAACTATGGTTTACGGATGTAAAATATAGATTAACGTTGTTAACGATAGTTTACAGTCCGTAAACTATAGTTTACAACCGATAAACCTAGTTTATCGACTGTGAAACTATGTTTAGCTCATTTTTGTGAATTTGGCGTGCCATATGTACATATATATACTAAGTATAAAATTGAATCTTTGCATTACTGCATCTACAAAAAATAGGATGCTTTATCTACATATACAAATGTACTTATATAATTAAAGTACTCTTGTGCATTATATTAAAAATAGGCTGGTTTTATGATATAAATCTAATGCAACTTTGCTGTATGAAAGCATAACAATGTGAGGGAGAAAATCTCCTAAAAATGCATTAAGGACCCTCAATACTCTTGAAAAGTGATTTCTGGACTTTGAAAATTATGTAGCTGCATTGATGAAATTAGTTTGAAATTAAAATTTATTTTCAATATAGGGAAAATATCTTTTTAATCCAGGAAAAATCTTCAGAGGCAATGAATTAAAGTTAAAGTAAAATTGCTTTTGCTTACTAAAATGGAGAAAATGGATGCAAATAAAGTTTTAAACTATTCTATCTTGGTATGGTTTAATGTTTAGAAGAGGCCTACTTGGATTTATCTTAAACTCCTCATACAGTGTATATAACAATTTATTCTACTTTTTGTCAAACAAGAAGGTCCTTAATTGCCTTAATATGATGAAAAATTACCTTTCCCTTAAAATGATTTGGAAGCACTGTAGTAATGTTTTTAATATATATACAAGATACATGTATATCAAGACAGAAATTCTATCTGTGTAAAAAAAAAAATGCAAATTACCGATATACCATATAAGTGGAAATGTTAGCGAGACTCAAATTTAGCGATTTGTCCTTAAAAATTGATATTTTATTTTCAGCAAGATGTAATTTAAGCAATTTTAAAAATCTCACTAAAGATGCTTTTACAAATAAGGCACAATTTATTTTAGCGATATTCAAATTTAGCGATCTTTGCATCGTGGGAAACCCACGGGTGATCTCGTCTTTAAAGATGAGATCACCCGTGGGTTTCCAACAATGTGATCTTGGCAACCTCCCTAATAACGCCAAAATTAAATCCTCACTAAAAATTCTGCATATACGGTATCTAATGTGTAAAATTAAAGTAAATTATATAAATAATCTAATTGTTGTAAAATAAAATAAAAGCAGCTGCATCAACAATAAAAGAAGTACACAGTACTTATAATTAAATTCTAACACCAACTGACTATCTAAAACAATGAATCATCAAAAAATAAACTACACTGTATAATACTAAACTATAACTATCAACAAAAAATTCTAACTATTCTAGATTCCAGTATAAGCTATATAAGTAATAATCTAACATGTGCTAAAAGAAAAGTAACTTTATAAACTTATTAAATGTAAAAAAAAAATCATTTAATAGTAGAAATATTAAACCATTTTCTACTAAATCTATTGGTCACTAATATAACAATCCTTATTTATATCTACATCAATAAAGAGTGGTTAGCTACAATATCATCATTTTCCTCCTCAAAGTCCAATTCCTTACAAAGTGTTAAATCTCGTATCTTTTGTTCCAACATTTCTGTTTGCATCTGAAAAGAATAATGTAGATGTTATATATCACTCAATACAACAAAGCAATCGCAATTAAATGAGAATGGGATATAATCACACATGTATGTATACAAGTACTTTTTTCTCATTGTGAAATATTACTTGTTTCCTTTAATTTTAAATTCATAAGGTAAAAAGGTAATAGTTATTTTACAACTGTTTCAAAGAACAGAATACACTGTAGTTTATTCTTGCTCAGTATCAAACTGCAATCAGGTGCATTATCCCTTTTTATAAAATGTTTTTCTACTCACTACAATCAGAGCATGCACGGAGTGTGGTGGGAAGGTATTACATGGTTACAATTTTACCGAGCCTGTTCAATAGAGCAAGCAGTCCTGAAAGTTTCTGTTGGAGGTATAAGGAATTTTGGCAAAAGTTAGCTCTGTTGAACAGGCCTCAGATATATTAGTGCATTATGAAGAATTTTTTCTCTAGAAATTGCTTTGAAGGAGTAGACTATTTCTGACAGTCTTGAAAATTGTGGGATACAGTAAAACACGCTTTAGCTAGGGATGGGTGATTTTGCTTCGTTTTAAATGTACCTGTAATTTGTTATATATCTGTTAGCCTCACAATATATTTGAAACCCATGGGAAATGAAAATCCCCTCTCTAAAAGCATCTATTCACTATAAACTTGTTCGCTATAAGCGTGTTTTACTGTAATTAATAATATTACACTAGCGGCAAAATAATTTCTTTCAGTTAAAGAATCTGTCAACAAATGTTAATAATGGTTAGTAATCATCACATTTGTCTTTATGTCTACAAATGCAGTGCTATACAAATAGGATTGTATTATCAGCTACAGGTGCTTTGCTACTATATACTACATATAGAAGGACAATCAAATATTAGTGCATAAAAAGCTATGCTCCACCAATCACCACATAGAATCAGTGCATATAACTCACCTTATATTAATATAATATAGTTGACCTGCAACATATACACTCAGAAAGCAAAAATATCCATAAACAACTGGAATACATGTACTACATGTATGTAGAATTATTACAACCTTAGCAAAAGTGCTGGTATTTCAAATTTCTACAAATCAACATTCATTATTATTTGTTTATTTTCTTCTTTAAAAACCATATTAGCCCCAGTGACATAAGGGACAACCCAAGTAACAACCCCTTATTTTTCCACAAACTGGAGATTCCTCCCTCTGTATTTTCAATGCTTATTTCTTCATCACTTATCTTTCCATCAATCATCTTTTCATCACTTATTTTATCATCACTTATTTTTTCATCATTCATCTTTTCATCATTCATCTTTTCATCACTTATTTTTTCATCACTTATCTGTCCATCACTCATCTTTTCATCACCCTCACTATTGGACTTCACCTGATCGTCCAGTATGATTATTCGCCCCTCCACCGCGGGGGACAGATGACATTGTTCTTCCTCCTCCTGATAGACGCTCTGTTGACGACTCAGGCGGCGCTCCAGTTTGGACATTGAGGCCGCATGGTCCAGTTTGCGGGCCATGCTCCGTTTTCTGAGATTAGAAATAAACTTCTGCACCAGCCTTCTCTTCCTGATGTCCAGTTAGTAGTCCAAACAAAACGCATGCAAAAACACAGGAATAAATGCAGGAAATGTAAACAGGTTTAACAAAACAAGTTTCACACACAAAATAAAACATGCAAAACAAAACAAAAGGACCAAAAGGTCAATTTAGAGTAAGGATAACATCATAAAACATGAATTTCTTTTATCATAAATTCTTTTGAAAAAACATGAACACTTTTCATGCATATACAAATACAGTTTCACAATCCATATTATAGAGCTTCGAAACTGCAAGGAAGATTATTTCTAACAACTTTTAATAATCAGATAAATTTGCTTTTCTTTAAAGGCATTTTTCTGCAGATCATGTGTTTATTTAATAAACTTCATACATATTACTTGGCATCCAGTACAATGGTTGAAATGATGAAATACCAGATTGCTCTCATTAGTCTGTATTACTTTTAAATACTAGTTAAGAAATGCATATAATGAAATGCCCTTGATGGATGTTTTTGCTTACATCCACAAATCCACCAACTACTGTAAAACAATTCACTGAATAAAAATGATTTTATCTTCATCCCCCCAGTAAGTGAATACATGTATTAAATTTTGAATAAACACCAACCTGACAAGTCCAATTAGACTTTGTCTGTGACCAGACTTGCATTCTTTGACACCTTTCATGATCTGAATGGACTCAAAATGGTTCCTTACTCCTGTACTTAGTGAACAACACTGCTCCGAGGTTACCTAATGAAAAAAAAACAATAAACTATATATATGTACTGTATACAGGAAAATTTTCACCTCCTTGTAAATATTTAATTTTCAAAGAAAGTTCAGTAAAATGCTTTCCTTACCACCACTGGGCAATTCTTGAAGACATCATATCCATCTTTGCCTTCTGAAATGTACTCCTTGGTACACAAACTGTATTTCTGTTTGAAAAATTCAAAATTTTATGCAAAAGATTTCCTTTTTGGGGGGCAGAAAGTTTGCCTCATATACAGGATATTTAATTACAAAACACTATTCATTCTTATAAAATATTATATTTTCAGAGATAAAAACAAACTTTTCTACAACCACTGTGCATGTACAAGTACATAGTAGTGTTCATAGAGTTACCTATTTGCCATAATTCTAATTGGATTTGAATACATTCAGAGTTTATGAATATCTGCAAAAATAAAATTTATGAATTAGCCTTGCAATTGTTAAAAAATTCTTGGAGATAAGACTCATGTAGCTTCCCTCAGAAGCCTGCACAATATTAATATTCTTACTTTTTTAAGATCAATATATTGCCCTTGAACTTTGACCAGCTCTGGATCTACTCTCTGCCCTTTAGGCTTGCTGGGATTAAATGCAAAGGTTATGCCTGCCACTTGAGGGAACCGACCTTCCAATTTGGGGTATGCTGACACGCCATTTTCTAATGCTTCTATTAACTGTTTTCCTATTTAAATGCAAAATCATGTTGATTTAAGTGAAAACATAAGATGTTAATATCTTTAGGAATTAAAAATTATACTAGGAAATATGCGCAATGAACATTCATGTGCATTACCAATACTTTATCACATTTGAAATTTAAATTAAAGAGAGCTAATTATAACAGCATTTTGTAAATTGAATCAAACAAACTTTAAATCTGAACAACTTAATTTATTCCAGCCATATACACTTGGCAAATGTCAAAAGATTCAATTTTTATACAACCCAGTATAGATATAACTGTATGAAATAAAATGTTACCTAGCTGACATAAAGAAATTACAATGATATATATGTTCCAAAATACCTGGCTCTGTGGCCATAATACTTACGTTAGATGGGCACACTTTTGGTCTCAGTGTCACTTTAACCAAAGAAATATATAGCGGAAAAGTGAAACTGAGATCCAAAGTGAGCTTATTTAAGTTTTATGGACCCAGAACCTGATCCTAAGCCCAGCTTGAATCTATCAGTATATCTTAATTCTTACCAGTGACTTGAATAACTACCAGTTCGTCCACCAGGGGGAGTATGGTCAGTAAATCGCGGAGTTTGAAGCCACCTCTGGGGTGGATCCGGTCTGATCGGAATGTCCCAGAATTCAGAAGAGCGCAGTCAGCCTGAGAAATCTCCAACATGATGTCTGTCACAAAGTTTCCTACAAAGAATATCACAAGCCAGGTCTTTAGAAAAGAAAAATTTTAATATTAAAGATGATATCGATACAACCCTGTTACTAGTATATGCTTTTTATAGTACAACAGTGCACCTGATTTGCTCAAATATGCAAAGGACTTCAATCAAAATGATGCCAGATATAGGAAGAAACTTAAAATCATGAATAGTGTGCAATGTTTTTAACATAAGCAGTGCCATCAAAGTATTGCTAGAAATATAGGAATATTGTTAAAGCAAGAATGACTAAAAGAAATTTCTAATAAACATACCTAGATTTGTTTCCCTTGATCTTATAGCAGAGAATCTACCATCAAGTTCCACATTCATATATCCCAATATTTCATCCATTTTACTGTTGATGTCACCTACATACATGTAAAACCAATATATTATGCATACAAAAATACTATGAAATGAAAAACTTGATAATATTAATTTTAAAATAATTTTTTTTAATGAAAAATATTTCTTGAAATCACTGATTTTGTATTGATAAGTCAAGAAATTAATTTCTTACTCTCAATCAAAACAATGATACTCATACCTTGCATATGTTTGACTATCTCCAATGTTTCTGGGTCCTCTGTGATATCAGAAGTGACATCTACCTTCTCAATGTCCACATGAAGGCGAAGTCCATTTCTCTTAATGGTGATTTTACTTAAGTTACGGAAATCAGTCCCGCTTTTCACAATATTGGTGTCATTAACCTACAAGATGAAATTACAATTGAAAATTTTTTTTAATTGAATCAATTTTTTTTTTAAATATTTGTGATTTTTGTATTCCAAAGACACAGCAATGCCACAAAATAGCAATTTATGTACATGAACAAAAATTATTTTCTTTCAAGTTTCAACATGACAGACTGCATGTATTCACTGCACTTAAAGAAAAATAGCAAGTAAAATGGTTACATGCATATCATTTTAAAATAATCTTTATATCAAAGCTAAATTATTCTGAAAAATCCATTTTAGAGGAAACTCACTATTTCTACACCATAGTCATGATCATGACCCGCCAGTATGATGTCAATATCTGGTACTTGTTCTGCAAGGTGTCGGTCGTTTGGCCATCTCATGTGAGTCAAGGCAACAATTAAATCAACTCCCTGAAATAAACAATTATTGGCCTGTTTATTAACCAGAATCTGTGAATAGTGAGTAGAACATTAACATGACAAGCACCATTACCTACAGGGTATATGAACCTTCTATAAAGTCTACTGTGGTTAAAATATAGAAACTTTAGGTATTTAAACTCTGACAACTTTTTATTACCAGTACTTGTGTTTTCAAAATTTTCACAATGTTTTCTATATTTTTAGTTTTACAGGTTGAACAGAGTTTGTTCTTTAATTTTGTTTTACTTAATTAGGGAAAATGCTCAGAATTCTACCTGTTCCTTTAAATCTTCGCAGAGTTCCTTCCCTTTAGTAACAAAATCTATATAAGTAACATCTTCTGGGTCTAATGTTGCCAGGGTGTCGATCCACTCCTCTTCCACTAGGCCAACCACTCCAACCTGATAAACATAGACAATCAGCGATTAAAGACATCACCTCAATGAATGCTATCTTTAAGCAAGGCAAAATTCCAAACTTAACTAACATTTTAGTAGGGTGCAACCCTTGAGAGTACATTTACAAGTATGCAATTCCATCTCTTCCTAAGATAAAAAAAAAACAACTTCTATACCAAATTTGTAATTTTAATGTTTATCTTATTTACGAGTAATAAGTATCATCTTTACTAAACAAGGGTTTCTGATCTGCTCCATTATTAAGTAACAAACCTTTGGGTTTATGAGGATTGAACTGGACCTGACAGAAAATCTTGGCTACAAAGATGCAACAGTATGTTCTATATTTACAAGTCTTTTTACAGGATTTTACTGATAGGTATCCTTACCTTATACCCATTCCATTCAATAACACAAGACTCCTGTCCGTCTGCCAATGTCTTTTTGGTCAAGTTGTCTATAACATTACTTAGTAACCATGGAAACTTAGTCCTCTCTGTCATCTCACACAAATGATCAACTCCAAAATCTAGCAGATAAAATAGCAGGTATTTAATTTTGATCTTATAAAAAAAAAAAAGAAAATATCAGATACTGGTGTGCTTTAATTAAATTTCCCTAAAATCTGAAGGTTAATATTTTTTTTAAAAAACCAGTGTTTTATACAGAAAAAAATATCTACCAAAGTCATGATTTCCAAACACTGCTGCATGTGTTCCTACAGCATTTAGGATTGGTATCATCTGTTCACCCTTTAAGAATATGCTCACTAAAAAATACAGTCAACAATAAGCTTTAAAACATAAAGATTATAGTTTAGCAAAGTATATTATACAAATGCAGGGTTGTCCCTGTGACTTTTGGACTGGAATGCTATAATAATCCTCCATTATTCTTGGATTCCCCCTAGCCCCTTCTCAAGGGATGAACCCCAAACATAGTTCTTCTTTTTGAATGTCCCTAGCTTCTGTGGAATCATTTTTCAAAATTCATGGGACCAATTTTCACGGATTTAGAAAATTTTACAGGTTCGTTGGGACATATGGGTGTTCCTTTTCTCCACTAAAGGAAATATGACTCTAGAACCTGATTTATTAATTTGCAGAGGATGTTAATTTGTGGATGAGAGATACACACTGTACCCACTAATTCCAAGAAAACTGATCTGTCCACCAAACCTGACTCCACATATTTTAATTCTTAGGGACAACACTGCAAATGCTACTATTCGAATTTAAGAACAATCAACAAAATCATGACATATGTACTAAATTATAAATGAAAAGTGACTTACATAAGGAAGGGTTCAGTACATCCCCACTAAACAGCACCAGGGGGTTCAGTGACTGGTAGGACTTGACACACCCCACAAATCTGGCCGCCCCTCCCACAGGCTCCTCTTTCTGAGGTTCAAGGTTATATACATCATTAAAGTGAAGGATGACTAGATCATTTTGTGGCATCCTTCTGTCACCTGTAAGTTAACATAAAATAATTACGCAATCTTGTATCTAAATTTTCTTTTAGCATAAATGTAAAAAAATGTAATTGGGATATATACTAGGTGTAATAGACAAAGGCAATATACATTTTCTTTAAAACATTTTTTACAGCTACATTTCCTGAGTTTCCTGTTAGGTTTTTTTTTTTGGTTAATGGACAATTTTTACAAACATTCATACACGTGTACATATAAAAACCTTATCAAATTACCAAATGCAGTGGCTGCAGACAAGGGCAAGCAAGAAAACAACAAATTGAACAATAAAACCTTTTTTACACAAAGTAAACATGCATGCATCTTAAAAGATGCCTGTTTTATTACATGTACTGAAAGGTTATAAATTAGACAGATTTACTGGCCCACCAGAACATAAACATTTAGATGGATTGACATAGAATGTAAACAAACCAACTTCACATTACTCAGTCAATTCAGGGTTAGAGTAGACTTGAGTAACACTGCAGGTATAATACAGGTAAAATTCACACGAAAGCATGATTAAAAAAATATTTTTACAAATACAGAATTAAAATATGAAACATGCATCCCTGCACATATCAATTAACTATTGTCATACCACATGTCATTGCTGACTACAAATAATTTTTGAAGTATTGGATCTTAAATTTTGTGATCAAGCAATATATATGTGAATGCAATTTTTAACATATAATACTATACCCAGTGTTTTCCCTATGAACCGGCAACCGGCCAAATTGACCGCTTCAATTGTAAAAATTTCGCTTTGAAATAACAATTTGTTGTAAAGCCCACAGAGATTTTGTTCATAAACCTTAGAATACCCTAGACTTTTACAACTGATCTCTAACCCTTTACCAATATATGTTTACTTTGAAATAAAAGGAAAACACTGTACAACACTTTAAAGTCTATTTAAAATCAAAATTCAGTTTTGTTTATTCGATGTTTTGAGAAAATATTTTAAAATTTCTTAGAAAGGCTTGTTTTTTAAAAGAGGGAAAAACGCACTCTGACAATATATAAGTTCCCCATTTCATTGATTTGGTTTTGAAACTTTTGATCATAAGTCAATACATATATTCAAAGGCCATTTTGAAGCTCATGGTAGTGTATGTCATGAAATATTTTACTGCAAAGTTGCCAATTTTTATATATCTAAGTCTAAAAAATTGCATAACTTTAGCTTTACCCTAAAACTATTTTCCAAGTTATGCAAATAACTTATGCAGACATTTGGTTGAGCCTCCAAATCAGTTAATTAGATTCTTATAAAAAGACATTAAAGTACATCTTTAAAAAATTAAGCAATCAGTTAATGGAATTTGCAAATTATCTCTTTACAAAGTCATGGCAATTAAAGAAATAGCTTTTAAGAGTTGTCAAAATATTTTCTCCATTTAATTCATTCTCAATCAAAATACTTACAAAAGTATGTGTCGAAAAAAGTGAGCAATCAAAATATTGTGAATATTTTTCATCTGCTTCGAATGTTGTTGCTTCCGGAGTGGAACTCTTTTGTACTTCCTTTTCACGTCGGCCATCAGTTAGAGGTATGACAGACTGTTGTATCTCTGATATATCAAACAATATCCCAAACATCATTTGTTATATCAGATAAATAAAACAAGACATACATTAAGGAGATTGTTTCAAAAGTAAACATAAGAGATTTTCCTTGAAATGAAGCAGTGGAACGGAATAAATGACTAAAATTTTCGACTGTTTACACACAGAGAGATCAATCTAATTGAGATTTGGTCCTGTAAAAATTTAATGTTGTTTGTGTCAGTTATTGGGACAGTCCCTTGGAATTTCTAATGTGGAGATTATCACTCAAATGTTGATGCCAGAGTATCATCGTTAAAGTTGTCGTTGACTTGGAACTATCAACTATCGTGCAAACTTTTTAGTGCTATTTCATTGCATTTTTAATCTGAAAAAACAATGTTGTTGATTCAAGTTTATTCAAAGTTTGAGATATTTTTGAAATATTAAGAGTTACTTCAGTCAACTTGCACAATTTTGCAGGGCATGTGGCTCAAAGCGGGGAGTGTAGGATATGTAGTTTCTTTGTTTTTTTCTGTCATATCATTATTTATATGATTATGGAAAATGTCAATTACTTGATTACAGCTGATCTTTGTAGACTCTGTTATATCAGACACTGATATCTTGAATATCATAGATATGTCATAGAGATCTGGAAATTTCAACAAAGTTTTCTCAAATTAGTTTACCCCTAGTTTCAAGCATCCTGAATCCTTGAATATGTCTCAGTTTTTTGTGGTCAATTTGATTTTCATATAACAAGGTTTGATTGTACATTTGCTTGCTTATTAAAAAATATCATTTCTGATACAACTGAAGTATTTTACACCCCAAAATGCTGAAACTCATGTATAATTGTGGATATATTTTATTCAGGCATGGCCCCAAAGAGGAACAACGTTATCCCGAATGGGCATTTTCACAAAGACTGGCAGCGCTATGTGAGGAATTGGTTCAACCAGCCTGCCAGGAAGAAGAGGAGGCATGATAACAGACTAAAGAAGGCACGCCGCATCGCTCCCCGACCAGTAGCTGGTTCTCTTAGACCAATCGTTAAATGCCCAACTTTTAAATACAACACTAAAATTAGGGCAGGCAAGGGATTCACACTGGATGAGTTGAAGGTAAATCTTATATTGACAAAATGAATTTGAGGAAAACAGTTAAGATTTTTTTTTATCAACTATGATGTGCTAGAAAAATGTGGTAGATGTTTGATATATGATTGAGACAGTTAGGAACTTTGGACTTTAGACATTAAATATTTTGTTTGTATTTTACATTCTGACACATCAGTATGTCTGCATAAAACATTGTTAATTACTTACTTAGTCCTTTTCTTGCTGCGAGCACATAAGGCCTGCACCAAGGACCTTCATCTCTGTCTGTCTGCTGACATTGACTGTACCATGCCCCAAGTCCATCCCTGATCTTTCATTTCTTTTTCAACTGACCATCGCCATGTCTCTTCAGTCACCCTCTGTTTCTCTTTCCTGGTGTAAGAAAACATCATTAGTACACTCAAAAGAAGTTACTGTATGTGGACTTTAAAAAGCGGGCTTCATATTTTAGCGGTTTCAGCGCAGACAACAATGATCTAATTCACATATACTGCTAAGAAATAATTTACATATACAATACACTGAACGGACATGTGTAGCGCTTATTTATGATTACGCCAACAACTCCATACCCAGTGATTATGCTAAATTTTGAATACACCAAATTACGTACACCAGTATATCAAAGTTTTTGATATTTCACTGTCAAACATTTTCTCTGACAGAATGAAAAGTTCTATTGGACTGGACAACATTTTCTTGAATGGGTACTTTAATTTTGTTTAGAAAAAGAAACTAAAATGCCCTTCAAGCAATATTCCATCATTATTTTCCTTTCCTAAGGAAAAAAAAGAATTTCATCTGAGACATAAGATAATTTATGTCTCTGTCTGGACTACCATATAAGTAGAAATTTTAGCGGTAGGATTTAATTTTGGCATTATTAGCGAGGCTGTTGAGATTGCTAAATTTGAATATCGCTAAAAATAAATTGCATGTTATTTGTACTAATGTTCCAGTGTTCCAGCTAGGGGAAAATAGAGGGGCGCTACGCCCCGCCCTCAAATCAGTGCGCCCCTTTGCCCATAACAGGTGCCCCTGTGTCCCTTTTGAGTGACCAATATCATTCTGACTGTCCTTTTAACTCATTAGGATAACTAGTGTGTTCCAAGCCAGATTACTTGAGGCTAATCAACAGTTCACACCTCCTGCCATAGACGATTACGTAATGAACTCGCACTACGGTACCTATATACTGTACACACTTTCAATTACAGGTGATTAGGTAATTACTTTGATCATTTGACAGTCTGAATTAGGGATAAAAGCTGAAATATACTTGGAGGGTGACCATGTTATCTGTTTTAATCTAAAACAAGTGTCTTGTCCTAAAGCGTTCTAAAAATAAATCAGAAAGTGAAAGTAGCATGAACAATGACCTTCAATATTCTAAATAAAAATTGGAGACTTTTTTTTATGCAAAAATGATGGATTTTAATATCTTAATAGCAAAGAAATATGTATAAGTATTTTTTTTACACTCTTGAAGATATTTCACAGCTATAATTTATTAATACATGTATATGCAGATATGTAATTGTAGTCATGTCATATGGCAGAAATTTAAAATCTTAATTAATTATCTGCCACTAACATTTTTTTAAGGTAAAACAAACAAAAGAAATATTGACATTAAGTTGTAAGTTTGATAACAACTAAATAAATAATGTAAGAAAATTATATTTATGACTTATAAAATATTGTAACTATATATTTAATTTTGAAAAGTAAAATGCTAAAATTTACAAATTAACTTAAGCTATATTGAATTCAGTAATTACTTTTTGTACATGTAGATCTTCATGTACTGTAATATTAAATGTGAAACACCATCCAGATAGTTTAGATTACCCTTCAATTAGAATTTATATATTGTTACATATACTACCTATAAAGTTAACTATCAATTAGGTTAAACAAATAATTAAATCATATTTAAAGGAATAATATATTCATTATAAGGGTGAAGAAATGAGATACGCCTATGTATATGATGTAAGAAAAACTTGAGACAACGGTTTCACCGTATGTCGGGAAAAAGTGCCCTACTATTGCACCCCTCCATTTTCAGATCCTAGCTGGAACACTGACTGGACAACATTTTCTTGAATGGGTACTTTAATTTTGTTTAGAAAAAGAAACTAAAATGCCCTTCAAGCAATATTCCATCATTATTTTCCTTTCCTAAGGAAAAAAAAGAATTTCATCTGAGACATAAGATAATTTATGTCTCTGTCTGGACTACCATATAAGTAGAAATTTTAGCGAGGATTTAATTTTGGCATTATTAGCGAGGCTGTTGAGATTGCTAAATTTGAATATCGCTAAAAATAAATTGCATGTTATTTGTACTAATTTCTATAGTGAGTATTTTAAAGTCGCTAAAATTACTTCTCGCTAAAAATAAAATGCAAGTTTTTAAGAAGAAATCGCTAAATTTGCGTCTCGCTAAAATTTCCACTTATACTGTACATGTAATTCTATTCAGTGTACAAGTACACCAGTGATAAACTAAAAGTGGTATCAGCTGTTGAATCTTGACTGGCATAATGTGAATTGTTGATAACGAATTATTCTGTTCTCTCTCTAGGCTGCTGGAATCAACAAAAAAGTGGCTCTCACCATTGGTATTGCCGTGGATTACAGACGCCGTAACAAGAGTCTGGAGTCCTTACAACAGAATGCACAGAGACTGAAGGAGTACAAATCTAAACTGATCCTCTTCCCCAAGAAACAGAGCAACCCCAAGAAGGGAGATGCCACAGTAAGAAAATTTCTTTTAATTCACAGTGTGATGTTGTGAGTGTATATTCTCACTCCCTTGTCATGTAAGATTAAGATAATAATGTAGATTATAGATTGTCTGATTTGTTAGCGCATTTCTCAATGCTCTTATTAATGTGCATATGTGCAAGACATTTTAGCGTTATACTTGGATAAACAGAGGTTCCTTTCTGCCAAAAGTGCTGAAAAGAATACACAGCCAAATGTAATATGTTTACAGTAGCTATACAGAATATTTCAAAGAACGGTGAACGCATCTATAATTATATCAAAGAAGTGAGCTAAGATAAACCAAAACAAAAACTCTTTAGTTTAGAATATCAGATACATTTCCAAAATATTTTGTTATTTCTTTATGACAACAGAAGTGATTGCTTTACCTTGCACTTATAAGTTTTCCATGATTTTGTTCTTCAGGAAGAGGAGATCAAGATGGCTACACAACTGTCTGGCCCAGTTATGCCAATCAGAAAGACCTATAAACCAGAAAAGGCCAGGAAAATTACAGATGAGGAGAAGAAATTCAGTGCTTTCACCGCTCTTCGTCAAGCCCGCGCTGCTAAGAGACTGCAGGGCTACAGAGAGAAGAAAGCTAAAGAAAAGGCTGAGGAAGAAGCTAACAAGCCCAAAAAATAAACTTCACAGTCTTTACAATAAATGTGTACAAAGAATTGGTGTTTGTTTATTATGCCCCCCTTCGAAGAAGGGAGGGCATATTGCTTTGCTTCTGTCTGTCGGTCTGTCGGTCTGTCGGTCCTTTTAGTTTCCATTCATTTTCCTCACAACCGTTGCACATACTGAAATGAAATTTGATATACAGGTTTATCAGGTAAATATCTAAGTCAAGAACTTTTTTTTTATACGATCGCACCATTTTTGACAGAGTTATTCCCCTTGGACTTAGAAAAATTCTACTTATTTGCAGTTTCCGTTCATTTTCTTGCAATGGTTGCACATATTGAAATGAAATTTAGTATACAGATTTTTCAGCTGAATATCTAGGTCAAGTCCTGTTTTGGGTACGATCGCACCCTTTTGTTAGAATTATGCCCCTTGGACTTAGAAAAATTCCACTTATTTGCAGTTTCCATTCATTTTCTTTGCATAGGTTGCACATATTGAAATGAAATTTAGTATACAGATTTTTCAGCTGAATATCTAGGTCAATTTCTGATTTGGGTAGGAACGCACCATTTTAGACAGAGTTATACCCTTTTGGACTTAGAAAAAATCCAATTGCGGGTTAGGGGGGCATACATGTAAATGTTTTACAAACATCTCTTGTTTTATAAGGCTTTTTGTATAAGGACTACTTTAGAAAACATTTTTTTGTCATTGAGGCTCTAGAATATTTTCAACACTTTCCTTAAAGGTGCATGGACACAGAATTTCTGTATAATATCACAACTTATATATTTTAATAGCATTTCACTCAAAAATATATAGAAAAATTTTATTTCATTCTAAAGTTATTGAAACTTCAATTTTTTGGATGGGTTTGATTAACACATCCTTGCAATTTCGCAAATTTTACTTTTATTCTTAATACTAAGGAAAAGTGGCAGTCTTGTTGTGTATTAATGAAAAATATTAAAACTAATCCAGAAAAATAATTATAATTGGAGTAGAAATGTTTAAGAAATAAAGTCTGCATTCTCGTGAAAGTTGCAGGTTAACCTCTGAGGTCGAGAAATGTTGTTTGAAAGATAAAAGCCGAGGCGTTAGCCAAAGCTTTTATATTTCAAACAATATTTTGGGACCAAGGAGGTTATCCTGCATCATTCACGACTTTATTCTATTCTGCTAAGATCGCTAAAATATGGCTGATCGTTTCCTCTATAGAGAAACAAATTAGGTCACCATATTATAGTTTTAATATTTTTCATTTATACACAACAAGATTGCCAGCTCTCCAACAGCAAGTTGTGGCATCTCCATATGAGTGAAAAATTCTCAAGAGGGACATTAAACAATATACAGTCAATACTTTTCGATTACATGTATATACAGTGACCACAAGGAATATTGAAAGGGGTAAATGTGGTGAAGAACAGCAGGCCCAGACTGGCCAGATACTCAGGTGAGCGTTTTGGCCTATGAGCTTCTATTACTTTCATTGAGAATTTAGTTCTATGCTTTTTTGTAACAATATTTTAATTCTGCCAGTTTTAAAAGTATTAGCTATTCTTAAAGATATTCAATCGATAAAGACTCATTCTGTCATCGATCAGTTACTCTTCATATTATAGTTAACATCGGGATCGATGTGCACTTTTGACCTTGAAGCGAAAGTAGCATGTTTCGCTGTTTGGCTACAGTGCATAAATGTATGAATAACAACGAAATAGTGAAATCATCTTTAAAATCCTGCGTCTTATTTGTAAAAGTAACTAACAACTCTTGGACACATTCGGCGAGAACGGCAAACCTACATCGTATTGGACTCAAAGCATTTGTAAGGGAACTTTGTACTGACTACTGGGTTGACTCGTGTTTATAGTTATAGTGTAGTTTCACATATCTGTGCTGGAAATATGATCTTGATGTGAATTTGGTCAGGTTGAGTATACAGTAGTTTATAGGGGGCATTTTTACAAGAGATAAAATTTGAGAACAATTGCATATAGACCTTATTTCTACAAATATTTATTATGATAATTTGTTGGTATCCAAGTTAGTCTCTAATCCTAATGTTTAAAACATTTAGACGATCATAAACTGAATGTATCTCCCAAAACATCACAAGCCAAGGGCTTATATGTACATTCAGTGTAATTTTCTGTATGAAATCCATAAGAAATCTACGACATTCAATCTCGATAACACACGTGAAACCTTGTCACCGAAAGTTGGAATACACAGTAGGAACTATATGCATTTTCAATACTCTAGGAACGTTGTTTTGATAAAAAAAAAATGAACCCTGTTAAATTAATAATGTAAAAATACAACAAACGTGCGTTTTAAATTAATTTGTAACTTTTTCCCTCGCAATGTTCATTTGCGCTAATTAACTTTGCAAAACGGCTCTTACATCTATAGAGCACACCAGTTTTGAAGGGTGCTAAATTCACATTAAAAATTACTGAAATAAACAATTATGAAGAGGAAAAATTAGAGAATGTAAATATAAGCATTGAATTCATATTTTGGGATGTCTTCAGTCGAATAACACACCTGGCTGTGCCAACAAATTATCATACTGAGCTAACGCATGGTATTCAATTTGTCGGCATGGCCATGTGTGTAATAGGACTGAAGACATCCCAAAATATGAATTCAATGCTTAAGTAATCCACACCTCTATTCTCCAAATAAAGTCTTGAAGAGGAGTGGATTGGAAAAAAAATCTTAGCTTTTATTGATATCTGTCATAATGCCAAAAATTGCTGCATTCCATGTGTATTGATGCATATTAAGAAAAAACTATTTGCACTGCCATAATTATACATATTACCTTTCTGATAGACTTGATAGTACATTTTGGTGTTGGTTTGTGCTGTTGATCAGAATTTTCTTTAAACTTCATATACTTTACAAATGTTCTTGTTATGTTACATTTGAACACTGGACAATATTTTCTTCGCTTATAGACATATATTTACAATTTTAAAAAAATTTCATAAAAAAAAATGTTAATTTTCTTACTTATGAAATATAAATGGTATTTAAGATTCTAAAATGTATTTCTTAAATTTGAATATGTACTTTGTTTATTGATTTATAATGTATATTTCTTTATTTCAGTCAAATCATCAACATGTTCCAGTGGTGTACTTGAGTTACAAGTCTCCAAATCCATTTGCACAACCAGAGGGAGTAGGCCCCAATCCCTGTGATGAAGATTATAATGATGGTGTCGACAAAGAATTCCGCTTGGTTTATGCCCTGCGCAATATCGATAAGGGATACATGCTTATCGCAGGCATTGCGTTAGGCTTTCCTCTGCTATTTCTGTTAAAGATCAGCCATTTCTTTTACAAAGAACATAAAGAATTGGAGTATGCCTCCAAAGACCTATGGGAGATGTTTGACAATTGTGTGGAAATCTACAACCATCTTCCTGTATCGACTGAGTGGCTGTATGTGACCTGTCACATCACACTATTTGGAGGACTCTTGTATTTTCTTTTTGCAAAGAATACCTTTGGTAGACTGTATTACAGTGCTAAACGGGACAGTTATATAGCCATCGTGTACAAGTATGGATTGAAGAGGAAAGTCGAATTCAGTAGAAAAAACGTTGAAAGGAAACCTGTGTTTTACGAAAAATTCACTGATAAATTAAGAGTGGACATTGGAAAGAAGAAAAGATATTATGTTTACGAAAGCTGTTTTAGAAACGCAACTGAACGAAATAGGTTTTTCTCTGAGATGGCATCTGATGATTATATCGATGAATTGAACCAGTAAACATTTTTTAAAGTGAAACTTACTGTGTAGTTTTTGAAAAAATTTGAACATAAAATGCATACATATATAACAGATACTATGAAATCACCTTTTTACATAGCTTCAAGTTTTGATGGTTTGAAGATATTTTACTTGTTTGAGAAACATAATACTCTATTGCAGTATATGAAATTTTAAAATTATGTGTGGGACATGACTTAATGAGACTCTTCATACCATAATAACTTAACACCTGTGGAAAGAAGTGATTTCTCAGTAAAAGTTAATCGAGAAATTGATTACCTGTCATTTTGCTTTTATGGATAATACATGCTTCAGTGAAAAGTGTCTCAACTTTCTGTTTGTAAACTTTAAAATTTGAGCTGTAGACATATTATTTTTGAAAGTGCTAGATCTCTTTAATAATTATAATTTTTAAATACACAGCTGAAAAGTTCTATTAAATTTGAATTCCTAATCATTTTCGCATAATTTATAATAACCCTAATATTTTTTTTATCTTTAATTAAAGTGATCAAAAAACTAGAAATATGTCGATAGGACATGAATGCCCAGCCGAGGGTATATCTGTAAATGCAACATGAAAATTTGAATTTGTGTATGAAATTTCAGAATATCTTGAATAGTGATATAGTTGAATTGCTTACATCAGTATGTATCAGTATATGAATTAAATACTAATTTAAGAAAAGTGAGATCAAGGTCAAAGGAAAGGCCAAGGTCAAAAATGTTGATGCTGTTGAAAAGCTTTCATCAGTATGCATCAGCATATGATGTTGAAAAAAAAAAATTATGAATGGTTTCTTTAAAACTGACTTTATCACAATTTGACAAAAGTGAGGTCATGGTCAGATGAAAGGTCAAGGGGAAAAAATGTTGATGTAGTTGAATAGCTCTAATCAGTACGTATCAGCATATGAAGTGTGACACTAATTTAGGAAAAATGAGGTCAAGGTCAAAGGAAAAGTGAATGTCAAATGTTGATTCAGTTAAATAGCTCTTATCAATATGTATCAGCATATGAAGTTTGATAAAAATAACTTGAATGGTATTTTTAAAACTGAGCTAAACACTTGTTTAAGAAAGGTGAAATCAAGGTCAAAGTAAAGGTAAAGGTAAAAAAAAAATGGTGATGCAGTTAAATAGCTCTCGTGAATATGTATCAGCATATGAAGTTTGATAAAAATACCTTGAATGGTATCTTTAAAACTGAGCTAAACACTCGTTTAAGAAAAGTGAAATCAAGGTCAAAGTAAAGGCCAAGGTAAAAAAAAAACGGTGATGCAGTTGAATAGCTCTCATCAGTATATATCAGCATATGAAGTTTGATTACACATTCTTGAATGGGTTCTTTTATACTGAGCTAAACACTCATTTGAGAAAAGTGAGGTCAAGGTCAAAGGAAATGTCAAGGTTAAAAATGGTGATGCAATTGAATAGCTCTCATCAGTATGTATCAGCATATGAAGTTGAATGGTATCTTTAAAACTGAGTTAAACTCTCATCTAACAAAGTGAAATCAATTTCAAGTAAAGGGTCAAGGTAAAAAAAAAAAGGTGATGCAGTTGAAAAGCTCTCATACGTATGTATCAGCATATGAAGTTTGATAACACTATCTTGAATGGTATCTTTAAAATTGAGCTAATCATTTAAGAAAAGTGAGGTCAAGGGTAAAGGAAAGGTCAAGGTAAAAAAAAGTTGATGCAGTTGCATAGCTATTATCAATATCTATCAGCCTATGAAGTTTGATGAAAATATCTTGGATAGGTTTTTTTAACTGAGCTATGAACTGAGCTAAACGCAAAGTGTGACGGAAGGACAGACAGAAGGACAGAAGACGGGCATGACTACTAGTATGCACCGTATGCGCCATATTCATGGCGGGGCAAAAAATTATACTGAGGGCAATAATTAAATTATTGCTAAGGAAAGATATATCTTTAGTTATAAGAGTTTAATAAAATATATGGAGATAACGAACAGTATTATTCAAGTTCAAAAGTCCATAAAACAATCCAAAACATCAGAAGTTAATTAAACCTTCCATATACATGTATTTCACACAAAGTAAGTGCATAAAGAAAGGCAAAAAGCCTTTAAGGGAAGCAAAAATTATATTAACGATACGAATAATTTAACTATTTCTTTATAAGTAATATATATGATCACTGTATATGTATCGAAATAAAAGAAATTCTAGTTTTTGTTCATATTTGAACTTTACATTACCCAACTCTTCTCATTATTAGTTGGTATTCCCTGATCTTAGAAAGAAACAAGAAGATATGTAACTGTTTGTGAAACACTGGTGCCCCCAGATGGCAGCTTGCTGAGTATATAGAGCCAAGGTTAAAAATAAAATTCACAAATGCAAGTCAAACTCCAAAGGAGATGAAAAAAATGTTTTAACTCTTAGAAGCCCAAACACCAAACATTCAAAATGTATGGTCAAGGTTTAATTGCTTGAAAAGTAGCTCAAATTCCAAGGTCAAAGGGTAAAAAATAATGGTATCCAAGGGAAGGTCTTATCAATTAATCGGCCAAGGGCGTAACTATCATTGAGGCAAGTGAGGCAAATGGCTCACTCAATTTTTAGAGTTTTTTGAAAAGTGAAAAAGTTTTACATTGTACTTATACATGTGTGTCTTCGTGCTAAATTTATATTTTCAACTTTTATTTCCATTTCTGTAAATCCTTCATCTCACCAGGTTCCTCATTTTCATTTCGAGCGCATGTAAAATTTAATTCAAAATGTTTATTTTGTATATTGTTCGATTATTTAACACCCCTTCTAAGAATTTCTCATTCATATTGAAACACTTGCCGATGAAGGGCTGCAAGTTTTAAATCTGTACTGCATGGGCTTTCAGGATCACTGAAGATGACTGAACAGCGAGAGATCTTTTTTTGTGCCATCACTTACTGTGACATAGGATCTCAGTTTTTACGGTCTCATCCGAAGAACCTGTCTGTACATCCCGCAGTGGGATTCGAACCGGTAATGTAAGGATCCATTCCTTAGTTTGCGACACTTACCATTGCGCCATGCCGGCGACAATTCAAAACGTAAAAACTTTTTAAGATTGAATCTTTTATTTTCTAATACCCAGGTTACAGGACCTACCTCCCCTTTGAAACATCAATCACTGGTCATGATCGAGGTACTACCCTTACCCCGTCTGAGACTAGGAATGCCCAGCACCCTTGCCTCACTAAAAATTTGAGCCTAGTTACGGCCTTGAATCCAAGGAAAGGTCTTCTCACAAAGTGTTCAAGAGTTAAGACAAAGGTTAAATTTTTCTTTTAAAGTCAATCAAACTCCAAGATCAAGGTCAAATCTGATTGTATCCAAAGGAATGTTGTTACACAAGTAATGTACCTTTAAAATGTGAAAGCCCTAGTACTTACTTTCAAAAGTTATAGCCAAGGTTATAGCTTTTGAAAGTGGGTCAAACTCTAAGGTCAAGGTCAGAAATATTGATTTTGTTACATTGAATATACATTTGAAGTAATTAAAAGCCCTAGTAACACTGTTCAGGGTAAGGTTTGTAATTTTTTGCAAAAATAGGTCAATCATCAAGGTCAAGAGGTCAAATATGTTAGTACCCAAAGAAAGGTCTTGTGACATGGAATACACTTGTGAAATATGAAAGCTATGAATATTTCCAACTAATCAAAAGTTGAGACAAGGTTAGAGTTTTTGTGGACAATTAAACAGGCAGACGGACAACAGACAGGACAAAACTTTAAGTTTGATTATCTGAAAGCCGGGTCATAAAAATAATTTCTAGACAATCTTAAAATTAGACTTCTTATATCCGCGCCGTATAGAGTGTATGCGGCGCGGACCTAAGAAGTCTGGAGATTTTCACGTCACCCCCCTCCTCTGATTAAAAAAAAAATTAAAATCTAGGTTATATTCAATATATCTAGGTATAAGAGTTGCATGCGGAAATGAAAATTTGAATTGTATACATGTATTCAAACGAAAACCACTTGCATTCTACTCATAGATTTTACGGAACTTCCTATCGGGTTTTCTCTAGAACTTATTTTTAAAATATTGAGTCCTAGAAACGTTTAACAGAAAGGTGGGAGTACGCTACTGTATTTATTTAACAATGACAACGAGGATTTCCCCTATTTTTGTATTTTCTTATCGAGACCATTCATAATATGAAATGAAATCATTCTTATTTTTTACTGTTTAGCTAAACACGTTATATTTTTTGAGGACGTATCGAGAAGTATAATATGGCTGAAACCGATAGTAACTCACCGTACGATGAATTTATCATAGATTCGTCTAAATTGCAACTGGTTCTTGAAATCCAAAATAAGGTTGAGCAAATGTTCAGTGTCAGTGTTTATGTCGACGACTCCACAGATGTTAAATGTGAAAAGAGCTGGTTGAAACTCGAGGGACAAAACTGTGACAGGAAAAATGCCAGGGTAATGACAATTTATGAAGAAAAATACCCATCACGGATTTTGTAAATCGGAGTAGAAATGGAGAACATTTTAACCTCTTAACAGTTATTAACATTAAAAATTTTAGATTTATTGAAAATTTACAGCATGATATCTATGGCACGCCAAATTCACAAAAATGAGCTAAACATGGTTTCACAGTTGATAAACCTTAAGTTTATAACTAGTAAACTATAATTTACAAACCATGAACTATACATGTAGTTAAGAATTCGTTAACTAAAGTTTTCATCAGTAAAACTGTATTTAACAGTTGTTAACTATAGTTTACGAATACTAATCTAAGTTTATTTGTCTGTAATAAAACGTAAACAATAGATTTTGTTGATAAATTTAAACTATAATTTAAAATTGTGAACTATTGTTAAGAGTTGTTTATCATAATTTCACAAATTGTGAAACTATATTCATCAGATCGTTAACTTCAGTTAACATTTGTAAACCATAGTTTACAAATCGTGACACTGTATTTATCAGATAATCTTTGTTTTGCCACTGCAAATGGTTAATGTTTTCAGTGTTAAGTATAGTTTACGGTTCTGAAACATAGATTATCGCTGTAACTATGGTTTACAGATGTAAAATATAGATTAACGTTGTTATTTATAGTTTACAGTCCATAAACTAAAGTTTACAACCGATAAACCAAGTTTATCGACTGTGAAACTATGTTTTATAGCTCGATTTTTGTGAATTTGGCGTGCCATAGATATCTTTAGTGTAAATTTTGCATTTACATACATTCAGTAAATTTAAATTAACAACCTGATTGTTTCATAGTGTTAGAGTTGATAACAAAAAAGGCACTACATAGAAGTCATTGATTTTAGCTCACCTGAGTTTAAGCCTCAGACGAGCCTCGCTGATCAAAATTTGTCTGTGTCACAGTTATAAACTTGTTATAATTTCAATCTCTTCCTCAGAATCAATTAGCCAATATCAACCAGTCCTAATACAGAGTATACTTGGGTTAAGGGGAGATGATAAAAATTAAAATAAGTGAGAATTTCATGCTATTTTTTAAAAATCTTCAGAACAACTGGGCCAGAGAGGCTTTATTACATATTTTACATGTTGAAAAACTAGATACAAGTTTGTGTAAATCATGACCATTAAGGGTAGATGGTGGGGCTAGAATAGGTGGTTGAACTATATAAGATAGGAATATGTCTGGAAAAAAAATCTTCACAAGAGGGATGACATTAGTCATATGGAAGCACCTCAGGTAGTGCATACTTAAGTATGAACCAGGGGGTAGGGGATGGCCAGCATGAGAAATCAAATAAAAAAATCTGAATATTTGATAAAAAAAAGTTTCCAAAAAATCAGAGCAAAGAAAAAATATGCTATGGAAGAACATACTCAGGTGAGCATTGTGAACCATGAGCCTCTTGTTCTTTTTCCAATTTATTATGGTGAAAGAGAAGACTATGCATCTGTCATTAGAACAAAATTTCAGAAGCTGATCATGTCTATTGTTGGACATTGTTGTTTAAGCTCTTCCAATGTGTCCAAGGAAATGGGAAATTTGAGTTAAAATATGGACATTTACAAATGACAGAAAACATAACTCATCAAGAAAAAGTAAAAGTGCCTGCATTTATGTAATAATGTTTGATTTTAAAGCTCAACAAATTTTTGGTTTCACTGTTTTAACTTTTCCTTTTTCCCCTAGGAATACATTTTGGCAGTGTGTCACCCAGAGTCTAAACAAAAACTTCAGATCAAGGACACCAAAAGTGAGTTGTTTGATAAAGAAGTTCTTGAAGATATAGAAATGCAGACTTGTGCATTGATAACACTCCAGGATAACAACATTGAGATATGTGGCACAGAACTTGCAGTGATTTTAGCAATGACTTCATTGGAAAGTAAAGGAGCGGTAGGTATTGAAGATATGGAAGCTGATGGAGAGACAGAAGAAAAGACAGATTTGTCTCAAAAACCCACAGCAAAAAACAGGTGGTCTCGCAAAATGGATTCACAGTTAGAGAGACTCTTGTGTGACCCCAAAAACCGTTCAGAAAGCATGTCAATTAATGACTTTTCCAAAACTTCTCCATCCATTAAGATGACAATTTTGAAGTGTATGCAAGAAATGGATGATATTAGTGACAGTGATTTATTTCCGAGCTGTCGAGATGATGCAGGAGCAGCACCCTCCTATAGATTACCTATTTATATCGATGATGAAAGTGAGGAAGAAAAAGTAGATAGTAATTCTGCAGATGGAAAAAGTGTGAAACAACTGGCAGAAAAAATGACTACAGCTCAGATTTCTCCCACTTCATCTCCTCGCCCTGCAAGTAAACAAAAAGGGAGTGGATTTCCTGAAGAGGAATATTTCAGATCCTTTGGAAAAAGTGTAGGATACTCCGAGGCAGATGTGGAAGTTGGATTACAGTTATGTGATGATAAAACAACACCAGCAGACTTTCTGGGCATATTAAATCAGGTGCAGGAAAATAAAAAAGAGGGAAAAGACACAACAAATGGAGCAAAAGCAAATGTTCCTCAAAAGAATAACTTCCCACCTCCTCCTGATGTGCCCTCCCCATCTTCCACCCCGGTTAATGGAAGAAGAAGTCTCCCTAAGGAATACAAGAAAAAGCTTGTGAAGGACTTCTCAGAGGAAACCGCTGACCTCAGTGTTGAGGAGCTGAAGAGGAGGAATGAAGAGAGACAGAAAGTGTTGAAGACGGCCTTTGAGCAGGGACCTAGTAATGTGTCGGATACAAAATCGCCGCAGAAAAAGAAAAGGAAGAAGAAGAAACGAAAGAAAGGCAGTGGTCCTGTAAAGTTTATAGGTGAAGGATCAAAGGAAGACCCAGCCATTGTCAGTGGCTCTGATGATGATGAAGAGCAGACTAAGGTGATGACTATCTGGAATGAGAATCTTGATGAAGATTCAGAAAGTGATGACTGTATGATTGTAGATGAAACATTCCCAGCCACTGCCCCTTCTAAGACTACTAACCCAGACAAAAGTTCAAATCAACCTAAGACTATAGTCCAAAACCAGCCAGAAATTAAACAGAAACCTTCAGGAAATGATCAACCATCTAGTTCAGATACTTTTCAGAGTACAGACTCTAGCCAATCCTCAGGGGAGCCATGGACAGTGGTTCAAAATCAAAAAACAGGGCAGCGACTGTTAAGATTTGACCAACCACCCCCTCCCCTTTTCCCCACAAATCCAGGTGATTTTCAGCTCAATAGAGGACCGTCAAATACCAGAGGGGTTTCCCGATGGGACGTACCTCCTCCAAACTTGAGACAAAATAATTTGTTTCCTCAGCAAAATCAAATTCCTCCCCCAACTGTTGTTACTGCCCCAGTCTTGGGTGCTGGAGGAGCCCCTCCCAACCAGCAGCAGAATTTACGTTATGTCGTAATTGATGGCAGCAATGTGGCGATGTGGTAAGAAAATTATCAAAAATCAGTCATGCTTATCTGTGACTAGTAAAAGATTTAGAAGATGAATTTTAAAGTAGAATTGTATGAAATTTATTTTAACTTGCAGTAATGTGGTTTTTATACGTTTTTTTCAGTCATGGATGCAATAAAGTATTTTCCTGTCGAGGCATTAAGATTGTTATAAACTACTTTCTCCAGCGGGGTCACACCCAGGTCACAGCTTTTGTTCCAGAGTGGAGGCGATATCGTGAATCCAGTGATATCAGAGAAAAGTATCTACTAAATCAAATGCAGGAGGAGGGACATGTAGTTTTCACTCCGTCAAGGAGAGTTAACAATAGACTCATAGCATCTTATGATGATAGGTAATAAAGAACAGAGAATGAGTAAATATTATTCAATTACCTTTAATCCGAAAAATTAAAATTTCAATGAATAAAGTAACATTTCATATCTTTCTTGCATGTAATTGAGATGTGCTGGAATTTATTCACTTCCATGTCATTTGAAAGTAAGATAAAAGCAAGCAACTTTGATGTCGTAAGAATACAAGGGTTGATCCAAAAGTTCGTGGAATTTCTTTCTTCAATTTTATCGTGATTTGTTGAAAGCAAGCAAAAGGCATATTTATAATATAGAGTCATAATGCAACAATATTGGAAATTTTCACCACTTTCCAATCACCAATAATGTTGCACTAGCTTTCTGAAAATGGATAGTTGTGAAACCCGGTTGAGACTTCGACGTTACGTCAAGTTAAATATTTCACGTCGTTATAGTAGCATCTCACCTTAATATCAAACTTTGAATATGTAATTCTACAAAATGCTGCCCTTTTTCAATTTATTTTTCTTAAGAAAAGCTTGGGTATCCTTTCGCACCAACTTACTCAGTGTCTTCATTAATCACTCAAATTTCAAAATATCCCCATCTATCCATATGATGTTCCAATTTCAGTAGCAATGTCAAGAACAGTATGTCAGCCGACAACGTCCATTTAATGCTTTTAATTTGACTAGGGGGTATAAACCTTCAAAACAGAGCCTCCAAAAAGCGGCCACACCTTTAATCAACATTCATGGAAGTTCTTTTTTTTTTAATTTCATATGCCACTGAAAAAACAGTAACTAAATGCGTTTTTTCCCAAACCTTTGTCAGTAATATATGTGTTTAAGATATTATGATCCCAGGATTTTCACAAAACTGTTGAATTGACCGAAATTTGACGTTGTCTACCAACTTAAAGATGAACAATAAATCATCAACTAATAAACTTAATATCCAGTAAAATCAGTAAAACTCCCACACAAAGGTTTATAAAAAGTCAAGCAATTGTAATAATGACATTTTTGTTTTATATACATATGTACCACATAGGGCAGTTTTATTCTCATTTCACGTATTAAGAATTAAAATGATAATAAACGCTTAATGTCTCCCCTGCATTTCCAAAAAACCGTATCTATGGCAACTGCCATTGAGTTACTATCATAAATATTTAAAATGCTCTTTTATTCAAAATATTCAACAAGTGTTATATTCTCATTTAAAACTTTCAACAAATTTCGCTTGAAATTAAATAAAATATGAAGAAATTCCACAAACTTTTGGATCAACCCTTGTATTTTAGCTGTAGGAGAGTTATTTCATGATTAGCAAACCTTTTCTTTCAACAGATTTATTCTGGAGCTGGCAGAGAGAGAGGATGGTATAATTGTATCCAATGATCAGTACAGAGACTTGATGATGGAGAAAAACAGCTGGAAGAAAATTATTGAAGACAGGTAAGGATTGCTTTGTTGAGTTCCTTGAGGACAGAAATCTAAGAAGTTTTGCTGACATGATTAGAGGTCACATGAAAAGATGGAAAACAAGATGTGTTTATGAATCACTGATGTCCTCATTATATCACAGTTATCGGCAAAGGTAAAAGTTCCTGAAGTGCAAGTCAAACTTCAAAATCAAGGTCAAGAGATCAAAATGTATAACCTTGAGAAAGGACTTGCCTCAATGATTTTACCTTTGAAATATGAAAGTCAAAGCACCAACCATTCAAAAGTTATGGCTAGGATTAAACTTTCTAAAGGTCCAGGTCAAAAGGTCAAGTTAATGGTACCAAGAGTAAGGCCTTGTCATTAAAAATACACTTGGGAAATATTTAAGTCCTAGTACAAACTGTTCAAAAGTTGTGGCCAAGGTTAAGATTTTCAGAAGAAGGTCAAGTTCTAAGCTCAAGGTCAAAAGGTCAGAATTGTTGGTATCCAAATAAAGGCCTTGTCACATGGAATACATCAGCCCTAGTTCCAACTGTTCAAAAGTTAAGGCCAAGGTTAAAGTTTTTTTTAAAAGTGGGTCAAACTCGAAGGTCAAGGTCAAAAATATTTACATACCAGTATTCAGGAAGGTCTTGTCTAAACAAATATACATATAAAGTATTAAAGTCTTAGCTCCACCTGTTCCAAAGTTATGAACAAAAGTTTAATTTTGAAAAATATGTGAAAACTCCAAGATCAAGGTAAAAAATATGTTGCCTAAAGAAAGGCCTTGTCACAAGGAATACACTTTTGAAATATGAAAGTCATAGCTAAGACCTATGAAAAGTTATGAACAAGGTTAATGTTTTTGCTGACTAATAGACAGGTAGAGGGATGGACAAGACAAAAACTATATACCCCGAATCTTTTGACAGGAGCATAAAAATATAATATCCTAGTATAAACCAGTTGATTCAATTCAGTATCAGGGTCTCTTGTAAGATCCATTTTCTGTTTTTCATGCTTACCATGTATTATAATTGTTTATTGCAGACTTCTCCTATTCTCCTTTGTTGGAGATAATTTCATGCCACCCTTTGATCCCCTCGGAAGGCATGGTCCAAACTTAGATGAGTTTTTAAGTAAATCACAGGGCAGGAAAAGGTATATGTATATAAAACTTGGCTCAAATTAAGATAACATCAGAATTCAGAATTCTTTAAGATCTATTCCAATCTTTAATTCTATTTTCTCTGTATAAAATGGCTACAAACCTGTAGAGCTAGAGTGTTACTGTTTTCAGAGATTTCTGATTTCTTTGAAAAGCTAAAGAAGCTTAATTTTGACAATAAGATTCCAAACTGTTAAAGGGAATATTGGTAACTTAAGTAAAGATACCTAGGAAAAGCCAATATCACAGAGTTTAGCAGCATAAAAGTTCTGTCTTTGCTACAATTTAAATGTAGGCATAGCAAGTAGAAATTCAGATGCACAAAAGTTGTTCAATTACGTGAATAAACCATGAATATGTCATAGAAATTTTTTATTATTGTGTGCTTGATGTATATTTTATTAACTAGATAATATTTTCAATTTTTGTAGACATACTGTTCCATACTATCAGGAGAGAAACCCACAAATCAATGCATGGAATGCTGGGAAGAGGCAACGTGAAAATTTCAACCCAAGACCTGTGACTCAACCATATCCTGGGGGCCCTCCAGCCCGTGCCTGGGTCAGGCCCCAGTATTTACAAGGGCAAAGACAAAATAACAATCAAATGCAGCAAGGGGGTCAAGGAAGAGGGGGTGGTGGGAGAGGTCAGAGTCCCCAAAAACCTACAGGACCCCTGAGGAATAAAGCCAAAACTAAAGAGATAGAAGATCAGCTCAGAGCTATATTTCCTGAAAATGGAGGAAAAATCAATGAAATTTTGCAGAATCATCCTTATGAAACGGACGTGGAGAAACTATCAAATTATTTAATGAATGCCGTTTTTTCGTCATAGACAGTGAATTTGCAATATATTTGAGTACATACATGTACTTCACACAAGTTTGAAGCACCACAATGCTTTCCAATTCCAACTAGTCTTTTGATGGTCTGATGTAAATTAGATTGTCACTGTATGTAAAACCAATACTTGGTGTAAAATAGTGCTTTGTAAAAGTGCTGTTCCGTTGATTTTCATTTGCAAAATAAAACTTTTTTTTTTCTATGTCAGGTAACATGTTCACTAGATAACTAATGTGATAGACACTGTGGAATAATTGCAATATCAAGTTTCATAACAGCATTAATCATGAAGAATTTAATCAAAAACATTAGTAGAGATGTATTGATGCTCATGCACATTTATTTTCACATGTCCAATAAGGCAGCATTACATGTATTATAAAATGAATTTGTTGAAGCACATTTATATAAGAATACCTGTACCATATAATTATGAGGCCTCATTATTTACCTAATGCATAAATTCACTTTTTTCTGCCAGAATTGCCATCATTAAAATTGCTCTTTGAGAGATGTCAGTTTATTTAAGAAATTTATTTCAGCTAGGAGAGTTCATGAAGGTACACTTTGAATCATTCCACCCAGGCACGTGTGTACATGTATTTCAATATGAACTTTGAAATAACACAATGCATAACTTATGTTTACATTCCAAATATTCATTCATATCATTCGAACACAGAGATTAGATTGAAGCTCTCTGACTGCAGTTGTAATCCATGGCTGTGTATGAGAATTTTTTTTCAAAGGAATCTTGACGAGAAATCAATCTTAATTACATGTACTACATGTACCTTGTATGAATTCATTCAAGTACCGGTAATGTATATTCTATAATGTCCTTTGGATGGAAATTTTTAGCCATCATAACCAGATTTGAGAATCCACATTTGATAAATATTCTTTTAACTGTTCAGCTTGTCTAAAATGACTGGATTTTAACTAGATTTGATTGAATGTTGAGGTATACACTGTATTACATTGTAACAGGAAGGGAGAAAATGTATGGCTGGACTGGGAATCGGGAACCTCTGCATCTCCAGTCAGGTGCTCTACCAACTGAGCTATCCAGGCCGATATCAACGGCCCAAACCCTTACATTCCTTCCTCCTTAAATGATCATCACCCTCGAAGACACAACCCAAGTTCTTATTTGCCCCTAGAAGGGCTTTCACCTGCAACTCCAGGGGTGGTCAACGGCACCAAATCTGTAACAGGAAGGGAGAAAATGTATGGCTGGACCAGGAATCGAACCTGGAACCCCTGCATCTCCAGTCAGGTGCTCTACCAACTGAGCTATCCAGGCTGATATCCATGGCCCAAACCATTACAACATTATTATTGGTATCGTAAAGTTACATGTTAAGGCCACACTCTTGTTCAAGACACACAGGGGAAAATCCTGAGAAAAAAGGCACAAACTTTTGAACAATTTTCGACAAAAAAAGTAAAACCTATTCATATGACATTCTGTATATGAAAAAGAGTTCAATTTTCAAACTTTTACAGAATGATAGGACCTTTTCAAACAGCATAGCCTGGCCTGTATCAAATTTAGTCAGTATCTGCACTATTTATTGGAAAAGTATAACACCTGAGTTTATTTTATACATACACTGTGTCTTCACTTCCAATAATCTTCAACTCAAATTTTTAAGTGAAGAAAGCACATATCACAATAAAATGTGGTTTTGATCATTCCTCTTTTTTCATGGTTTGTATTTTTTGTTAAGTAAATTGTAATACACAATAAGTCCTGGTATTTCATATTTCAGATTTGCACAATAGCCAACCCACAATGCAAAATAAGTTGTAAAAGGAAGGAAGTTGATACATGTATCTATACCTAAAAGGAAGTTAATCTTTGTCCACAGGCTGGATGTGGGTTTCACATCAACAAAATCTAACGTTTTATAGTTTCTGAAATCTTTATTGAAACATTAAAACAACTGTTGGTCAACCACAGACTATCACATTTCTAAATTCATTCTAACAACATCAGGATATAAGCTCCATTCATGATAATTAAACTATTTTCAAATTGTGAGCATGTACCTTGAATTGCACAGTGGTACACATAGACATTCATATGTAAACTTATTACATGTAAGTTCTTATAACTTTTTTTTCCATTAAGCAGAGACAAAATTGATACCATTTTTTGAATGCATGGTGTACAATATATACAATACATTCATATACATCTGCCACCTACTGGGTTTCTAAACCCAGTCATTCATGCAGATGAAGAATAATTAATTTTTTGAAACTACATGTACATGGTACATTATTATTTTTCCCTATATATGTATAGAAAAGAAAACTTGTACAGTATATGACCCATGTTAGCAAAAGCATCAAGGCACCAGGTTCAGCATGAACATTTGCTCAACATTCATGATCGATTGCACCTAGCAAAAAGAAATGTTAATTCACATATTTCTCTAAACAATTATATATACATGCATGTATAATGTCGAAATTCTTGAAAATATTTTCAACCTGAAATCAAAAAATGGCAATTAAGTGTAAAAGAAATTTAAAAAAAAATAAAATTCAACATTGCATCTAATATATAAAATGAAAAAAAGAGAGACACTTCAATCACATCATACTTTTGCGATATGAAAATGCCAAAAACAAAAAATAACATATACATAAAGCTTTTATAGATGTATATAAATAAAGTCCATTCAACTATCGTCCGGAGGTTAAATTTTAAAAAGATGAAATGAGGCAGAATTGTTTTCAAAGTACATGTACTGAATTATGCATGAGAACAAGAACAAGATGTGTTTGTGAAACACTATGTGCCTGGCGCCAACAAAGTTAAAAAACATATTTTTAGCGTATAGGTCACAGTCAAGGTCACAAGGTCATTGACCTTGGTGTCATTTGAAAGAGCTTACTTAGTGAAGTATGCATACCAAATATGAAGTCTCAACCATTCATGGTTCAAAAGTTATAGCGAAGGTTAAAGTTTGCAGGCAAACAGACAGACAGACAGACAGGACAAAAACAATATACGCCTCGGATCTTTCGATCCAGGTGCATAAAAAGGAAAGGGTAGACAATGTGTCTACACAGATAACATAAATCTTGAATGATTTAATATAAATCAATTAGTATGATGTGCAAGGCTATACAAAATGCATGGTCTGTGACTAAGTGTTCAATATTCAAAAAGGCCAAGGCAATGTCATGTATTTGTTGTTCACCACCAATCAGTAGGTCATGAACAATGGAGTAAAGGATATCCATTAAAGTACACACCTGCCTTTCTCTAACCATGAAGTGCAGACACCAGATTCTTGATCAAGTGTCTGAAAAAAGAAAAACAGATGTGAATTTTACAGCAATTGTGCAAAGATTATAAGGAATCGAAAGTTCAGATGAAAAATGAAAGACAACTATACAAATTTAGAAATTAGGGTGACATACATGTATATCGAGCCACCTTTTTGGTTACCTTGACAAGTGAGACACAAACATAAACACTGCACCAAATTAGAAAAAAATTTACAACACTAATAGGCATGTTTTCAGAAAGACAAATTCAACGTTGAGTCTTAAGGGTTATGGGTTTATACACAGGTGCTTTTGAGCGAGGCAGAGGTTGATTTCCGATGATAATATCTGCTGCTTTTTCAGCAATCATAATTGTTGGTCCATTTAAGTTGCCACTGACAACACTGGGCATGATGGAGGCATCCACGATCCTCAATCCCTCAACTCCATACACTCGTGTTCTGGGATCAACGACAGCCATGGGATCTGTCTCTGATCCCATCTTACATGTACAGGAAGGATGATATGCACTGTCTGCCATATTGCGATTATATTCATCGATCTGTTTGTCTGTCTGCACGTTGTCCCCTGGAGCTAACTCTGGACCTCTGTAGGGATCAAAAGCCTTCTGCTGGAAGATCTCTCTTGTTAGCTTTATACTGTCTCTCATTTCACGAATATCCAGTTCTGTTGTAAGGTAATTTGCAACCAACCTTGGATGTTCTTTGGGATCAGCAGATTTCAGCTTAAGGTATCCTCTGCTAGTTGGTCGCATGGGTCCCACATGAGCTTGGTAAGCATGTCTGTCTCCTGGTTTTCTTCCATGGTCATTTACAGTAGAGGGAAGAAAATGGTATTGAATGTTTGGATGTTCCACTCCAGGCACACTCCGGATAAAACCTCCAGCTTCCAGATGAGCTGTTGCTCCATCCCCTGTCTGCCTCAGAAACCATTCCAAACCAATCTTAACCATTACATGGGGAAACTTCCACTGGGCTTTGTAAAGTGTGATAGGCTTTTTGCACTCTTGTTGAACATAGACTTCCAGATGATCCTGAAGGTTTTCACCAACTCCTGGTAGATGCTGAACAACAGGAATATCCAATTTTTGTAGATCATCTGCATTTCCAATTCCAGACAGCATTAGTAGCTGAGGAGAATTGATTGCTCCACCACTAAGGATGATTTCCTCTCCATACACTGTCTGGATATCCGAATGCCTTTCATATTCTATTCCTACTGCCCGCTTGCCATTAAATATGATGCGTCTTGAAAGAGCATTGTTTAGTGTAGTCAGGTTGGCTCTTTCTTTCAAAATAGGATGTAGATAAGCTGCTGCAGAACTGCACCTCTTGCCTTTACCAATGGTCATGTCCATCCATCCAAATCCCTCTTGCTGGTAGCCATTCATATCATCGGTGTATGGGTACCCTGCTTGAACTCCAGCTTCTATAAACGCATTGAAGAGAGGGTTGTTTGTCTTTCCTCTGGACACCTGGAGTGGACCATCACCACCTCTATAATCATTTGCTCCCAATTCATGGCACTGAGCTTTACGGAAGTATGGTAAGCAGTCGGCATAGGACCAACCCTTTGCTCCCTCCTTCTCCCACCTATCATAGTCCAAAGCGTGACCACGGATATAGACCATCGCATTGAGGGCGGAGGAGCCTCCCCACACTCTCCCCCTGGGCCAATACATGACACGGTTGTTCATGCCTTTCTCTGGCTCAGTATGGTAATACCAGTTGTACTTGTCGTCACATAGATTGTACATTAAAGCAGCAGGCATGTAAATCTTCCAGGAATCCAAAGACCACAAGTCTCTTGGCCCTGCCTCCAGAAGTAGGACACTTTTAGCTCGGTCAGCAGTCAGACGATTTGCTAAGGTGCATCCAGCAGAGCCTGCCCCAACAATGATGTAGTCATATTTGTTGTCCTTAGAAGAGATGTGGTCCATTCTCTGACTAGATGTGCTAAAATATCTACGAGACTGATGCAAATGAGAACCTCTTGATGATGATGAAGATGATGGAAAGCTTGAAGCAAATAATTTCCTACCTGCTCTTTGAGCTTGGTGTTTTGTGCTAGTTTGATTTTCATTTTGTAGTATGATATCAGAAATCCCTTCTATGCTAGGAATGATATTGTCTGCATACAGCTTCAATTGTTCCTCTGAACCCACACCTGATAAGACTCCAATTTTCTGCTTGACAAAAGCAGACTGTCCCATCTGAAGATCTCCGACAGAATCTCCCACAACAATAGTCCTAGACGGACTCACATGTAGTTCATCACATATCAACAAAGTGTTGTGTCCTGATGGACGAGACTGAGAAATAGGATCATCCCCACATATAAGCATATCCACATATTTAGTCAATCCCAAGTTCATCAAGTCTGAAATTACAAATTCTCTTGGTTCACCAGTATTGATGGCAATTTTCATTCCATTTTGCCTGAGTTCTTGGAACAATCCCTCAATATTGGAACACAGTGGTGATGGCTCAGCTTTCAGGATGACGTCTGCTTCTTTCCATATCTGGTTGACTATCATGATGGCTTCCTCGTAGAATATCCCCTCTCTCCTCAGAGCCTCCACCAGGGCCCCTCTGACCTCTGAAGGGGTGCCCTCTGATAGGACCCCGTGCATCACTCTAGTGGCCTCTTTATTTAATCCCAGTAACCGGCTGACTTTTTCTGACATGTCCAATCCAGTCATTTGCTTCAACCTAAAAAAAAAAAATAATATTTCTTTTTAAAGACACTCATTTTTATTCAGTTCTAATATAATATAATTACTAAAGTCAAACAATGATCATATATTGTTATCAAAAATTTAAAATGATATCCAAATCTGGTTAAATAAAATGCATACCCGGAGTACTAATACTAGAAATCTAATTAAAGAAAATTCTCTAAAAATTTGACTTTTTAGCTCACCTGAGCCAAAGGCTCAAGTGAGCTTTTCTGATCAAAATTTGTCCGTCGTCTGTCGTCGTCGTTGTTGTTGTCGTTGTTGTCGTAAACTTTTCACATTTTCATCTTCTTCTCAAGAACCACTGGGCCGATTTCAACCAAACTTGGCACAAAGTATCCTTGGGTGAAGGGAATTCACGTTTGTTCAAATGAAGGGCCACGCCCTTTTCCAGGGGGAGATAATCATAAATTTGTTAAAAATTAATGTCATTTTTAAAAAATCTTCTTCTCCAGAACCGATGGGCCAGGAAAGATGAAACTCATGTGGAAGCATCCTCAGGTAGTGTAGATTCAAGTTTGTTCAAATCATGACCCCC
>PRKT01000017.1:1825746-1847713 GCA_003671525.1 Saccostrea glomerata | reverse complement strand
GGGGGGGGGGGGGGGGGGGGTAAATTCAAGCCCGATGTGCTCAGGTGAGCGCTGTGGCCCCTGGGCCTCTTGTTTAACATAATTTACCTTTGCATGCAAACTGTTATTTTACCTGGAACAGAGAAATTCCACAAATTTGGGATATTTCCTATGTATACAGATGAGAGTTCCATGAAAATCAAATATCACCAAGTCTGCAGGGGCCTTCTTTGTGCTGGGTATAGGAGTATCCTGCTCAGTGGGTTCCACTAAGAACCTCTCATAGTGGGAGTAGGCATAACAACTCTTCAAATCCTCTGATGGTAAAATCAGAGGTAAAATATCTTCAATGTCATTGACTACATGATCGGCATGAGGCAGCAAGTCCCCAGTCTGCCCAACCCCACTCAGGACCCCCACACTCCACCCCAGCTTAGCCGACTTTCCTAGAAGCATGTCTGTTTTGGTATCTCCCACCATTACTGCATCAGATGGATCAATTCCCAGCTTCTCACAGATTTTCAATGCATTGTGTGGGGCAGGTTTTGGTTCTGTGTTCGGATCATCTCCACAAATGACGTGCTCAAAGTACTTTGTTAGGCCTAATTCCTGCAGTAAGGCGTCTGTACCCTTGCGGTTGTCGGAGGTAATGAGAGCTATTTTGACGTTGTTTTTCTGTAGGATTTTGAAGAGAGTCTCCAGGTCTCCGAGTTTCTTCATTTCCTCTGGGTTTGTGACATTGCCCTCGGACCACACAGAGTCTAAGATTTCTCGTACTTCTGATTCTTCCATTCCTTCTCCAACCAGCATCTTTGTCATTTCATCCTGAATTATAAACAATAATCCTGTATAATTTCATTTTTATTAACAATTTTTGTTTCATATTTTGTTTACATAAATAATCTCTGAAATTAAGATGTGATGGTAAAACACTGTGTCTGACTGCATCAGATTCCAGTTTGACCTTTGATCTTGACACAATTATTGTTGGAAAAACGATATCATGAGCAGTAGGTATCATACCTTGATTTCTCCAGATGTGGCTTCTGCCAGAAGTCCAGGCATCACCCTTTGTTTCTTTGTGCAAAAACCAAGCACATCATAAATCTTGTCCTGGATTCCTTTATGACCAGTGGCTTCTTCAATACTGGAACAAAACCAAATATGTAATTCATACAGGTTTACGACAAAGTACCATGGTTAGTCAGAAAAAAAATCATTTTATTCTTTAGCTTACTGCAACTGGATTTTTCCATTGAAATTTACAGAGACATCTGATTTATCAACAGTTTCTTTACAAATACAGTCAAACTACCTTATCTCGAACCTGATGCGACTGAGATAAAACTTTGAGATATCCAAAGTTTCGAGATATGGAAGGTTGAATACTTAAAGAATATGTAATTGGGACTTCCAAATCACTTTGACATATCCATGGTATTCGAGATATCAGAGTTCGAGTTACCTAAATTCAACTGTACTTGTACTTTTTATACAAAATGTTATCATGTTAGCCTCTTTGTATCTCAGTTTGTGAGTTATGAAAAAGAGAGCACATAATCACTTTAAATTTACACAAAAATATGATGGATATACCTGGCAACTAATTTTTTGGCCCAAGGTGTCCACATTGAGTGAAAACAAATCAAAGTCCCATCTTTGTCAAAAATGACAAGCGATGCTTTCTTTACTTTGTCTGTACGGAGCTTTACATTATTGACCGTAACACTGCCTTGGAAACTAGCTGCTGACCAAGATACATTCCTAGACTTCAATGATTTTCCCTGTTTATCTGTATAAAGAAAAAATTAAAAGATACACCTCTGATAAAAAATAAAATAATGACCTTTAATATCAGCAAATAAAATCTATTATAAAGTCAATCAAATATATATGGAGATATTGAACAGTTTCAAAATTCCATTAAACAATTTAAATTATGAATCAGAGCAAACATGAACCTCTAAAACATCAGCAGTGGGATAAGGTGCCACTGAATGATATTTTTCATGCAAATTGTTGACAGTTATAGATGAAGGGCACATGGCAAAAATGTCCAGTGACAAAGGATGCTTACTCCTCTGTGGCACCTGATCCAACCTCTGATGTTTTCAGATGTCCATATTTGCTCCTAAGTTGTATTCTTTCGACGGACTTTTGATAACTGTTTATTATCTTCATAATTTATATAAATGCTACTGTAACATTAAGCATTCTGCTAAAGTACTATATTAGAAAATTAAAAAAGTATTTTTATAATGATATTAGAAAGTTGTTCATATAAAACTTTAATATTCTTACGTGATTTTCTTGTAATGCTGCATCCTGCTGCAGTTGTATGAAGAGATCCAGACTGCACAAACCGCTGGGCTTTATAAGATTGAGATAAAACTCGACGTAACAAATGTGTTCCTGACATCATGGACTTTCTGTCATCAATTATTTTCCATCAGAATACCTTTTCTAAAAATAAAAAAGTCTCAATGAACATTATGATTTCAGTATAAAGTCTGACAAACCAATATCTTGAGGTAATTTCCATGCACTCAATCTACAGATGCCTGCATGCACTCCTCACATCTCTGAATCTTGAACTTTTATCAGTACTTTCTGAAGTCTCCTAGTATGCTCTGAAGGATTTTCATAAATTAAGAATAATAAGTTTTAGGGTACAGTTAGTCCAGTAAACATATGGTAAGTATTATTATCATCAATAATTTTTTATGATAAAACTATCAAGAGTTTGCAAAAGAATAACTATATTGGTTAATAAGGATATCAATATAGGCTAAAGTAGCATCTTATTGTGGAACTATATTATTGTAAGAGAAGCATTACAGCTCTATACCTAGCTACAGGTGGTCCCAGACCCCCTTTCACCACCATCACCATCTAACTAGCTCCTATAAATTATAGAATACTTCTTTTACAAGAGTAATACAGAAGTGTTTACTTTATAGTACAAAGCAACACTTACACATTTGTATATTCACACCCCACAACTGTTCAACTGTTCATATCACGGGCACTGGAAGTTAATGTAAATATATAGTATATGTATGTATATAAATATATATATTTATATACATACCTATACTATATATTTACATTAACTTCCAGTGCCCGTGGTTCATATGCCCCTAGCTAATTACCAATTACGGTGACTTTTTTCAGTCACTGGGTGACAGACTGAGCTTAAAATCATTGAATGACCAAACCAATATAAAAGAAGTATTTTAAAATTATTTTGAAGTATAAAATGATATGAATTAATATTAACTAGGCCCATCTATATAAAATTTATAAGGAATAATCTTCAGTGTTGATCGACTTTGTGAATATCGACTTTGTCAATGTGTATTTGAATAATAAATATATAATTAATTTTTTGCACACTGTATAATTTGTATGACATTAAAATACATCTTTTAAAAAGAATATTAATCTTGCAAAACATTTATACCCTTACTATGGTAGAATCATTTTCAAGTTTAGAACATAATTTTATTTTTTCTTTCCTTTTTAAATTGTTCCGTGTCACGCTAAGAAATAATTATGTCACGGTTTCTTCCAGTTTATAATTAGAACCACTGATTATATCCTTAAAGAATCGCGATAAATGTCAGTAGCTCAATTAATTTGAGGAATAAATCTGGTTTTTAATTTAAACAATTAAGAAAATCGTCCGGGGTGGGGGGTAGGGGGTTAATTCCATACATCATATGAACTAAACCAAAAAAAAAGACTGAATAAATTCTAAAAAAGTAAAAAGTACCTCACTTGCATAAAGATTTCTTTTAAAGTTTAATAATAATAGTGAAACAGACTTTCTGGTGAAATTATTGGCACATGTAGTGGCGATTTTTCTTCTTGTTTGTGATTGAGATTTCGACAGATTTCACTGCTGCAAAAGACTTATCCTTTTCTAAATTTTTATGACTTTGGCCAAACTTTCGTTAACCGATACAGAAGGCAAGCATGGGGGGGGGCCTCAATACGGTTATCGCTTATAATTTTACACAAAATAAAATAGAGAAGAATTTATCTATTTTATTGTCAATCTTCCCACCAGCCTCCCGCCTTTAACATTTGTACTGTGACTCAAACAGTCTAGAGATTTTAAAACATTCAAGATAACTATAGAACATTTTTTTGCCCCTTAATCCATGATAAGGGACATAAAGGCCCATTTGTCTGCAAAGAATTTAAACCTTGCCCATAATTTTTGATTGGTTGGAGCTGCGGCTTTCACATTTGAAATGTGTATTCTTTTGACAAGACATATTTGACCTTGAGTTTGACCTAATTTTGCAAATTTTTTTTTTACCAAAAATTAACCTTGGTTTTATCTTTTGAAGGGTTGCTGCTAGGGTTTTCATGTTTCACATGTATTTTCCTTGTCAATAGACTTTACTTAGGTTACAATTATTTTTTACCATGACCCAATGACCCACTTAAAAAAAAATCTTAACCTTGCTTATAACTTCTGAATGATTTCATATTACAAAAGTGTATTTCTTGTGACATCTTTCCCTTGTGTAGTAACAATTTGACCTCATGACCTTGACTCACTTATGAAAACTTTAACCTTGGCCATATCTTTTGGTGCTAGAGCTTTCGTATCTCACATACATGTGCATTTCTATGACAAGACCTTGCTTTGGGTAACAAAAATTTTGACCCTTTCAGCCTTTGGTTCATCCTTAGAGTTTGACCAACTTTTGAAAAATTTTAACCTTTAAGTTAGAATTAAGGTCCACCCTATTTCTCAGGTGTATTCTTTGTGACAAGACATTTCTTCGGTACAAATATGTTTCAACTCTTGATCTTTCAGTTTTACCTGCATCTGAAAAACTTTGAACTTTGCCATGATCTGCCATGTAGGTGCATCAGCATTTCCAGAACATTTCTTGTTCATAACACTCCTCAAACAAAAGTCGAGATAAATAAAGACAAAAATACCAAAAACATTTTATTTAAACAATACAATAATGCTTAAAATGAAGTTTAAATGTCTTATTAATAATCGTATTATTAGGCCAAAATTTTTTCTTCAACTAAAGAAAACATTCTATTAAAGTACTTATCCAAGTAAGTATCTCAAAAACCTTAAAATGTATTAATGCCAATAAAATGTTTAACACTTGATAAAATTTGCAATAAAAAAATAAAACCCAGTGCAATTCAACTGAACATAAGAAAACTGATGCACATTACATAATAACAATTTTAAATCACCACAAATCTTGTTTAAAATGAATGGAAATGCTGGATTTAATAAATTTCTTGATAAAATTCTTCCTGAAATTTAAAAAAAATACACACTTGTTTGTGTACATACAGTGTACTTATTTGCCATATCATTCTAAAGACACTTTGATAAAAATAATTATAAAGACCATAAAAGATTGATAAATTGAAAATAACAATTGCCTAACTGGCCTTCAACATCACTTGAATATCATTCAACAGTTTTATCCCTGTAAATTAAAGATAATATTCACAGAAATTTCATCTACTGACAGAAGATTAATATCACAATTTAGAAGATATCGCACTATTTAATTTTAGGTATGGTACATGGGGGAGGGGGGGCATCCTTTTCAATAAATAATTTGAACAATAATTAATAGATACTGTTGAGGAAAAAAGTTGGGGTCTTGTCCAATCACCTACCCAATTCCATTCAACCTTCAATCAATGATTTTCCAGTAAGAAAAGATATAATACTGTTTAAACAAATATGTGCATTTAAGGGTTTATTCCCCGAACGGCTACTGGACAAAAACAACAAGTAATTATCACACTCCATTAAGGGGCTTTTAAGGGGTACAGGTAGACTTACATGTAGGTATAATACAGTGTATACCAGAATTTAAGTAAAATGGATTTAATTCACTTTTTTATTTAAACAGTAGTTTGAAGATATATTTTGAATACATATTTTTAAATTAATAATTTTACAAGAAAAACAAACATATCAAAATCTTAAAATCAACTTGAAGTTCTATCCCAATGTTTATACGCACTGTTTTTCACATTTTTTTTTAAAATTCATCCTAAATATTATATGTATCTCTGTTTCACTTTCACATCACACATATCTACAATATTAATATACATGTAGCTCAAAACATTTTATTCGATACTACTGGTAATTTTTATAGTTTTGCTCACTTATCTTGATGATGATTATTATTAATTTTTTGTCATATTAAAACATACATCTTATTGCATTTCAATAACATTATACAATATGATACAAAATAATTACACAATGGCATTGTATGACGGTTTTATAGTAATAAATATAACTACTTTATGGAGAATTCCCTAATGAGAGAAAGCTTTCCCTCAACTTTAAAGCATATATGTACATTGTAAACACCTACAAATTTTATAAATTTAATTAAGCACAGATGGCATAATTTGCCAGGCCAGTATTCCTTTTTAATATATTTTTTCCAAAGTTCTTCAAAATGTGTACAGAAATGATACTCATCCTCTACTCTATTTTTAAACATTTAAAATTTTAAAGTGACCTGATCTCAATAATTAGTAGCCTCATCAATTAGCTTATAAATTATAAACTTAGCTTTTCATTAAAAATCAAAGTGATCAGATTATATTATTTTCAGGGACCAATATATTATAGGCCTCTGGTTTTTATCACATCAAAAGTGTTAATTATTTAGAGAGCAGTGTAAACTTCTGTGTATTAAGATGATTTTTTTAAAAGGGTCTTATTAATTCAGTAAATTCAAAATGATATATAAATCAATTGAATAAGACAAAAATATATCATTAGATACACTTTATTTATTAATCATATATATATATATAATTTTTGTTTGGTTGATTTGAAAAAAAAGTGGTAATTTTTTAAGGATGTTACTAGTAATAGCATAAAATGTAGCATAAAGGGGGAGGGGGTATAACTGTATGTAAATTCTTCAGCATAACTATTGAATAGTTTGGGAAAATAAAAATTATATTCTAAATAGAATTATACAATTCATCTTAATTTTATCTATTTTTTTAAAATTTTGTTCATTATTCAGTAGATTTCCGAAAATAAAAAACAATATCTCTAACTTAATTAAATATTGAATGAATTTATCTGATTTATCAAATATTGATTATCCAGTTAAACACAGATAAGTCTACCTGTACCCCTTAGAGGGCCCCTTAATTGAGTGTGATAATTACTTGTTGTTTTTGTCCAGTAGCCATTCGGGGAACACACCCATTTAAGCATTCATTCATGTACAGATTGGCCACAGTCTAGGGTTTCATTGGCATTAATGCTTTAAGCAGATACCGTATAATCCCTATTAACCCCTATAAGTGCCCCCCCCCCCTGTCAGGAAATGAGGGCCCCATGTACAGTGATTAAAATCATCTAGAATCGTTTCAAAAGTCTGCAAAAATTTGAAGAAAGTGAAAATGAAACTTGTCTATTATTCAATGTCTCGGCAGAAAATGAATCATTTAGCATAATTTGGGTGGATTATCTTCACTTAAAGTAAAATTAAACATTATTTAAGTGGTTATCTGAATTTTTTTTTTCTAAAGATTTTTTGAAGTTAAATAAGACATTAAATATTATACAGAGAATAACAAAATAACTGCCCCCTTTTCGATTTTTCTAAGCACCCAGGGCAGTTAATAAGGATTATTATGTAAATTCATTTCAAGAATGCATATTACATTTTTTTTTAAGAAAGGGGAGGCTAATTTTTGCAGAAAATTATAACATTTATCATGAATTTTAGAATTATTGCACATATTGTCATATATAATTTCTTGTAATAAGCTTGTCACACAAGATTGAAATGCTCCACAGATAATTCTGTCAGATGTCTCAGAATAGAAATCACATGCTCCTCTGAATAAATCTGAAAAATAAAAACGTGAAACAATAAACATCAATAAAACTAGAAATACGTGCAAACAGTAATTCTCCAATGGGTAAAATTTACATCCCCTTCCCCCAAGGATGCTTTGTACAAACTTTCATAAAAATTGGATGATTTCTTTAAATTCAAGCTATTAGTACAAATATTTGTCATGAGGTTAAGGTTATTAAGGGAAGCTACTCACCTTAAGTAAACCCTCTCTACCAATATAACATAGGGATGTACCGACACATGATAACTGCATTGCCTACAATGACCAATTAATCTAGATATTATCATACCTCATATAAGTAATCATTAGTAAAAAAGAATCTAACTGGTCAAAAAGGTCACATGACTTCGGTGTTTGCCCTGTTACAAAACGTCATTTTGATGTCGCATTTCACAATTGTGACTAACAATGAGGCAACTGAGATTGTTCATATCCTCAATGATTGTGTCAATTCAAATACCTAAAATTTTCATGGATGAGATTTGAATAATACTGGTGCGTAAATCACACAGATTTGTCACATTGGAGTGTTTTTTTTCTTCTTATGAAGTACAACTAGTGGTATAACTTATACCTCTATCACTTTGTTTTAATCAAATGTTTTCTTAATTCATTAGATTTTCTTAATATTCCATACATCATACTAGTACTTGATTTGGTATAATCACCAACTGATCACATGAAATCATGAATGTTCAAGAGACATGAATATCTCTTTGTCCATGAAAAATCATATTTTCCAGGAGCAAAGCCCGAGGGGAATATAATTTTTTTATGGGCAAAGAATTCTTCACCAGGGGCCATGAAACTTGCAATTTTGGAAGGAGCACTCTGCTTATTATAATTATACACTTAGTTTCTTTGCTTTTTAACCAGGAGGAGAAAAGAATTTTAAAGAAATTATATATTTTTTTCCATGTATAGTCAATTCACCAGAATCTCCAACCCGGGGGGCCATGAATTTCACAATAATGGTAGAGGCATCAAAACACGTCAATAAATGTAATTAAAATCCCATGATCGTATGCTGGAGCTATGATTGCCTTGGTTCCGCATTTTTGTGTGTTTCACTTTTGGTCTGACAAAATATACAGTGAAGTCGCCAATTCCGGGTCACGTCAGGGTTTTTCGTTGATATTTTGCAAATCTGTTCAATTTATATTTTATGCAATATATGTATTGAAAGAACAAATAGTGAGTCATCCAAACAACTTTTCGTTTTCCAAGTAGCTACACGGGAACAATATTTACAGGGGTTTTTCAGCCAGGCCTAGCTTCCCCAGTTACGAATCATTTTCTCCATTTCCGGGTCATGTGACTTCACGCTCGTGTAATATTCATGGAACGTTTCGGAACACCATTTTTATGATGTTGAAACATAAAACAATTCATGCAGCTTGGAAAAAAGTAAAACAACCACAGAAATATGTTTATATTATCTTTAAAACAATTACAACAAAACACAAATTGCAGTATGCTGAATTAAAAAAATGTATTATGATTAAAAATAATACAATTAAATTCATTTATTAAAAAATGCATTTGAAAGGTTAACTCGATTTTAATCTTTAGAAAAAATATTTTCCAGTTAGAATACTTTTGATAATCAAGGTATATACATGGTTGTCGACTGGTTTTGTACATAGAATTTTAACATGTTCATGCCACGAGATTGCATGACCCGCAATTGGAGAAACTACTAGTTTGATTTAATAATCATTATAATTCTATTTGAGCAGCGATCATTATGATTGATTTTTAAGTTAAAACTGAATGCATTTGCCATACTTTCGAGCTCTTATTATTTATCTAGAACTTTTATATCAGCCTTTCTGCAGCGAACAAAAACGAAAGTAGCCTGTCACCGCAGCAAACCATCCAAGTTTTTAATGCGTGCCTGTCAGAATTTCGATTGTCGGATGCTCTCTTAACGTTGATATTCAAAATTTTGTAATTAATTACATACAGAAAGGCCAGTTCTTCATGACCAGCGTATTCATAAAGTTTTTTGCGCTTAAATTTTAACAATATGGCATAAAATGCACACGAGTGACCCGGAATTGGAGACGACCCGGAATTGGCGACTCCACTGTAGTTTTCTTTGTTTTGTAAAATATAGTTTGGTCATCTATGTTCCTTGATTACACTGACAGGACCAAATGTTTTGTGTGATCAAAAAAACTTTCACATAGACTGACCACATTATAACAAATATTTTACATCATTAATGTCTGTTAAAAATGTTCAAAGTATTGTTTTCTTTATTGTTCTGTTTAAAAAAGTACATCTTTAAACACTCACATTTAGCTTTATTCTAAAAAGGGCATAAAAATGTTCCTCTAGACATGAAAGGAAAACTGTCATCTCCTCTTCTGTGAACATATCTGATCTGTGATCATGAATGCTGAAAAATGCAAGAAACTTTTTTTATTATTTGATTAATTTGGGGTTGGGATTAAAAATTAAGACTGTAATGAAATTGAAATATTTTACCCCAAATAATACAACTAAAAACGGATTTTCAACATGAATTGAAAATTTCAGAATTTGTTTTCAAATATCACAAATATACCTTAATTAAAAATAAAATCTGTTGACAGTATTAATTTGACGAGGAGAAACCTTTGATATACATGTATTTCCAAATTATCTGTTATTCCATCAAATGGAAACACTTTGACATGAATTAACTTTTTTAGCTCTTGGGATCTCTGATTTAAATCAGAGCCCCAAAGTACCTGTTCCAAACTTTAAGACAATCCTCGGCCTCTATTGTATATGTGACTTTCTTGATTCCCTCACATTCACTTGGCACCTGGTAGACAAGTTCTACAGGCTTCTTCTTACGATCTGAAATACAGAATAAATTAAAACTGATACTCTGTAACTTTCAAGAAGGTATAGTTTTCATAATATAAGAATGGTCTGCCTTTAAAAAGAGAGTAAAAGAAATGGATTTGATTAAAATCTGATCCCTTGATCCAATACATAGGTTGCTACACAAGGTACAAGTTGTGTAGAGATTTTTGGGAGAAGACCACAGGATCCAGTTTTATTTACATGGATTAAATTTGTATGCTCTTTAAAAGAATTACTGGTATCACTAATACACAATGTATAACATCATGCATTATCCAAAATTAGAAGAAAAAAAAAATAGTAGCACAAATACTCATAACCTTTAGCATACATCTCTAAGAGAAATTGTACATGTATTTTCAAATCCTTACTTGTATTTGCCAGAGCTCCGCTCCACATACCAATCATCCAGGCAAGATGTACAGGAGGGAAAATCATGGGGGTAACTTTGCAGTCAAAATGCATCTGGAAACGAAAAGAATAGCTTCATCAATACTTGTAACCGTTTAAATTTTCCCAACCATTTGCATGATGGAAACATTTAATAATTTTTGCTTTCGGATTTTGAAATAAACACCAAAAACATTCATAAAGCAAGAATGTTTGTATGACTTTTGAAAAGACTATTTGAAATTATTACTGTAGATTCCTTTTTTGTGAGTACTTATCGCGAAATGGCTCATTAACATCAAATTCCGAGAATATTTATTCGCAAATGGGCTGTTGATAAAGAGAATTTACATGGATTTCAGCACCATAAAAATAAAAGCAGAATTTTATTTTGCAAGTGATGTTTCTCAGGGAATTACACGATAATAAATTCCTCGCGTTTAATTAGGAATTTACAGTATGATAGATATTTCCAAACATAATTTTTGATTTTACTAAAACCCCAATAATATACAGTATGTAGGTAAATATTAACCTGGAGCCAGGTAATAAGGACATCAGTGAGGGCTACAGTAGATTTCACCAGTAGTACAGGGTAGTACATAAAGTGGTCCTTCACATCGGGACTGAGTTGTTCTCCTTCCATCTCCACCCCACACAGTGTGGCTGTCAGCAGAGCAATGTCTGTGGTACCTTTAACAGTGACCAGTTTAGATTAACATCTTTGTACCTTTTTACAGATCATTTTACTGTAACCCATGTTAAATGTATTGTAAAGCGCTTTGAGTAGCATTTATGCTAGAAAAGCGCTATATAAAAACAATCATTATAATCATTATTATTGAATTATATGATAGTAAGGAAGAGACTGCAAAGTCCTTTTTTCTGAAAGGATCTAACTTTTGCTATTATCTTTACAACAGAAATCAATTCTGATAAAAAAAAAATCAATCTGATATAAAAGTATCACATTAACAAAATGGTATAATTTTAAATAATTTTTAATTTATTTAAAAAAAAACATGTTGAAAATCAATTACTAAAATGGAAGTGTCAACAACCTAGGGCAAAATGCAGCCATTAAAATGCACAACAGCAGCAATCAGCTTAATTAAGGCACTTTAAGCATAAATTAATTAGTGCTCTTTCAGTATATACCTGTACTCCTCTTTCCTTTTATCAAAATTTGAACAGCATCAGGGTCATCTGTAAAAACAAAAATTGTTAAAATGGAAAACGTGCATTAAATGTAAAATCAAAATTAATTTCCTGATTTCGGTAACAACCACATTTCTCTCAAAATCTAACAAGCTAATTCAGAGAATCTGTTTTCCACACTTAAGTAAAAAAAAGAATGTGCTGACCTCTGGTGGTGGTGGTGGAGGGGGATGGAGGGGGGGGGGGATCGAGGGGGAAGGGGCACTTTCAGAAGAAAGAGAGGGGCCATAGGGAATTATGGTACATACTTTAAGATCACAGGGGTCAAATTTTTCTGATTTGAGGAAAATATATAGGTTCATGAGGATTTGATTTCATGGTTGAAGAATTCTTCAGTAGTAATATATGTGTAAAATTGCATTTCGTGGTGGACATAAAATTGTGGGTCTCTTCATACCTTGAAAGCCACGAAAATTACCTCCCCCACCCCCCAAAATTAGTGATCTCACAGTAATTTGATTTAAAAATCTCAAAAGCTACTTGAGATATCATCCGTAAAATAAAAGTTTAGCACATACACAGAATGTACTAATTTGCAACGTTGACTTTTGAATTTTCCCCTAAAAATAAATAGGGGTCTTCCTAAGGCCATAGGGAGTTATGGTATAAAATATCATTGCAAAAGCTCAAAGGCTTCTCAACATATCACATGGAAACAAAAGTTTTAAAACAGACAGAATTTTAAAATTTATGACCTTGACCTTTGACATAAAAATCAATAATCTTCCTTAGGTCATAGGGACTTATTGTGTAAAATTTCATTGAAAAAGCTTGAAGGCTTCTAAAGATGCACTGTATTGCATGGAAACAAAAGTATTACAGACAGACTGAACTACAGACAGACAGATGGACTGACCGACAGATAGATGGACAGAATGAAATTAAATATACACACTTTCAGCAGGGGACAAAAATATTGTGTGATGATATTTAATTACCCGGTATTCAATCTTTATTGCATTTAACTTGTTGAAATAAAAACTTTCAATCTAAGCCAAAATTCCTACATTCACTCTTTTTCAGTCCTTCTTGGATACAGAACATTGCCTTTCCAGAGATATTGTTCTCCACAAACATTCCTTTCTGACTGGCCTGAAAGTGAAAATAGACTTTTATCAAATAAGTCAGATTTGAAAACAGATTTCTAAAAGTACACTTGTAAATGTTGCTTTGCTTAAAGTCAACACTTTATATGTGTCTAGACCAGAATTAACAGAGTTGATTAGCCTATCAACCAGTGTGATACACCAAAAAATCAGGAAACATTGACTATGTATTAAATTAAGAAATACCTACATATATGTTTATAAATACTAGGAGACCATGTACATGTATCAAAGATGGAAAGTCAAGAAACTGTGTGCTCATCGAGAATGTTTTTTCTATTTTTCAAGGCTCAATGACGTCACTGTCTGATAGGTCTATAACATTGTTAAGGATGGTAAAACTAAACCAGAGAATGGAAACTAAAGAAGCTTCTCACAGCTACAACACAGGAAGACAACAGCTGGCCATATCGCTTAAGGTCTTTTGAGGAGCTGCTGAACTTATACAGGGGAGATAACTTAAACACTCTCCATGTTTTGTTGATGAAACCTGTAAAAAAAATATATATATCTAAACCTGCTAGTATCTGAACCACTCAATTTATGCTGTACTTGGGGTTAATAACCACAAGAAAATGGAAAGTAATCAACCATTATTCATTAAAGAATGATTAATTCTGTATTTTTAAAAATGCATACAGGTTACACCCCCCTCCAAAAATGCATAGCTAAGACTTTGGAAATTTTTTTTTTCCAAACCTTTGAACTCTTCAGATTCAGCAACATTGTCAGATTGGGTTTTTAATTTTGCTCGAACTGTTTTTCTTTTGCCTACAACAAATTAGTTTTACATCAAACATCTTTTTAAAGCATAGATATGCAGAAACTTGCCATTTTTTGGCAAAAAAAACCCCAAAAACTATTTATACATGTACTTCATTTTATAAAAATTTGCATTAATTATGCATATACCAGGGTACATAAATATAATTGGTTATTATAAATGAAATGAAGAAATAGGTCAACTAGATAGAATCATTGTCAAAATACTGAAATAAAACACAACTTATGAGAATACATTAAGAATGTTGCTGATTTTTTTTAACCTTGAGTGGTTGGTAATACTGTGGTGATCCTCCGACTCTGGGGGGTTCTCCCGTAGGGGGTAAACCTCTTTGGGGTGAATCTCAGTGACAACCTGGACTTTAAGGTGTTACCATACTGTGGTGTAGAGTAACTTTCTGATGAGCGCTTCTGTCTAGTCGCCATTCTTTATCTAATACCTCAAGATATAAAAAATTATCTATTTAGTGTGTCTGTTTGCCTAGAATATTGAAACATGTTCAACCAAAGAAAATTTACTCAGGGTCCATTTGTCACAATATTTCATACATTTTGTAGCACATGTAATTCAATTGTATTTACTCAATTAAGCAAGCAATCACCAGGCAAACATTAGTTAAAAAGAGGATTGTAATTAAGCTGCAGACCACATACCATGTATTTATCTTCAATTCCTGTTATACATGTACATTACACTTTAAATGTTATTTACAGATTGTATTACAACAAGACATGCTCAAGAACGTTGTATATGTACCTTGTGTTTGATAAATATGTAGTATCCATTTGATGAAAATCTTCAGAATCCTTTACATTATGTAAGCACTGTAAATAAAGATTTATAATATTATTTTTCAATCCTCATATGAAAAAAAAAATTTAATTCCACATTGACTAAACCCACATGTGTAAGTTCGACTTGATTGTATAGAATAAGTAAGGGATGAAAATTATGGCCAATAGTTTTCACAGTGTAATTATTTCTAATTCACTTTCTGCCAGGTCCATCACTCAGTCTTATTTTCTCCCTTTCCATTCAGTATTTTATTTCAGAGATACACCTGTGGCGGTATTATCGAGATAATTGACAGTTAAAAATGGACGTTTGTTGTGAAAACAGGGTGGCGGATGGCGGTATGCAAATTTGGCGTTATAAAGAGAATTTTATATAGCAGGAAAAATGTTCTTGGGAAATCATGGCGGTATATTGCGAAATTGGCGATGAATCGAATGGCGATAATTCGAGAATTAACTGTATAATAAATAAGAAAGATTCATAACTTTGTCATTAGCATGTTTGTTTACCGAAATATGTGACGGTCCTGGTACTATCTTAAGAATAACTCTTTTTTTGTCTTGTATATTATTATAAAGTAAAATTAATATTAATTATACCATATTTGGGTGTATAGTTTGTAAATTCTAATGAATTTTAAAAGCAAACAGGTAAATAAAAGAGGTCAATGATCGACACATAGACAGTCGGCTAAATTGCGGCAATATGGCCGACCAAGAGTTGTAATTTCGGATTGTTCCTTTGTTATTTTATTACATAAACAAACTTCAGAAAGAATATCATGATTTATTTCTAAATATAAATTTTAAACAGTTGCGAATCTCTGTTATTTATGACTTTGTTTATATCAATTAAATTTTTTTTCAGATTATAGTAATTAAACCTTACAATGAAGGAAAATGGGCAAGAAAAAATACAAAGTGTGTTTGTAAAACACTGATGCCCCTGGCCCCCCTATGTAAGCTATTGCAAAGGTTTAAGTTTCACAAATGCAAGTCAAACGCCATGATGGTATCAAGAGGAAGATTTTTTTTCACAAGGAATAAGCCTATGAAATATGAAAGCCCTAGTACTAACTGATCAGATGTTATGGCCATGGTTGAAGTTTTTTACAAAGTGGGTCAACCTCTAAGGTCAAGGTCAAAAAAATTTTACCAATTGAAAGTTTTGTCACAATGAATACTGTAAACCAACTTTTATTCGCGTGTGAGAAATTTTTCGCGAGATTCACAAGAGCCTCGTCGTCGCTAATATTCTCGCCGCGAACTGGTCCTGAAGGTCTCTGTTGTATTTACAACAGATTCAAAAAAGGTTTGATCGTGAAAATTAATCGACGTGATCGAGTTTACCCCTGGTAAATTGCAAAATAAAGTAGTTGCAAATAAGAGTTGGTTTACAGTATACATGTGATGTATGAAAACCCTAGCACCAACTGTTCAAAAGTTATGGCCAGAGTTTTGGTAAAAGTGGGTCAAATGCCAAAGTCAGGGTTAAGAGGTTAAATTTGATGGTACCCAAAGAAAGGTCTTCTCACAATGAATACATTTGTTAGAAATGATTCAGAAAGCCATAGCCCCATCCATTCAAATTTATGGGCAAGGTGAACATTTTTGCACACAGACAGCTAGACAGAGGGACAGGGCCAGATCTTCGATTATGGGGGTATAAAGAAACATAATGAATGTATTCATGCAGATTTTATCTGTTAGGCATTGCACCAGTAAGTTGGTGATGTTCAAGACTCAAGAAAAACACTGTCTTGTTCCGATTGACACCTGATTGCCGCTGCAAACAGTGCAAAAGGAAATAACTTTTGTAAATGTGAAAGATGCCAATGAAGTGTTTAAAAAAAAAATCAACATTTCTTAATATGTTGACAGTGCGACAGTTAGGGTGAGCGCAGTTACTTTTTCAGCAACCTGAGGTAGTGTAGATTCTAAATTGTTGAAATCATGGCCCCCTGGGGATAGGTTGCGGTTTTAATTTAGATCGGGCTCGTCAAACTGGTGCATTTAGACTATGCCGTATCATGACGTTGTAAGTATATGTAAATAATGTTGAATCACTAAACTGAAGCATGTAAATTGCTGATTTTCATGAAGAACCCTTTTATTGACTTTTTGTTTGCAATATATTCATTAATATAAATCAAGGAAATTTATTATAGGTATAACTTTTGTTTGTTATTCTTGTGAGAACGTAGCTTTATCAACTGTTTACGAGCAATGCATTGTAGGTTCAAAGTTTCTGCAGAAAAAAATTCTATAGTATTTCGAACTTTCTCTTCGCCCAGGCGTTGTCGTTGGAGCTGGCAGTGACGAGTGCCCTTCAAAACACTCGCTGCGCTCGCTATTATGCAGATTGACATTCAGCTGAGTGACCTACAATTTTACAACTAGTGACATAGCTCTCAGAATGGCAAGTTATATCTAGACAGGGCAGCCATTTGGATACCATGTGTAGTTTGTACTGCAGGGACACAGTCTATTTTTACCAACTACGACATGGTATACTCGATTCTCATTATATCGCGGGTTCCATTGTATCGCGGTATATTCCAAAAATTCAGATGCATAAATTATTATTTCTGTTAACACTTAAATGATTTTTTGAACGAGCGTCTTGAATACTTAGGGTACAGGTTTGCCAGACTGTTATCCCCTAGTAAGAATAATCTAACTGTGTCTCGGTACAAGCCCTCACCACAAACAGTTAAACCGGGTCCGTAGGACAAAATCATTTTAACGATAGAACATTCTATTGTTTTGTTTTGAACATATTTTATTGTATAATTTATACAATGGGATTGGTTACAAGTTCTTGCAACTTAAAAAAAGAAAATTCTATCTAGTTATCCCCTGGTGCCCTCTATATTCAAGATGAACTATTATATACTGCCACAGTGAAGTCGCCAATTCCGGATCACGTCAGGGTTTTTCATTGATATTTTGCAAATCTGTTCAATTTATATTTTATGCAGTACATGTATATATATGTATTGAAAGAACAAATAGATTTTAATTTTTAGAAAAAATATTTTCCAGTTAGAATACTTTTGATAATCAAGGTATATACATGGTTCTCGACTGGTTTTGTACATAGAATTTTAACATGTTTATGCCACGAGATTGCATGACCCACAATTGGAGAAACTACTACAGTTTGATTAATAATCATTGTAATTTTATTTGAGCAGCGATCATTATGATTGATTTCTAAGTTAAAACTGAATGCATTTGCCATACTTTCGAGCTCTTATTATTTATCTAGAACTTTTATATCAGCCTTTCTGCAGCGAACAAAAACGAAAGTAACCTGTCACCGCAGCAGAAACATCCAAGTCTTTAATGCGTGCCTTTCAGAATTTCGATTGTCGGATGCTCTCTTAACGTTGATATTCCGGAATTGGCGACTCCACTGCATTATTGTCATGAATGTTTAATTTTTATTTATTATTATTTTTCTATCCTCCTGTGGTTTTCTATACTTTTGGTCCAGTGTGAGACTAAACTGTGAATATGTGACAAATCCTACATTTTCATGCATGATGATTCAACTTGTGGTATTGCACTTCTCCATGAGGACCATGACCCTTAATTATTAAGTCATATTACATTATACATCTATACTATTCAATTGTAATCAGTGTAATCATATTGTAACAATTTGTTCATGCCCCGAGGGCCTTTGATTGGTGAATAAACATGTTATGAATTATGTTATGGACTATGTTCTGGAAAACGCAACGCTTTCCCATTTCGCACGGCTGGATTTGGCGAATTTCGTATTGCAATATACTGCATTAACTCGCATTGCAATAACAGTTAAAACAATTATACGGAAATAACTAACGGTATAAATGCTCAAAAGTCCATTACGAAATAGGAGCAGAGCAAACTGCAGGCACGTAGCAACAGGGGGGCCAGGGGGGCCTCTCCCCCCCACGAAAAAGATTTTCGGCTTTGGACAAATTTCCCTTTTTTTTGTTTTTTTGTTTTGCTTGTCAAGTTTTTCAGGTAATTAAAACAATTTTTTTTGGGCTGCCCCCCCCCCCCTACTTTCAAAAACGATGCTTCGTGCTTGAACTGGACCTAAAAAAAACAGAGGTTGGATCAGGTGGAGGAGTTAGCATCCCTGCCGACTGGTCACACCCGCCGGGTGCTCCTTGTCATGATCGGAAAAGAGCGGGAAAATCCGTCGTCAATTCAGTGTATAAATAATGGACTAACAATTAGTATGAAAAACGTTTACTTAATCAGCTTTTGATGTATTGATACATGTATATTGTTTTTGCTGACCAATCAATATATCGACCATTGAACTAACGAAATAATGATTTTTAACGAGCCTGCTGATATTCTTGAATCAGCATTTTTTTTTGTTAATAACTTACCTCGTTTTAGAAATTGTTCATATGTAGTGCATGCTCTTGTGTATCGAATGAACTGTGAGATATATACCCTGTATACAGGTGATAAATTATATTGCTGCATATGTAGACCTAATGGAAGTTGGCGATTGAAAATTTAAAGTCATTGCGTTTATCATAAAGCTTTGTTGTTGGATTACATTTACTTATTAATTTTTAAAGTAAAATATCCAAATATATCTGGACTTCTTATTTACTTTGAGATTAAACTATAAAAAGGAAATATTCTGATCAAGACAATGGTAATGGTGGATGAAACCAGTCCGCAGAGAATTGTTGCTCTAAATTTAACGTAAATATATGATATCTGCCTATAGCCGAATAGGAAATATCAGGAATGTTAACATTCATACAAGTCATAGTTCACGCCTGCGTGTTATAATTAGAAAAATCAATGTTTTCCTGATCTTTTTTATACAACACCTTTGCGTTTATATGCACAATGGTACAGATTTAGACACGGCCGTCTAGGTAACCCGCAGTTCATATAGGTTTCAACTACCTAGGTGTACTATTATTAGGTTTTATATGCTATAATGTTCAAAGACATTGAGGAATTATCATGATAAGAAGATTGGAAAAGCTCAAGCTCAACAGGTTGACCTTTAGGAATTACCTTTTCAGGAAATTTTTTTTGCAAAATTTTTTGGGTGTATCTAGGCATTTTAGACCCTTTTAAGGCATTTCAGGGCCACTTTTTTTTTTTTTTTGGTTTTGGGGGCCTAGGGGTCAATTCTCCGAATTCTCCGAAAATTCTCCGAAAATTCTCCAAACGTATGCGCTAATAAGTTTTTAACCGCTGATCAGAATTTATAATTTTTGGTGTCAAAATTAAGGTTAAAGTGTCTAATTTTAGTGTGCAAAATTTCATAAAAATCGATCAACATTTAATACCCATTCTCATTTGTACTGGTTTGTACTGCAGGGACACAGTCTATTTAATTTTACCAACTACGATATGGTACTTCTTAATTTTTATCAATTATGAATTTGAACATGCATTCTACTCTATCAGATTCCAATTTCAGGCAGATCTTTCAAGAAAATATTTTACCTACTTCACAAATAAAAGAATTTTATCACATTGGAAAGCTGCTAGTCTGGAATTTCATTTCTTCATATTAATCATTCTTCGAAACTAGCGCCATTACACAAGCGGAAATGCTATTTCAAAAGCTACAAGCAAGAGTTTTCATGAACGACGACATATATCCGGTTTTTACAGGTTGGTTTTCAACAACACACTAGAAAACTGAATGGTAAAGTAGCGCAGTTTACGTTGATGGGGCATCATTTTAAACATTAAATTAATTTAATTAATAGATATCGGGAATGCCTAATTGAAGACCTACGGGTAATTGAAGACCTAGAGAAGACCTACGGAAGACCTACAAAAATGTGGGATATATACAGCAAAACTAATTTGATATTCTGATTTAGCATGTCCTAAATATGTAAAATACATGAAAAAATTTTATAAAATGAAGTTTTAAAGTATATTTTTCAAGCTCGGTAAGGGGAACTATTTCTTCTCTCAGACGAACTACGCAAGAACGATAACTCTGGCTGACTTGTAAACAACAAATCAGCTGTTCACATCAGAAAAATGTAAAAAAAAAATAATGATTTTTAATGAAGGAAAAAAAATCATTGGAGATATTTTAGATAAATAAAATCTCATCAAAGATGAAAAAATAAAAGGAAATATTTAATAAGATATAATTCAATTTTGTTTTAAAAAAATTAAAGTAAAATCTTTAAACTTGACAAAGCAGAGACATATACACTGTACATAATTCATAATTCCATTCTATGATCAAATATAAAATTATTAAATTTACAAATAATTATATATATGTTATATTCAGTATTTTATTGTTAATGTGTGTTTGTAAATATTAGAGTACAATATTTATTTCAGGTTTGAACTGTTGATCATCAATAAAAATTCATTGTGATAGAATGATTTGTGTTCTTGTTTTTAATAACACTTGGTAAAGTTATTAATAATACCTTGTAAGTTTTATTAGATTTGCATTTATTTAATGAATGAAAAAATTTAAACTGTAGTTTAAAGAATTTAAAGTAATTTTTCAAAAAGAACAGAGACATAATCACCTTCAATGATTTTTATTCAAAAATGCGTTTCATTAAATTAAGGTCTCATTACTTTCATATTTCAAATATTTTCTTTTCACATATATTTCAAATTTTAAGAAGAATTTTTCCAGTGGAAGTAAATGTGAGAATTTTTCTCATTCCATTCAATTTAATTATTTAATGATATACCCGGTATCTTCAAGAATAAGATAATGTATATTTTGGCTCACACAATGTTAAATTGTTTTAATCTTTCATATAGTACGTATTTCTTGGCATACAGCATGCTATGTGGGAATAGACATTCAATTTTATTGATTTTTCCTTGTGAATGTCATATAAATGTGTTATTTTGATTAACAGTGATTAAGGAAAAAGTGACCATTTTAATTATAT
>PRKT01000017.1:1804969-1824970 GCA_003671525.1 Saccostrea glomerata | reverse complement strand
AGAAAACGCCGATCAAACATTTATATCTCTTTGTTTGTACAAATAAAATATGTTTTACATGCATAGATCTAGAGAGAGGGGTCCGGAACACCCCTCTAAAATTTGTAAAGTTATTTAATGCACAAACTAAACCAACTAAAAGTTATTCAATGTATAAAATAAATCAACTAAAAGGGACCTTAGAACACCCCCCTCCCCAACAGAAAATGTGGATTCGTGTTAAGTTGGTATGAAAAATGTCATACACATGAAGGTATGACGCATAAGAACCCCCTCTCCCCGGCCGAAAAAAATTTTCACATTCAGGAAAGGACTTTACGTATTTTTTTTCTTGTCAAGAAATTTCTGGGTTGGATTTTTTTTTTACCAGAGTGACCCTCTTTGAAAAAATGTACTATAGATCCGCGCCTTTTTTTTAAATTTACATAAATATCAAGATAAAAATAAAATTTATTCAAATATCTGTGGCAGTTGGCAGTAAGCAGCTGACAGTTGGCAGTAAGCAGTCAGCAGTTGGCAGTAAGCAGTTGGCTGTCGTATATGGCATTCCATATAAACTTGAAAAGGAAGCATAATAAATATAAATTGTATTAAAAATAAAATAGCAAGACAGGGGTCATATATTGGGCGGGGGTGTTCTGTCCACAAGTACCTGTGAAGAAAAGTGGACAGGTTTTCGAATACATCTACGAAATCCATAACATATCGTTATCGATGTAGGCGAATGCCTGTTCTCTATAGAGAATAGACTGACCAGAGCATCCCTCCAGATTTGATTTTAATCAATATTTCATTATGTAAAGTAAGATTACATAATTGGATTTGACATCAGGCATGACCTAATATATAAGTCCTCTCCAGATCGCCAACATATATGCCGTGAAAAGAAGTTTACGATTTCTTCATCCCCCTTTTTACTTTATTTATTTATTTATATCCTTTAGAAATATTTTCCATAATGTTATATCATGATCTTAAATTGGTTCATTTGACACTGAAAAAACTAAGATCCTCAGATGCTGAAAAACAGTCAAGTAAATTATATGGCACGCCAAATTCACAAAAATGAGCTAGACACAGTTTAACAGTTGGTAGGTTTATCGACTGTAAACTATAGTTTACAAACTGTGAACTATATAGTTAACAATTCGTTAGCTATAGTTTACACCTGTAAAATTATGTTTAACGGTTGTTATATAACTATAATTTACGAATGCTAAGTTTATCTGTCTGTAATAAAACGTTATAACAATAGATTTTGTTGACAATCATTGATTCACGTCTGTAAACTATAATTTACAATCGTGAACTATAGTTAAGAGTTGTTAATCATAGTTTCACAAATCGTGAAACTTTATTCTATATCTATGGCACGCCAAATTCACAAAAATGAGCTAAACCTAGTTTCACAATTGATAAACTAGGTTTATCGACTGTTAACTATAGTTTACAAACCGTAAACTATAGTTAACGATTCGTTAAGTATAGTTTTCATCTGTAAAACTATATCTAACGATTGTTAACTATAGTTTATAATGCTAATCTAAGTTTATCTGTCTGTAATAAAAGTTTATCAATAAATTTTTTTGCTAAACATAGATTAATTCACGTCTGCAAACTATAATTTACGATCGTTAACTATAGCTAAGAGTTGTAAACCAAAGTTTACAAATCGTGAAACTGTATTTATCAGATAATCTATGTTTTGCGATCGCAAATGATAGTTTTTGGTGTTTAGTATAGTTTACGGTTGTGAAACATAGATTATCGCCATAACAATTGTTTACAAATGTAAAATATAGATTAATGTTGGTAACTATAGTTTACAGTCCGTAACTACTAGTATATGATGTAAAATGATGATAAACGTTGTTAACTATACTTTACAGTCCGTAAACTATAGTTTACAACCGATAAATTAACCTAGTTTATCGACTGTGAAACTATGTTTAGCTCTTTTTTGTGAATTTGGCGTGCCATATATATATTTTGTATTTCAATGGCGATCTGCTAGCAATGAGATCGAGCAGTTGGCTATGACCATCAGTTGGTATTGGACAACAGTTGGCAATGGCGAACAATTGTTAGTAAATATTTGGCAGTGGCAATAAGAGAGCAGTAATCAAATGGCAATGGCCTTCAGTTGGCAGTTGGCATTAAAAAGATGGTGCATGATGACATTCAAAAAAATTTAGATTTCTACAATGTTTCATATTATAAAATTAAAAAAAAAAGTGCAAAAATTTGTAATATACATATATTGTCCACTGCAAAAAGATACATACATATTTATTTTCTTATATAACAACTTTAAATGATCAATATATAGTATTTGTATATTTAAGCGGAATTTATTATTCCGCCAGTGTTAGTTTTAAAATATAAATAAACCGGAACTTGTTTACTTAGATATTATTGTGCAAAATATATTCCTAATTTCATACATATATTTTGAAACTAATTATTCGTTTACATTGAGTAAAAATTTTAAAAGGTCAAAAAAGAACTGCAAATGTACATCAATTGAAGAGTTTTATTATTTTTTTGGGCCCACTGCCATTTACTACTTTCGGAGCGATATCGGTAATGAGAACTTCCTCTAAGATGGATTCCAATGAGCGACGTGTAATGATGCTGAGGTTGACATTGTTTATCGTATTTGTTTTTCAAGTGAATGGACAAGTTTTGAAAGCTGGTGGGGGTTCAAATCCTGCACACGGACAAAAGCAAGTTAATTTAAACCAACGTATGCAAGGACAACCTCCTGATCAAGGGAAGCATGTAGTCGACCAGTCTCAACAGTCGAAGAATTATGGTCTTAGTGGAGCAGATGGACAAAGAAAACAACCTGTTGCTGGGAAACCAGCGGCTTTCAGACTCTCAGAGAGTACAGAATGTGCAGATGATATCATAAAGCACTGTAATCCAAAAATATACAAAAATAATTTTGCCATTCTGGATTGCTTACAGAATGACATGAAGGTATTTGTTTCTTTTGCAGCATATAAACTTGTTTTTTACATGTTGAAAAGAGTATGATTACTACAGAGAACCTTTATCTGGTTAATAAAAGCAATGACAATGCCATTTTGAAATGATGTTTAATGAGTTGACGGTGTGACCATTACATACATGCCAACTTTTGAAAATTCCCATGGGGGATTTTGCGCGTGACGACAATCTTCAAAGCTTTAAATTCGCGACATTTTGTCGTGAAAATAAATGATTATGAAATACTTTTTTTAAAATTATTATATTGATAGCACTTATTAATACAGCACAAATAATTCAATACAAATTAAAGTTTTCTTTTTCCAAATTTAAATATCTTTGCTTAATAGTTGTCAATCTGTACTATCAATTTACATTTTGTTTCTGGTATGTACCCTTAAAATCAAGTGTCACTTTATTTCCTATAAGTAAGTATATAGACAGTGCATGATTATTTTTATCTCACACACAAAACAATTTGGAGAAATATATAGGCCTAATTAAATCATGAAATTTTTAACACAAGCCCCACTCCCACCCATCCCAAAGAAAAATTAAAATTGTAAAAGACTACATCATGAACATGATGAACTTTTGCAGTCTTGGCAATGCCATATGGGTCTCTGGTATTTCCTTGACATATATTTACAAAGAAATACATTGTACAATATGAGTATGTCTATGATCTATGGGAGAATGGGGAGGAGAGAAATTTAGTGTACTTAACATGAGAGTATTATTTAATCTAAATTATTTTCCATATTTTTTTTTAATTGATGAACTATACAATGCTTTTATTATTAGCAGTCAAAATCAACAGCTATATATGCTTTGAAATTTCCTACTTTCGTTTTCAAAAAAAACGATCTTCTTGGATTCCAATTTTATTGTTTGATTATCATTTTATTGACTTTAATTTTTGTTTTTAATACAATTACTAATAATTAAGCCCTTAATCTATGTGTTTCACTTCGCATACCCCTTCAAACTAAAAATATTAATCCCCTAACTGCTCCAGGCTATAAGCTACCTGTACCTGGACAGCAGCGTGTGCGTTGAAGCGAGAAGTGATTTCCTGTGGCTAATTAACTCTGCATGCTAAATAAACAATGAGACTTATCTGTGTGCATTGAATAAACAACTCTGATATTCTTATCCCAATTGACAAAATTCGGCGGTAGGGAAACTGAAAATCTGAATTTTTTCAAATCGGGAAATTGGGGCAATTTTTCTCTCCCGATCAGGAAGGCGGGATGAAAGGGTAAAATCGGGAGAATCCCGCCTAAATCGGGAAAGTTGGCATGTATGCCATTAGGGGGAGGGCAGATATTTATTCAGTTTTAACGTTTAATTTCTAGATCCGTCTTTCCAAACCACATGTGACATTTAATTAGTATGTCACATGATGCTTAATGTTGCATTACCAATTCAAAGTCTAAACTGTCACTCTGCTAACATTTATGAAGAACTTTAAAACTACTGTTTATCTGCAAGATACTAGGTTAATTTTTTGTCGATTATACCCGCAAGAAAGTAATTTGTGGTGAGATGCAGTTCACAATGGATTATGTTTTTGTGAATCCAGAGGTTACTGCAAAAACAAATTCATTAAGATCAATGTCCCAAGTCCCAGTTTTTTCTTTGCCCAGGTATTGTTGTTAGAGCTTGCATTGTGAGCAGAACTTTGTGCTGTTCACTATACTCAATATATAACAGTGCAAAAGTTAGTTGAAGTTTGATTTTTCTAAGAATTATATATTTAATGATTAACTTCAGGATTTAACATTCATTTTTCTTACATTATGAACTACAACAAATTAAAAAAAATCATTTATTAAAAGTGTAGCTTTTTCTTTATTTTTTTATCAACTTAAAGAAATGAAAGTTCATGATAATCTTCATTTTGTGTTTGTATATGTTTTGTTTCCCTTTATTTTCAGATAATGGAAGATTTATCAGAAGTTTGTCAGCATGTAAGTGATCTAAGCAATTCAAATATCATTGGTGTAAATAATATTTATGCCCCCCTTCGAAGAAGGGAGGGCATATTGCTTTGCTGCTGTCTGTCGGTCTGTCGGTCCGTCGGTCTGTCGGTCTGTCGGTCCATTCAGTTTCCGTTCATTTTCTTCAAAACCGTTGCCCATACTGAAATGAAATTTGGTATACAGATATATCACATGAATATCTAGGCCAAGTTCTGTTTTGGGTACGATCGCACCATTTTTGACAGAGTTATGCCCCTTGGACTTGGAAAAATTTCAATTATTTGCAGTTTCCGCTCATTTTCTTTGCAACTGTTGCACATACTGAATTCAAATTTGGTATACAGATATATCACATGAATATCTAGTTTAAGTTCTGTTTTGGGTATGATCGCACCATTTTTGACACAGTTATGCCCCTTTGAGTTTGAAAAATTTTCAATTATTTGCAGTTTCCGCTCATTTTCTTTGCAACCATTGCAAATACTGAAATCAAATTTGGTATACAGATATATCACATGAATATCTAGGTCAAGTTCTGTTTTGGGTATTGTCGCATCATTTTTGACAGAGTGATGCCCCTTGGAGTTTGAAAAAATTTCAATTATTTGCAGTTTCCGTTCATTTTCTTTGCAACCCTTGCACATACTGAGATGAAATTTGAAATACAGATTAATCAGATGAATATCTAGGTCAAGAACTGCTTTGGGTACAATCGTGCCATTTTTGATAGAGTTGTGCCCCCTTGGACTTGCAAAAAAATTCCAATTGGGGGGAGGGGGGGGCATAAGTGTTTTACAAACATCTCTTGTTGATTTTGAATTTGAACTTTACCAAAATGTATAATCCCTTTTCAATTTCAGTTTTTATGGAAATACAAACTGAATTTAACACAAGATGACAGGTTTGACTATGCAGCTGGAGAAGTGTGTAAGCAGGAACTTAGCCAGGTCTGTATGCATCTTTGATAAATGCAGATACATGTATTGCATTTCCTTTTTTTAGTGCCTCATCAAGAACATTTAAACTAAGTTTGATGCTTGGTTCGAGGCCCTGGATTCAAATAACTATGAATTTGAACATCGCATTATTAGGCATCCTTGAACATTTATGTTGAAAGAATAATAGGCCCATAAATTAATGGAAATTAGAAAGAAATCTGTAAGAGAACAATTGATTTTTTGAGGTCACTTGAATTAGTGTAAGGTTATAATATAAAGTTCCATCAATTTGTGAAAGCACATTACTTAGTCCTATGCATTAAACTTACAGATAAATGATGTTTTTGATACCATGATACAATTAATTGTTTAAGGTTTACCTAAGACAGATAACCAGGTAATCTTGAATTGTAATGAAAATTGATAGATAAATCTTGTTTCTGTTCAGCAAGATTCTTTTAAATCAGTTGACGATGATTGATAAAGTCTTTGAGAGAGTTATGACTTTCTCTTTATCTTTTGAAAAGCATGTACATGTACATTGTACAAAAACGTATGCATATAATTTGTTTTAAAAAGAGATGATGCAATATTTTATAATAATTCCATTAATTTTAGAACAAAGAATGTTCAGAGCTGGGGAAAGGTAAGGGACTGATTATACCCTGCTTAGTAGACAACATTGTGAACATCACGGGAAACTGTCGGACGTACCTGGAGAAAATGGCCCGGATTGTTTTTAGTGACTATAGACTGATATACCATTTCGTGGACCAGTGTGGTAAAGATATTACACAGTTTAGTTGTGGAAGAGTCGCTCCATTGGATGAAAATGTAAGAAATGGTTACTGTGTACAGGGTTATTTTTGTCACATGTTATTTTGGCCCTTTTACACTTGCAAATAAAATTGCCCAGTTTTAAATTCTCACAGTCATAGTTTTGTTTAAGAAATTATACCATAGTATTTGAATTTGTCACATGCTAAATTCACCCAAATGAGGCTAGGGTGAAAGGGGCAAAAATAAAACGGGGGCAAAAATTTTCCTGCATGTACACCATGTACTCAGTATTTGTAGGTTGATAAGAAAAACTGATACTACCTTGAATTCAGAAATTTTTAATGCATTGTATTTTGCAACTCTGTAGACATCTGCTCAGTTTTCCAATATCAAGAAGTTTAAAATATTTTTAATAGTATTTATGCATTAAAAATACATAAAAATTGATGTGTTGAATCCAAAAGGTATTTAATAAAAGTCACCAAAATTTTTGATTGGGTTAACGTATTATTCAAAGATTTTTAAGTTTATTAGATGGGATGGAATTTGGACTGATTTGTACTTGGAAGTTGTTATTCACATAATGTATATATCAGTGGGACTCCGACTGAATTTTTCCCCCCCCCCCAAACATCCGAAGGTTTGAGGTAACATGTATCAAAGACTCATTTTGAAAAAAATATGATAGGTACATGTATTTTCAGAATGGTTATTTGATGCTTTGGGATTTTACCTACCTACTGATTGTATTTAATGTTCATGTTCTAATTGCTCTGACTAAAATATTGTAAATCTTTTTTCTTTCAGGATGTTCATTCTCAAGGAAAAACGTTAGAATGTTTAGCTGACAAGATCGGAGATTTAGCGGATGGCTGTAGGAAGCAATTGTTACGAGTGGCGGAACTACAGGCCGACGACTACCACTTGGATCGCCAGTTGTACTACGCTTGTCGCGAAGACAGAGAAAATCTGTGTGCTGATGTACCCGCAGGAGGAGGAAAAATATACGAATGTCTCTTTAAACACAAATTTGATAAAACAATGTCAGCACAGGTATGCTTTCAAGTTGAATAACGGTATTTTGAAACAAAATTAATACCTTGTATACTTTTTGTCTTTTTCTAACTCTCCTTTTGGTTAACTTACATGAATTGAAGATTTTTGTCTTAGTAATCCAAAGAATTTAAAGGTTGACAATTTTTTTCCCCCAAGAAATCAATACAATCTCGATATCAAATTTGTGTAAATTAGTCTGAAATGACCTTTGAGTATGCTTGCTGGTTGTAGTGTAAACAGATGTTAACCGTGAGACAGCAACTCATTGCTCAGGACGTCAAAGTAGAGAAGACATTCTACAGCGCCTGTCGCCGAGACATGAAGGAACACCATTGTTTTAAAAAGGACACAGAGGAAGGGGGTGACTTCCGCAGGGCCACCATTTTATTGTGCCTGGAAAATGCCATTAAAACAGGTATATAGTTTGTTTGTCATAAATTCAATTACATGTATTGATAAATTCTCCTTATGATTAATGTACTATTCAAAGTTGCAAATGAATTGGACATTGATTGTTGTACAGAGAAACAAATAAGTCCCGAATGCCAGGCAGAGATGGCAGAACTTCGACAGGAACTTATGGAGGATTACTCGATCAGCCCGGAGATTTTAACCGACTGTAAAACGGAGATACAGGAGTCATGTGACAAGGGCCTAGTGAGGGGAGGCAAGACAATTCACTGTCTGATGGATCTGGCTCGGCCTGACAGGGACCAACGAGGACACAAGCAGCATAAACCAATTACACCGAAATGTCGGAGAGCGGTAGGGCTCATCTCTGTTTGTTCTTGATTTAGAATTTGTGTTACACTGTCTTCCCGTTTGTACTAGCTGTAATGTTAAGATAAAGAGTCAAACTTCTTCATCAAGACTTGATTTGATTAAAAAAATATCTATGAATCTGAGATTTTTAAGTTAGATTACCTAGAGAAGAAAGTTGCTCTTATCTTCAAGTCCATGGTAATCAAAATATTTTTTTTTTAAACACATCTTAGATAAATCCTTAGAAATGATGAGAAATATTATTACCAGGTGCTTGGAATTATGGATTAAAATATAAAATGTAGGGGGGAGTGAATGGGTTTGATGAATATTTTATTTTTGTCAGCTGGAGGCATTGATTCAGGAGGCTGATCCGGCCAGTGATTATAGAATGGACAGGGTGTTACAAAAGGCGTGTGAACCTGTGGTACAAGTGGGTTGTAAACATGTACAACCAGGGGATGCCAGGTTAGCTAGCATTTATATTTAATTAAGGAGGCTGCAAAACTTTCAAATATCAATTAAAGTTGTACCATATGTAAATTTATATTGCTGCAATTTTTAAGCCAGACTTTTATATGAAGCTTGTGACTATAATGCACTTGCTAGTACAATAAAGTCACTGTAAATTGTTATTAATTTATTAAGATTCAACTGGTGACACCTTTTTGTATTTTACCTACACATACAAGTACCTACATAGATGTGTACATGTACCTTGACACAGTGATTGATACAAAATTGTATTAATTTGAACTCCGAAACTTTTTACAATATCATTTTGTGAGTACAATGGTTACAATGTCAGTTTTGACATGATGTTTTTGTCAAGGTTTACAATGATGACAATGTCATTTTGACATCATGTTGATATTTGGACTTTGTAGAGTCATCAGCTGTTTGATGGACCACCTGGACTCGGAGATCATGAACGATGAGTGTGAGGAGAGACTGATGGAGATACAGTACTTTGTGGCCAGAGACTTCAGGTAAATTCATCGTCAGGTACATGTAAGGTTAACAATAACATAATGTTTAATATCGAAAGATGCTCAACTGCATTTAAAGTTTGATTTCACAGTAATAGGTCTCAATTTCTAGTTTTATTTCACTGATTGATTTGAAGTAAAATACAGAAAAAAAATATTCACATTCACTGTCAACTTTACACAGATTAATGGAGTAGAGTTTTGATTTGTAATGTTATGTCAATTCTATTGTACAGTCATGTATTTATAGTAACATACATGTACATAAGCATTATTCTATTAATCAAAACTTAATCATTCTATCTGAAGTTTCATGCGTTCACATAAGTACATGCACTTAAGACATTTTGTGATTGAACCTTTTTGATAAGGTGTTTTATAGTAACATTTTTGGTCTTTTTATGAATTGTTACAAAATTATCAAAATATCTATTAATCATTGGATAAATTTAGATACTGAAACTTATTTAAGTTGGTATAAAAGTTAATTTCAATGATTATTATACTTAAAATTTGAATAAAAAGGAATCCTGGAATGTAATTAAAATCTTTATATAAGTACTGTAAGCTATTCAGTATCTTTGTGTTTAGTAAAGACTGTAAATGAAATATTGTCAAAATTGGATAGTAGCCACCCCACTTATAGCACCCATAAGCATATTACATAACCAGCCTCTGAAATTTGAAATGAAAAATTCATACATACTGCATTGGAATATTCTAGTTGATCTCTCCATGTAGGATAGAACTTTTGCTTGCTTTGTTGATTTCACAGTTTACAATTAATACTGCCTTCTTAAAACTAAAATCAAAGCTTTGTTTGAGTGTAATATTTTATTTAAGTTTGAATTTTGCCTTTTTTACTTTTTGTTTTCTTACAAATTGAGATTTATTTCTTCTTTTAATTTATCTTTTTCTCTTCTAATATTCTATTCTCTCATTTTTCTCATTCATAGTTAGCATAAATTCATTCACTTTAAAGTTTTCATAGTAATAGTAGATTTAGGTTTACTTGTAGAAGAGAATGCAAAGAAACAACATCTTTTCATTCTTCCTAAACCATCACATATACACTGTACAAATCACTTAACTGCTATTATGTATAAAACTGCTATTATTTATAGTCTTGTTCTGTTCCCTAATGCTATAAAATCATTCATTCTATATTTGGATATATTCTAACATCTTTTCTGAACAATGTAAGCAGATGTGCTTCTAATGCTTCTAGAACATACCAAGTAATAATGCATTTATACTCGAGACAATTAAAAACCTGTAGCCCTGTTTTCTGTCCATGTAAAATCAATAGCATACTGAATAATGCAATCAAAAGCCAGGTGTCAACCTATTGAAACAGGACATTTTCACAATAATTTCAAATAATTTCCTATAAATTAAAGATCAATAACTGCAACAAGTGTAATTGATATCTGATTGAAAGACTAGCCAGCTGTTCAGATCAGTCTGTTTGCCTCGAGTGATCAGATTTCCAACACACGTACTGGGGATTGAGACAATTTTGTTTTTCTCTCTAGAGAACAAACTAATACTGGCAGAGTTAAATGAATTTCCATGTACAGTCAATTCTCGAATTATCGCCATTCGATTCATCGCCATTTTCGTCATACCGCCATGATTTCCCAAGAACGTTTTTCCTGCTATATAAAATTCTCTTTATAACGCCAAATTCACATACCCCCATCTGCCACCCTGTTTTCAAAACAAACATCCCTTTTTAAGGGTCAATTATCTCGATATACCGCCACAGGTGCATGTGGTCAGTGGAGCGCGGCTAATTGGTTGACGCTATCCCTGTTGTAAAGCATGCAAAGCCAGACGAGGTACATGCAATTAAACAATTAAATAAGAATTAAATAAACAATAATTTTAGCATGAACTGTTATAGCAATTTTGTTTTCTGTTTTAAAAAAATCATTTAGTCATGGCTTCCACACGAATGCGGTCATTGTTAAAGTACGCCGATAACGATATTATTTTGATGATCTCTGCTTTTTTTGCTTTTGCTTTAAAAATAATTATACGGTATAAAGGTGAACGTTTCATTAACAATGATGCCATAAACATTGAATTTATTCAAGAATTCATTTAAGTACTATCGGCAATATATCACGACGATCGACCCAGCATGTTTTTTTTTCGATATCAGACGTGCAGATTTACATGCATCATCATGTACTTGTCTTTATTTCAGAACTGTACATTTTGTTTTAGCGAAATTGTACATAAAAAAATTACTTGAAGTATTTTCAAATTTAGAAATATGTTTTTATATATATGTACATGTAATAATAAGAAAAGAAACGCTAAATGGTATTTCTACGAACGGCAACTCTACTTCTTGTTTCCTAAAACATGGGAAATTCAATTCATCGCCAAATTCGTAATACCGCCATGATTTCTAAATTACAAAAGGTGGCGGTTTATCGAGAATTAACTGTAATTGCTATTGGTGCAGATCATGATTTAAATATGATATACCGGTACATGTATTTTTATGCATGCAGAATATATATTGATTTATTTTTCTAATTTTTTTCTTCTGTGAAATTCACGTGGAGCACTAACTGTTTTGAAAGTATCCTGCTCATGTGAACATTGAACTCTTAAATTTTTTTATTCTACTCAGATTGTTTATCAATTTAATCGCTCTAAATAGATTAAAAAATGTAAACCACAGAGAAAAGAAAGTGCACACGCATAGCTTTTTACATCATTTTCTGAATATTTTGCTCTCATTGCATACAATCTTTGCACTTTTATGGTTTAACAAATTTAAATAAGTAAAAAATAGTGTAAGACCAGCTGCTTTCAAAGTGTTTGACAATTGTCAAAACCATTCCAAATAAATATTTGATAAAGTCTTAAAACTCATTTTTTTTTTAGAAGTTTTAGCTCAAATAGATATCTGCCAAGAAACTGTTAGTAGAAACTTTTTTGAAAATTAAATTCAGGAAGTGATGAAATACTTAAAGCTAAATTTAAATGCCATGGATAAAACAACTCAGCCCGGCCATGTGTTTCCAGGCTTGACCCAGCTCTGTACAAGAAATGTCATAAAGACGCCCAGAAACTCTGTTCTGCCCCGGAGGACTGGGCCAATCCACAGTCAATGACTCCCGATATGGGACCCCTAGTACTGCCCTGTCTGTATCGCCACATGAAGCAACATGACGACGGGCCAAAGGTGAGGTGTCGCCATGTAACACAAAAATGTACAGTGTCATGTGCAGTTCTGACATCAAAGCAATTCATAACTCTATTTGAAAATGTTGATAACAATATATAAGTAGCTACTTGGTAGTTTCAGAAAACATAATATCAGAATATAGATTTAATGTAATATCAGATTATGGATTTAAATTTGAACAGAACTTTAAAAAAAATGTGGATATCTAGTTATTCAGTTGAATTGTCAGTGTAAACCATATTTCGGGGAAAAAATGAAACAAAATATGAGTAAAGTTTATGGTATTGCTTTGGGGGTCAGCTGTTCAGTTTTCACTGTACTAGATACTGCATCTCTATTGCTGGATAGCAGGGCCTGATCTTATTTTTAGTGTTGGGTATGTTGCTTTACTAAGCTGTGTCCTCTAACCATTGATGTGCTTTTCAACCATTACAAAGCTCTTTCATGCAAGTCAAGTTTTTTAAAATATAAGTTTGATTTATTAAACTCCTAATAACAACAGAATACAAAATCTTTTCTATATTTTAGCAAGCTAGGAAAAAAAATATATAAATGGAAGATAAAGGATATTAACTTTTATAATTTTAAATTACTGGTACATTTAAAAGTTTTTGAAAGAAATTAGTCAAAAAAGTAATACTTTTGGGGAAATGAGAGAGAAAAAATTAATGTGTTTTTGTCTGTATACAAGAAAAGGAACTTTTAAATAAAACTTCTATGCTCATAATAATGAGATTCTTGTGGTCTTAAAAACTTTTCTTTAAAAGTGAGAACATAAGAATTACTTGGTACCTGAAATTTTAAATGATTCTGTTTTTTTTTATTTACATGTATCAGAGCTTTGAACCATTTAGAATTTGTTTATAGATATGAAAACCATTTACTAAAAAGAATTTATTGTACATGCATGAAAGAACCTGCACCATTGTCTTGACCTCCTGACCTCTTTGCACTTTTGCTTTGATGTACTTGTATTTGCTTTTATTAGCTGCTTGCATGCTTTTACTAACAAAATTAAACCACAGCATCACCAGCTGGTCACCACAGAGACCTGTTATGGAGGAAGACATTGTCAAGGTTTGTTAATGGCAAATCTAGGAATGTTTTACCCTTCAGATTGGATCAACAGTTGTTCAAAAAATGTCGCCGCCCCGCTCGGGAGCTGTGTGGCGTCAAGGGCGACTGGCTGGAGAGTCGACACAAAGATGACAAGAAGCCGGCATATGTCGTCGCATGCTTGTTCAGACATTTTAAGCAAGAAAAGGAAAAGAAAGGGAGAAAGGGGGATCCAGCTAATGCAGAAAAAGGGGTACAGGTCTTTGTTTATTGTTCTCGACTTGTAGTTTCAGAGTGTTCTAGTTCTAATCTGAGCTCAAGTCTGATAAGGAAAAAGGGGTATGATGGTAATGTGTAGTAGGCTTTTTCTGAGGTGTGCCACCAACATTATGCTGGCTGTTTTTACGAATTGAAGAAGTCTGATTTTAATTAGATTGGTTTTATGAGTGGCATACTAAAATACTGTAAATAGTCTGGTGTACATAACATATCTTCTATTGTGTGTTTGCAAAAGTTCAAAAAGAGGTGGAAATATACTCAGGACTGAGTATGAAATAATTTTTTAGAAAGCTTCAAAATATGGTATTTCAAGCTGCTTCACTTAAGAAAATGGTATAATATCTTTGCTGTTTGTTTTATCTGCTAGTACATGAGTAAAAATACAGGTATTTATTGGGGGTTTCAACAAGCTAGGACATCTACACTGCTTCTTAATATGGTGGTTTTGGTTTAGAGTAAACTCATTTCAGCTTACATCTTAAAGGATTTTTTGACTCTTCATATTGTCAAGATTGTCATTTATATTGGTGCATGATGGGAAACAAATTTGATAATGCATGCTATGTTTAGATGTGGATTAATATTGCAATTCAAATTGTTTAAGGATGAATGTTGCACAAAAACCTCCACCATTATATGTATGTGGTGTTTAGAAATATTTGTTCCTTATTCAGTTTGTCAGTAGTTCAACCATTGTTTGTCAAAGAATGAAAATGCTTTATCTAGCAGAATTTTTATCTTATGTTTCACTCCCCTGTTAACCTGATAAAGCTTAAAATATTTAATCAGCATGTGTTATTGAAAAAAGAACAATTTATTAAATCCTTATTTATGGAGAAAAATAAGACTCTATAGCGGTCAGTAAAAATAATTGAAATACTTACCGGTAATTAATCTAATATGATTTAGTACAAATTTTTTGAATTGTGTAAAAAAAAATTTTCTTTATGTAAGGGACTGTAGATGCACAGTTCTTATACTCTTTACAAATGAATGACACAGGTTTCCAAGCAGTGCAAGACTGAGATCAAGAGAGTGATGAAGCAGCGAGCCCAGCGAGTTCAACTGAAGCCTGAGATCGAGCAGGCCTGTCTCAGAGATCTCGGGATGCATTGCTCTGATTCTGATGATCCTGGAGCAAACCAGGTACAACTTTACTTAGAAATATATATTATGATACTGTTTTAATATCAATGGTTTTTATCCTAATTTGGTATATCTGTTAAGTTTACAATATATTTTAAAGCCACTGGGAAAGAAAAACACTTCGCTATAAGCATTAATTCATTACAAGCTTGTTTTTGCCATTGCCTTGTTTTACTGTAAGTTTATTGAATTACTTCATAGGAAATTGCCTGTTTACAAGAACATTACGATACATTAGACCCTGAGTGTCAGGATGTCATAGGAAACTTCACGGAGGATGAAGATGAAATGCCAGAGCTGGACATCATTCTGATGAAAGCCTGTACCCCCATGATCAACAAATTTTGTGACACGGTAGGTATATCATGTTATACTAATCATAGCTTATTTCTTTTAAAAAAAAAGAATATTGATTTTGAATGAGATGCACAAGATATGTGCATGTGCATACATGTATATTGTAAATGGTGTTGAATTTCAAAGCTGTAGTATTGATCTCATACAAACATTTAAACTAACACAAAGTTGGAATCTTTTTGCAAGGAAAGAATATCAGGTAAATGATTTTTAAGAACATTTCTTTTTGCTCAAAGTTTAATGTTAAAAGATACTTTTTGATTATCTAAACTGCATCTTCTGTGGAAATATGTGAACCAGGCAATAGTAGATCTTAAGAAAGTGCAAAAATATGTTGTCTAAAAATTGATCCGATAATACATGTATCTTGTATTTACTTTCTATTTGACAGGATGAAAATGTGGATGAAGACGACACAGACGATATCATGGAGTGTCTGATCGAGAACAAAAACAGAAAAGACATGAACGATAAATGTCGAGCGGGCATCGAGCATCACCAACTGGTCAGTCTAGTCTCCTGTTCTCTGCTCCTGTCATATAAACATGAAAACATGAAAGTGCTAAGGACCAACAATTTTGTACAATTTTATGATACAGTGGTAGAATTCTATATTCTTATGGTTTATGCTTTTGTTTTCAGATATCCATGAAGAATTTCCGATTTGATCACAAGTTCAAAGAAGCTTGCAAGCGCTCTGTTTCAAAGTTCTGCAAAAACAAGAAAACAAAGTACGACACCAGATTTTCTGTTACATATATATAAATGTGTAATTAATTTCATATAATGTTGCATTTTACCAGAAATGAAGTCACCTACATAAATGTAATTTGTTTTCTGTCATCAGATAAATATTTGTCTTTTGTTAGAAATGAAGTGATTTCCTGTCTCAGTGAGCACGTTAGAAATGATACGTTGTTAGACGAGAAGCAGCGTATTGACAGAGTCTGTAGAAAACAGCTCCGTGTGGAAGTCTTAGAGAGGGTAAGTTAAACATTGCGTATTGACAGAGTCTGTAGAAAACAGCTCCATGTGGAAGTCTTGAAGAAAATAAGTCATTTTAAACATACAATGTACATGTTATGCACTATCTACATAATTGTAATGATTTAATCACCATACCTGCAGATAAAGACTATTCATAAGCAAAATTCTCATAGAAATATGTGCATATGAATAAATGTAAATTTCTTTATTGAGTAACATCAAAGCTACAAGCTTCAGTTATGTTCCATACTGAAATACAAAATATATAGTGAAGATTCTAACCAGTAACTGTTATTGAGTCATGGTTATCAACTTAGCTATGGGGAGATGGTTTTTCTTTTCAATAAGAGCAAGGTGACAGGTGAGTGATGCAGCCCATGGGCCTCCAGTAAAGCAGATACACATATATGCTTCACTCTTTGATTCGTCTTATTTAGCAAAGGGATTTCGATCTTCTCTGCTCACCTAAATAATCAGGGGACCTTAGTGGACCCCAAATCCTTGGCTAGGAAAGATGTCTTTGTATCTGTGATATTGTGTTTGAATGAGACTCATTCTGTTCTACAGGGTGAAGATATCCACTTGGATCGTAAATTGGAGGAAGCCTGCCATAACGACATCAAGCAGAAATGTCAGGACGTAGAATCAGGAAATGCAAAGGTGGGTGTGGCTTTGTCTTAATCATTTTTGGTTTTAGGTGGGATTTTTTCAATTAAAAAACATTTTTATGTCACCAATTTTCAAAACAACAGGCTTTCACTCTAAATTACTTCTGGTGTTAGGAATTTAGAAGTGCAGGTACCTTTCTTTGAAATTTTAGTGGTTCCCTGTTTGAACCATGGTTAGAACTAGACATATTCTAGAATGTGTGTGTATTTTTTGATGGTGATGCTTAATCACATTCAATTTCTGAAATGATTTCCATCTAGTTTAAGCTAGTTTAAAAATTCCGATATTTACACAAAATGATAATAAACTAATGTCCTAGAAAGAAAAAGAAAGAATGCCATGGGTAAACCTGCATTATGTTTTAATATCAAAATTTTGTTTGAGCAAGGTGTGGCAATTAAAGCAATATGAGCTGCATTTTTGAAAATTTTATTTTCTAGTAAAATGTGTTATTATAATTAATTTGTGTGTAACTTAAACCGTTATGATCAAGATAAAGATTAAAAATGTTGCAGAAGAAATATTTCTGTACAATCGAATAAACAGTATTACATGAGAAATCATTATTGTACAGGACGACAAAAATTTGATGTCATACATGCAACTCATATTGCTTTAAATAAAAACACTTGCAGCTTTTGTAAATTGTAAAGAATTCCATGTACATGTATATCAGATTATGAAAATATTTTTCTTCCAGACAATAGAGTGCCTTAAGAGTCATCAGAAAACCCTGTCTAATGCCTGTCACAAGGTCCTGTTCAAAAGGGAGGTGTGTGTGTATCTTTTCATTTCAAATGTAAAAAAAATACTGATATATCTGTCAAAAATATAAGTCCATTACATTGTATGGTTGTAAAGAAAGAAACAATTTTTATTACATTTCAGAAAGAAGAAGCTGTTCTTGGTGATTACAAAGTACACTCAGTGTGCAAGAGAATGATCAAGGATATTGATGAATGTTACTGATTAGTTGGAGTGCATTTTTGTTCCCCTACCCTTTGTATGGGTATTCAGTAACCAAGCTAAGCAACTGCTAAGTTTATTGTTATGATGATCAATGGCGCCCTTTCAAAATTGTCAATGCCATACAGCATCTGGCTTAGAAGATGAAATCAAATTTAATACACTGTAACTGGAAAGTTGTTGCATAATGCTCAGGTGACCTATAAGGCCCGTGGGCCTCTTGTTTCAATTAAAAAAACATTTTTATGTCACCAGTTTTTAAAACAACAGGCATTCACTCTAAATTACTCCTGGTGTTAGGAATTTAGAAGTGCAGGTACCTTTCTTTGAAATTTTAGTGGTTCCCTGTTTGAACCATGGTTAGAAGTAGACATATTCTAGAATGTGTGTGTATTTTTTGATGGTGATGCTAAATCACATTCAATTTCTGAAATGATTTCCATCTAGTTTAAGCTAGTTTAAAAATTCCGATATTTACACAAACTGATAATAAACTAATGTCCTAGAAAGAAAAAGAAAGAATGCCATGGGTAAACCTGCATTATGTTTTAATATCAAAATTTTGTTTGAGCAATGTATGGCAATTAAAGCAATATGAGCTGCATTTTTGAAAATTTTATTTTCTAGTAAAATGTGTTATTATAATTAATTTGTGTGTAATTTAAACCGTTTTGATCAAGATAAAGTTTAAAAATGTTGCAGAAGAAATATTTCTGTAAAATCGAATAAACAGTATTACATGACAAATCATAATTGTACAGGACGACAATAATGTAAATTTGCTTCTATCAAAGCTTATATAAAGTTTTTCTAGCGCAAATATGAACCATACAAGTTTATAAATGTTCTATTTTGCTGTCATTGAAATAGTTAATTACAAATTTGCAACAAATTTTTTCGATGTCATACATGCAGCTCATATTGCTTTAAATAAAAACACTTGCAGCTTTTGTAAATTGTAAAGAATTCCATGTATATCAGATTATGAAAATATTTTTCTTCCAGACAATAGAGTGCCTTAAGAGTCATCAGAAAACCCTGTCTAATGCCTGTCACAAGGTCCTTTTCAAGAGGGAGGTGTGTGTGTATAATTTCATTTCAAATGTAAAAAAAATACTGATATATCTGTCAAAAATATAAGTGCATTACATTGTATGGTTGTAAAGAAAGAAACAATTTTTATTACATTTCAGAAAGAAGAAGCTGTTCTTGGTGATTACAAAGTACACTCAGTGTGCAAGAGAATGATCAAGGTGAGTTTTTAGCTCTACTGGTCAGAGACCAGAAGAGCTTATGCGATAGTAAGGTGTCAGTTGTCTGTCCGTCTGTCTAGCTGTTCATCTGTCTGTAAACAATTTTCCAAAATGCTACTCCTCCTAAAGTTTTGATCTGATTTCAATATAACTTGGCACACAAGTACACTACACTAAGATACATAAAATAGTGCATCTGTTTTTGATTTCAATGAACAGTTTTGCCATTGTTACTAAAAATAGAAATGTCTGTGAAATTCCTTTAAAATGCTACTCCTTCTACAGTTTTGGTCTGATGGCAATGGCTTCTTTTCTCATCCTTTGTTAAAAGTACAATCCAGTAGAGCTACAGTCTCGACAGAGACTTCTTGTTTTTTAGCATGTTAAAAAAAAAAAAACCTGCCAAATTTAAGGTTCTAAATCTTATAAGGAAATCTTCATTTGTTTTGTAAACACTAAGCCTTGCACACATACTGAGCTAACTTTTTCCATTCCAATTAGGGCAGCTTTTGTTTTGATAAAGTCAGTTTCACTCTTTGATGCTTAGTAGATGCACTCTAGTTGCCCCCCCCCCCCCCC